>VZTN01035294.1:318683-336038 GCA_013400515.1 Erpornis zantholeuca | reverse complement strand
AAGAAAAAGGAATCGTTTCAGGTTCTTTTGGTTTGAGACTTTGAGGTAACAGCTCTCTGAAGACAGGCTTCTTCCAAACCTGGTACAAAATTGGTGCTTTTGGAGATGTTGTGAGTTCTGTATCAGCTTTCTGGGTTCTGCTTTTTGGTCAAACAAAATGTTGGCTGGCAGTCTCCATCTGACAGTTTTCACAAGACCCTGTAGGCTATATAACTTTTAGTGCTGGTCTTGCTGTGGATACTGGGTGTTGATGGGTTAGCAGGGAGACTACACTGCATGGCCTATGCCTGCAAACTTGCTTGTTGTAGCTGCTGTGAGGGCAGCTCAGGACATCTCCCTCCTGGCAGCTTGGGGTTGTTTCTAAAATGTTCTTCGGTATTGATTTGGTCTCTGAAGTTTCCTTTTGGTACTGGAAACAATCAGTTTTCTTCTGCCAATTCTGACTTACCCCTGCTGTTTTTCACCTCAGCATCAGAGGGGAGCGCTCAGGGAAGCAGCCTGTCCTGCTGGCCAAGCTACCTGGGCCCACGTCACTTCTCCAGCATCAGCAAAGGCACTGGATTTGCCAAGCCTCAACTTGTCATTGCCAACAGAGCCCTGGAAGAACTTAGAGGGCTTAGAGATCCTCAAGGTCCCTGGTGCTGCCTGGATCGCTGGTGGTGGGTGAAGCAAGCAACTGCCTGGGGTGGGAGAAGCCCTTGCAGACAGGTTCGGGGTGGGTTTGGTCACCCCATGGCAGGGGGAAACCTGAGGTGGATGTGATTTCGGTTTATCTGTGAGATGGGAGGGCATCCCTGCAAGACTGGTGGGTGGTCAGATACTGTAACTACAGAAATCCTGTTGGAACTGTTAGAAGAGGGAGGAAGTGATCTCAACCTGTGCCGTTCTTGCAGAGGCAGAGCAGCAGCACGGAGGAGCAGGTGAGCCTGGTGGGGCTGCCTGCAGCTTTGGACAACACACTCATGGTCCCCAGGAGTGGCCTTCAGCATGCAGCTGGCACCTCCTATGGATACAAACTGCAGTGCCTCTGGTAAGGGCGCTGCTCTCTGTGAGGAGGGCCCCTGTGTGGGCTGCCTGAGGCGTCTCTTCATGCCCTGCTCGCTGTGTCTGCAGGAGCCAGGTGAGGCAGATTGCCAGGGAGAGGGACAAGGCAAAGCTCAATTTGGAGAAGGCCGAGAGACACTGCCTGCAGCTGGGCAGGGAGCTGGATGAGCAGTACATTGCTCTCGAGCACACCCAGAGCAAGCTCAGGTAGGAGGGGTTCTTTTGCTGGGGTGGAAGAATTGTGCTTACACAACCAATGTCCCTTTTGAAACTCCCACTTGTTTTGCCCATGTGGCAGTGGCAGGAAAGTCCCTGAAGACCCCTCTCCACTCCCTATGGTCTCAGCATCCTTCCAACCAAGCTCTCATCTTCTGCTTTGTGCGTGGTGGGAGGAGGTGTCTCTACCTCATGGCCATCCAGGAATGTGCTCTGTCTGTCCCAACCATGTTGCTTTTTTCTCCAGGAATTTTCAGGCAGAAATAGAGGCGAAAGAGCTGCTTTTGCAGCAAGCAGTGAGTCACCAGGCGAAGCTGGAAGCTGATACACGGCTCCTCCAGGGCAAAGAGGCCAACCTGCAAGGGAGACTGAACCATGTGATGAAGGTAAGTAAAACTGCCTTGGATGAAACATCTCCGCTCCTTCAGAGGCGGCAAAGCAGAGGTGGTGACAAATATAGGTGGTTCTCATTGCTCTTGTTGGGAAGGACAGGAATTTTATGCAGAAGAATCATCAGCCACATCCATACAATTTTATTAAATACAGAGCTTGTTACCTTACCATAGCTTTACTAAACTGCTGTGTTGTGTGTTGGGAGTGGTTTGGCCCTTGGTAACATCTGAAAACACAATGACCAAAGCTAAAATTTTGCTAATGACCCTGCCAAGAGCAGAGATGATGGTGTCTGGGGTTACCCCAGTTCTGTTCAGTGTACAAGTACGGATAGAGATAGCTCAGGACTTGCTGCCTTTGTTAGCTGCGAGGGAAACCACAATTTTGGGAAGCAGAGGTAGAGATGATCCTGTGGGGCTGTCTAGCTCTTATTTTGCAAAACCCACTCCTACTCCTGTCCTTCAGAGACATGAGCCTAACCCCAGTCCTTGTGGTATCAGCAGTGTGCTGTCCTGTCATGGTTTATGAATGGTGGTCCCCAGTTTAGTTCTCCCACCAAAACTCTCCAAACCACACTGCTGCTTGCTCACTCCCTCTCCTTGCTTCTCAGTGGCTGGAGAGAAGAATTGGAGGCAAAAAAGACAAAGATCATGGGTTGAGATAAGAACAATTTATCAATGAGATAAGAAACAACCAGTGACAGCAACAATATTAATAACAAAAGTGTACAAAAGAAAGGGTGATTTACATGCAAAATGCTCATTGCAGAGCAGCCACATTTTCCCTGAGGGGAGTGTCCTTCTCCCTGGAAGTGACAGAGAGTCCCTTTCCCCTGTCCCCAGCAATGATGGAGGTGGTACAGAGTAACACCTGGGCCATAGCCACATCCCTTCCTGGTTACTGCAAAAATCAACTCCCTGTCCTGGCCAAAACCAGGCCATGGCCAGGGTCTCCTGGGAGCTGTGCCGTGTTTGGCATGCTGATGTGCCAGTTGTTTTACAGCTCCCTGTTGAGGACGTGTGGCTGATAAACCCATCCTGCCATGTCAGGACCCAGTGCTTCAAGGAAATCTCCATTTTATCTGCAGGAGAACACACAGCTGCAAAACAAGGTCACAGAGATGGCTGAGAAACTGTCAGCCTCTGAGGAAACAGTGTTGGAGCTGCAAAAAGAACTCAACCACATTGTGAAAGATAAGGTAACCTTTGTCTGTTGCATTAAATGGGAACTGTTCAGGAATTAATAAAAAAACCTGATCTTGCATATTTTGGGTCAGTAGCTATGGTCTCCCCCTCTGTGAGCTCCCCTGCAAATTAATGACAACCTGGAAGCTGGAGAAAAAAAAGAGAAAGGGGATGAGGAAAGTTTCTAGTTGTAGAGAATTCTATGAATCTGGATTCTTCAAGTGAAAACTTTTATAGTTTTGTTTCCAGAAAAGTTTTATTTTTCACTAGTATTGAAGTAAAAGGTTTGTTTTAGTATCTTCTGCTGTTAAAATGAATCTGGGGAAATAAATGAGTCTGTGATCTTGTTAGCCAGGAAAACCTGCCTGTAGTTTGGTGTCTCAAATGTGGTGAAAAATGTTCTTCCTCCTCTTTCTGACCCATCCCACGGTGATGGGTCCTGTAGGGAGCTTTCTGTTGAATCTATGGGGGTAGCACCATGACCCCAGTGATTTAGTAGAGCTTTTGACTCTCTGTTTGGAGAGAATGATGATTTTCTTGATGAGAAGTGTTTCCTTGTGCTTGTGCAGCTGGAGCAGGGGCAGCCCCACAGCCCAGAGTTCCTGAAGCAGAGCGAGTGCTTTGCTGAGATTGTCCTGGAGTACGAGCGGCAGTGCCAGGTAGGCGTGGGCAGCACTGCTGGTGTGACAGTGCTGCTCTCTGCAGCACATGTCGTGGACACTTTGGTCTGGGAGGGTGGAAGGAGGCAGACCTGATGATAGGGCAGAGGGATCCCTCTTACCTTGCTCAGAGTCCTGTCTCCTCGCTCCTGAAGCCCATCATGGGTTGTTTGCCTTGCTGGGATTTTGACAGGGGAGAGCAGGGATAGACTATAAATTCCTCCCTGTCTGTAGCCTTGGACTATTTTGTTAGGGAACCATGTACATCCGTTGTTAAGGACAGACTACTCTGGGCTCTGTTGGATCTCTTCTTGAGCACAAGGACAAAGCTGTTCTCCTTATTTGGAAAGCATATTAACAGCTAAAGTCTTCTGTCTTTTTGTTTTTCCCTTTCTTCTCCTTGCCCCCACTTAAAAAAAACCCTAAAAAACTTGTTGCTGCTGAACTCTGCTAGAGAGTCAAGGTGAGCCAGCCCAGATATCTGGTGTGTGTGTGGTCCAAGAATTGGTGCTGTGTGTATTATATCTTCTGCAGGGTGCTGTGCTCCTTCCCAGTGCTTGGGGCTGTCTGGGTGATGAGCACAGCCTCTGTTTCCCTTCTCCCATTTTTAACTTGTCTATCTTGCATGCTGTGAGTTGCTGGGTGCTCTGTTCTTTGAGTCCTGTGCTTGTCACATTGCCCATTTGTTCCCAAGTGCTTTGTGTGGCTGGGGAGCACCATTGAGCGGGGACGGTGACAGTCACATCCCCTCAGCAAGGGCTGAAATGCAGGCTTTGAGCAAAGCCATTCCGTGGATCCATCAGGCAGCCCCTCCTGGAGCTGTAATTAAAGGCAAACATTCTGAAGCACTATCCAGTGCAGCATTGCTCCAGGGGGCACCAGAGGGTTGAATATGCTTTGTGCTGCAATTTTTCCTCCTGTTGAGCAGCCCCAGAGCTGTCCATAAGAATGCTGATGGATGGAAAGGTTTGACCTTCAGGTTTCACCTGCCCCTGTGAAGGCACAACAAGGGTTCTTTACCCTTGCTGAATGCTCTCAGCCCCCCTTTCCTGTTTAGAATGGAGATGAGACAAGCTGGGTTTGCATTTGTCTACATCCACTCAGTAATATTTGTTAGTTGGAAGTATCCTAGTTCATAGTCTCTTGCAACACATCAGTTTTCTGGGTGGCAGGATATGGGATGTAATTGGATATCTGCTCAAAGTGGGCAGCCCAGAAGAAAGCAGGATGCCTTGTATGCTGTCCCTTCCAGTAGAGGATAGAGGATGTGAAGTGAAGCAAGCAGCTGCCCATCTTCAGACACCTACATGGAAGTGGCTCATTGCACTGGTGTGGTGGCTCATTACTTGGTGTTCAGCTCTGGGACTCTTTGCTGATGGAGATGGAATGAACTCCAGTGCTGGCCTTGGGGTGTCTCTGGCACCAGGGGACTAGCAGGACCTGCCTTGTGCTGTGCCTCCCATGGGGTCAGCACCTTCTTGCCTTGTGCTGTGCCTCCCATGGGGTCAGCACCTTCTTACCTTGTTTTATTCCTTCTGCTGCCTGGAAATGTTCCCCCCCAGAGGCCTGTGTGCCTTGCTTCCCTGTAAATCCTGCTGGTTGCCTTGTCTGCATAGAATAGTGCTTGTTGGCTGGTCCACGTGCCCACAAGGGTGTCCTGAGGATGTAAGCACAGACCTCTGGGCTCGTGCTGACATCATGGTGTTTCTTCTGTGTTGGATTCTACCAATGGTTGTTTAGGTCAGGAGGGTGTCAGGAGGCCCAGCCCTCTGAGTGTCTGCAAAACCCCCTGGGTTTGTGTGCTTTTGCATTCAGGGGCAGTTGCTTTGTGCTTTACAGTCTCTAGTATTGGTGGTCTTGGAAGTCTGGGGTTATACTTCTTCTTTGGCTCTTCCAAACTCTCTCATGTCTGCCTTTGCTTGGGAAGGCTGTGCTAAGGCTGGGGGAGGCCCTTCCTGCTCTTTATGCTTCAGGAGCCTTGCCCTGTGTCCTGACCAGCGTTTATTTCAGGTGCTGCACGACCAGAACGGAGTGCTGCGAAGGGAGCTGCAAAGGCTGCGCCTCCAGCTGCAGGAGAGCAGGGCTGAGGGAGGGCTGTCAGCAGCAGGTAACGTGCAGGAGGGCTCAGTGGCCATCCTCTCAGCAAGAACAGCATTCCCTCTGGATCCAAGTTAGCATGGGAGTGTGGGGAGGCTTGTTGTGTCTGAACTACTGCTGCCAGTTCTGGTACTGGGCAGCCGTGGGAGGGAAGGAGAAGGTGGTTGGTGGGGAGGAGGGAGATGGGGAAAGGAGGTTTTCCTGATTTGAGCTGGGGATGGTAACCTGTGCACTAGGCAGCTACAGTGAACAGGCAGATTTTCAGTGTTGAGGATATTGAGGAAACACAATGCAGTAAGGGAGAAGTAGCCCCAAACTGTGGGTTGGAAGATTCAAACATTAGATAAAAGCTTCTAGTTGAGAGGTGAGATGCAGCCCTGAGGCTGGTTGCCAGACAGGTGGGGAATCTCCGTCTTTTAGGGTTGTATGGACTGCATGAAGCTGCAGCCATCCTGATCAGTCCTGTCTTATAGGCCTATCCACACAGGGCTGCTCTCTGCCAGCATGCCCCTCTCCAAGCCCTCTTATTCCTACTTCTGTGTTTACAGAGGTGTCATTCCCAGAGGAGCAGCTCCAAGAGCAGCTGCAGGACCTGAAGGTGCAGCTGGAAACCAAGGTGAGTGGGGTGGGGGGAGATGTCCTGACTGCTTGGTAAGCACAACTGCTACAGCGTGACTAGGGAGACATCTGCTCCAGTGGGGTTGCTGGAAAGAGAGTTCAGGCTGGGGAGAAGGGTGGTACCTCATCACTCATGTGGGGTTATTTCATGTGCTTCTCCAGCCCATCTTAGCTGGTAGGAGGGTTTGGAGCCCTCACTGTCTGGCAAAGGCTTTCACTGTCACCTTGTGAAATGTTCATGTGGGTCTTGTGGGGAACCAGAGATCACTCAATATTGCTGTCACAGTAAAATCAGGGACAGGACCGAGAGGAGAAGCAGCCAGGTGTCTCCTGATGGCATGGGCCTTATCAGAGCCCTGTCACCCTGGGCACACTTCTGACCTGCTTGCTGTAAGGTGACAGTGTGAGCCCAGCCCTCTCTTTAGACAGCTGTGAATGCTCATAGGAGAGCCTCAGTTTCCACATTTACTCATTCTGCTGCTGAACTGAGAGGTCAGTGATGCTTGCTGGGTTTCTGTTGCAGCACTGCAAGAGAAAATCCTAAATTGCCACGCAGGTGACACAGGAACAGTTCAAGGAGCACAAAGCTGCCTATCAATCTTCTGTCTGCTTTAAGTCCTGCCTTATATACTGCACATCAAATCCTGGAATTTCTGGTGTTCACAGGGGAGCTGTGGGGACCAGCAGCTTCTCATCACCACGTCCTGACAAAGAACCACTCTGCAGTAGAGGAAGGCTATGAGAAGCAGTGGCAGATGATGCCCTGGCCTCTCCCTTCTCTCTGGGGTTCCTTGAAAACAAGGAGAATTGGGAGAACTCTGCTGACTGCTTGCAAGAAATGGGACCCACTGACTTCTGCTTGTTAGAGACTGCTGCATGAGACTGATTGTTGCCCTAAGTTCAGCAGGGTCGAGAACTGCCTGAAGAGAGTCACTTGTTGAGTGGGACCAATAGATCAATCTGATTGGAAGAGAGGAAAGGTCTCAGGAGCATGGTGCTAATATCCCAATCCTATCTCCTTCCAACAGATAAACTGTTACGAGGAAGAAACAGAATAATGGGGAGCAACTTTGAGAGGGAGAGGAAGGACAGTGAGGAAAACTTCAAGGCTGAGATGTGCAAGATGGAAGACCAGAAAAGAGATCTGGAAGAAACAGTTGCAAAGTACTGGGCTGTAATTAATAACCTGAAAGAGCAAAAATGTGAATGGAGCCTAGAGGTGGAGGAGAGGTTTGAGATGGAGCAGGCCAGGGTGGGACAGCAGCACACTGAAGACATTTTCCATCCAGGGCAGCAGCTGGATCAGGACAGAGAAGAGATAAAGATGCAGCACAGGGACAGACTGAGCCTGAGGTCTGTCACTGTTCTCTTTCTGGAGCTAAGCAGGAGATTAGGGGTGCATCTCCTGCTCATACCAGAATAGGTTGGGCTGATTTTTTTTTTTTTTTATGCTGAAGATCTGTTTTAATTTGGAAGAAAATCTGGGCAGTATTGCAGCGCTGCAGTTATTTGAAGTGAGACGTCTAAACTCCCCTTAGATGAGTGCTCTTATTTCAAGACTAAGTTTCCCTGCATGTTCTACAAGGTTGTGTTAGAGGCAGTGCTCAGCAAAGACTGTATCTTAAAAGAGTGAGAGATGTGAGAGAGCTTTCATTAGTGTTTTCTTATTACCCCTCTCTTGGTCCTTCAGCAAACCTGCCTCTACTTGCTAGATGATCAAAACTTGCTATCTTAAAAGCAGTAAAAAATACCTTAAATTTCTCCCTATAGGTAAAAGAGACTGGCTTGTGAAAGAATGAAGTTATCACTGAATAACTTTATCTTCCTTTCCTCCTGCCTCTTCCCTGCTCTGTCTCCCTTTAGGAGCAGAGTTCCCTGCAGACTCTCCTTGCCTGCAGAGTTCGGCAATACTCAAGCAGAGGATTTTGCTACGTCATTATCCATGTTTTAGGGCTGAGACATGGGGTAGGTGAGGGAGAAAGGAGGTGACTTGGCTGAAGTCTGTTGAAAAGCAGGGAAACAAACAAATAAGAGGAATCCAAGGCATTTAAGCTATTTTACCTCTGGTGAATGGCAGATGGACTGACTGCAGTGGGGAGCTTTCAGAGTTGCTGGAAAAGATGAGATGGATGTGAGTCTTTGAGAAGTGCAAAATGTGTGGGAACTTTCTGTAAAGTTTAACAGATTGCCTTGACTTTGCAACATAAAAACCCCTTTGTGCTGCATCTCCAGCAAATGTACATTCAGAGGCTGGCTGAGTTTTTCAAGCTGTGATATCAAACTCAGGTTAGGAAAATGGATTTATCTTTAGGAAAGATGCAGAGGTTTAGCATAACCAAGAGCTGTCATGGAGTGAATGCCAGCATGAGGACAGCTGTAAGCCTTCATTGGCAGCAACATTGGTGTGAGAGGAGGTGATTTCCCAATGATAAAGGCTCCAAGGTGAGGCCTTCAAGAGGAGGGCATCCATGAGAGGCAGCAGTGGAAGCATAAGAAAAAAGACGAAGTCTCTGTGGAAGCAGAGGCAGCTCAAGTTGTAAGAAAAGGTTAATGAGGAACAAGCCAAGAATGTGTGTGAAATGCTGGCTGCTGTGTATAGAAAGATTAAGGCACCAGGATGAAATGGGAGTAATGCAGAGATGGTGAAGCTGAGGGCTCCGATGTTGGAAGGGACAAGGTGCCTGGAGAGGTGTCTTCTGGGGGAAAAGGAGCTGATCCCTTAAGACTCAGATGAGGAGGTAGACCAAAATCTTCTGTTGCAACTTTGACACTGAAGGAACAGAGAAGAAATGAACAATTGTGTGATGGACACACCAATGCAGACAGTGCAGATGTTTATTGTAACAAATGGCCTGTTCAATCTAGAAGCTGGAGCCGAAGTGGAGAGCAGTTGTCAGGGAGAAATGGAATCTTGATAGACAAGGGAATGTGCTTGGGAAGGAGGCAGAGAGAGCAAAGGTAAATGCTTTCAAACAGCAGACTTATCAGGACATAGACCTGACCTGCAGGGCAAGAAGAGGAGGAAAAAAGCTCTGGGAGACAGAGTGGTGTAACAGGATAGGAAACCTGACATTCAGGCTGTCAAAATAGAGCTGAAGAGGAAGAGGTTGAAACTGGAGCTAATGCATCTCAAAGATGTCCTTCAGTAGTTGGAAAATGAACCCAGAGCTCAAGAGAGTGTCAGGTTTGAGTGCAAAGGCAGTTTGCAGAACTAACATGATGCAGCAAAGAAAAGGCAGATGCCTTGTGAGAGACGAGGCTGCTTAACACCATCATGGTGCAGAACACTCTTAACAACAGCTGTGTTCTCTCTTGATGTTCCAACTGCAGCTTTGCTCTGCCTTGTTACTATTGCAGTAGTAACATGAAGTGGACTATGAATTAGGATACTTCCAATTAATAAATACTACTGAGCACATGTAGACAAATACCAAAGCTATGTTATATCTTTTACTGACCATGGGAGTGTGGTCAGCTGGGATGTGTTCCTGTGGCTGTGGCTGACTGCACACTCATCTCCTGTGACTTCTACGTGGGGTTGGAGGTGCCACAGGAAGCACAGCATGTGAATCCTAATGTAAAACTCGGAAAGCAGCTGCTCTGAGGTGGGTAAAAACCACACAGCCCATGGATTGGTCCTTGTGCTTCAAGGACAGAGGAAGAACTTCCTCACACAGTCCTCTGTGTGCTACAAACTGCAATGCTGTCCTCCCTGCCAGGATGGACAGTCTGTTATCCTGCACTTTTCCTTGAGGAATTTGGGTCCTGTATGGCTCTGGTGTTTAGCAGCAGTTACTGGATAGGACTGTCTAACACAGGACTAAGCTTCATTCCCACAAGTGCCAGTATTCATGGCCTCATGGGAGACTGGGAGTACCAACAGAAGTGGAAGGATAATGAGGCCACCTTGGATTTGGGGTCACAGCTGTTGTGTTCAGCACTGTAAAATCACAGAGGGTTAACAAACAAGCTGATTTCTGCAGACGTGGCCCAGGGGTTGGGCTTACCACCTGGTTATCCTGTAATTGGTGTGTCTTGATGAGTCAAATCACTTTGTACCCACAGGACTGCAAAATAATTTTAGCCAGCTGGAAGCCACATAAATTCAGCCACATAAAAGCCTCTTTGTCCTTATTTCTCTTTATTTCCTTTCCCTTGAAGACCTGCTCCTTCTCTACTGTCTCTTGATTGTCCCCACATGTTTTGCCTGAGTTATGGGAAGTTTTTTTTCTCAGTTTTCTTTAGTCCTTGCTGTCACTGGAAACCAAATTGGACAAGATCAGGGAGCCAGAACAGAATGCCAGAGTAAATGGGGTTTGTACGTGGATTTCTCACTCTGCTGTCTCTCCCTGCATGAGAGACCTGTGCTGAGAACAGCTTGCTGAAGAGTTAACATGGGATGGATTTCTTCCTTAGGAAGATTTAGATATGTACTGGGTCACCCACTAAGACATCAATCTGGGGAGAGACAGGTTTCTGGTAAAGATGATCCCAGGAGTCTGCTAAGCTGTCCCTCCCACTGTTCTTCATCCTTTGATTTTTAGGCCTCTGACAGCATTGCAGGACTTTGGATGTCCCCAGGCTGTCTGCCCTGGGCTGAGCTGAGTCACCTGTTGGGGCAGAGACACCTCACTCCTGAATCAATTGAGAGCCATATCTGTTTTGGCTTGGCTTGCTTCCTGTTGCAGGCCAAAATCCGATGTAGGGCCACCCAATCCAGGGCTCTCCTCTGGGGGGCTGTGGTTTGCTGCTTTTGGGCCTGAGGCTGTTCATATCCCTCTTCCCAGTAGGAAAAACAGGAGTGAGTTGGGTAGAGAGGAGGTGGAGGAGCAGGCTGAAATAGCAGTTAACAGCATTGGTAAGAAGCCATTAACCCCAGCTGACAGACTCTTGGCTGAAGGATGTAGAAGGACAAAAACTGCACATGCTCTTATAGGAGAGCAGAAATGTTTGTTTCAAACATTCAAACCCAGTGTTGCTTTGCAGAACCAGCTTCATCTTGTAATTTGTACAGCAGTGAAAATCTGCGTGATAAAAGCCACTGAAGGTCTTAGAGAAGGGAAAGTCTTTAATGACTTTCACTACTGTCACTCGTTCTCCCAGAGATTTTTCTCACTCCCAGAATCAAACCCACATGTTCATTCAGTCTTTGTTGCCTCTGTTCCCACCCCTAGCCTCTCATGCATGATTTATTGGTTTTTTTTCTCAATCTTTTCCAGAGTGAGAAGAGCAAGGAGGAGCTCTCTCACCCAGATGTCAAGAGGCATCAGCTGGGATGTGAAGCCCCTGAGCACAAGGCTGGTCACAGTGATAGCCCTGGCACTGCCCAGCTGGAGAGCCAGAGGCTTCTGGAGGCTGAGTGGCTACAAGGAGCAGAAATTGCTGCAAGGCTGGAGCACCACCATAGGCATGCAGCATGTTGGATGGAGATGGAGCTGCTCCAGCAGCAGCTCCAGGCCTCACAGGAAAAGGTGGGTGGCACGCTGGTGAGTGGTCTCTGTGATGTTGGTATTGCCCTGCTTGGGATGTTTCCCAGTCAGAAATTTGTCCTCTTCCTCTTTGTGAGGGACAGAGGATTCTCCCTCCTGCTCAGATATGGCTGAAGCCAGTTCAGGTGCAGCTGGGGACAGGTCCTTGCTTGCAGCTGCCCCTGGAGTATTCCCTCTGTCCTTGTCCTGTGCAGGCTGGCAGGGCAGAGGGGATGGAGGCTGAGTGGAGGTGGCTCACACAGGGTGCCAGAAGCTGTGGATCCCCATGGCTCAGCTGACAGGAGCAGCTGGTGGAGTCAGGTAAGGGTTGGGCAGGGATGACAGCAGCCAGACAGGCCTTGTCTGAGGGGAGGGAAATGAGGTGGTCACAGCAGAGTAACTAGGATCACCAGGACAGAGAGAGGAAAGCCAATGTGAGAAACCTTCCAATGTGTTAATATCCCTCTCCTGCATTCTACTCTGAGGATTGGTTTTCCAAAGTACAGCTTACCCATCCCTAGGCAGCCCTAGTGCAAAGCTGGACTAGTACCAGGTGTGCCCTTGGCTGGTAACAGGAAGCAGAGGACACGTAGTACAGGATGTTTAGTACATCACAGCTAGCCTGGGATGTCTCCAAGAACCCAGGTGAGCAGCTCCCTCTGTCTCTTGCCCTTGTGGCCCTTGGTGCTGGAATTCCCTCCCAGAGGATCCCTCCAGCAACTCCTGCTCCTTGCTACTCAGAAAGGGGAGCATCTCTCAGCAAAGGGTCTCTGTTTCTCCTTCTGCAGCTCTCAGTGCTCTCAATCCTTGCCCTGCAGGCTGCCCAGTGAGCACCATTCCCATGGTCCTGCAGCTCTGCCATGCCCTCGACTCTCACCTTGACTGGGGTGAGAGTCAAGGCAAAGGCTGAGGGTGCTACCTAACCTCTCCTCTCCCCCAAAACACAACAGTCCCACTGTTGGCTCAAAGCTGTAACCAGCTGTCAACCTTTCTATGTTACAGCTTTTGGAAGCCAAAGCAAGCCTGAGCCTGGCCCAGACCCAGCATGCTCTGCAGTTGCAGCGGGCCAAGGCCCAGATAAACAACATGGTGCCAAAGAAGCATTTTGAGCAGCTGCAAGCCACCTTGAGAGAGGAACAGTGCAAGACTCAGCAGCTCCAGGAAAGCCTCCAGCAGCAGGCTGAGCAAACATGCAGGCAGCTGGTCAGGACCCAGGTAAGCAGGGAATTGCAGGAGCTCAGTCAAGGGTATTGTGAAGGGAACACTGCTGGCCTGGCAGCCTGAAAGGCAGCTGTGCTTGAAGCCACCAGAGGTTTGGGTGGAATATGCTATGCATAAAGAACCCACATGGAAAATGCATTTCCCTTGAAACTGAACTTTAATCATGCCCAGCATGACTTTAGTCACTGCCCAGCAACCAGCTGTAAGGTTTTTGTGAGTTTCTCTTCTGGGCAAAGATAGAGCAAATTATAACCTAAGGAATTATGAGCAGGCACAAGGAATGGATCCAAGGAGACCATGTCTCTCCCTGAGCCTTCCTACACATGGCTGGGAGAGGGGAGGGCATTGGCTTATTTTTATAGAAAACATTGCTGGAAAATCTGTGTCTTAAGACTGGTTGGGTGCAGACGTAGGGAGGGTTGTACTGCTCCAGAGATCTGTCCCACTGCTCTTTGTGTCCTGCCCCTCTGACAATCCCCCCCTGCTCTGCGTCAAGGAGTGTGAGGGTTCACGAACAGGGCCCTGGGGAAATGTACAGTGCAGGGTTGCCAGGGGCCAGGAGAGTGCTGGGACAAGCCAAAGATGCAGGCCTTCTTGCACACTGCAGGAGGAACATGAGCATCTGCTGCAGGCAGCTGTGGAGCAGGCAGAGGGGCTGGAACAGAGTCTGAGGAATGCTGAAGCTGTGCTGGCAGAGAGGGCAGCTCAGCTCAGAGATGCCCAGGTGAGTGCAAGAAGGGCTGGTGCTGAGTGTCCCTGCCTGTCTGCGACCCCTGCATGGGATGCTGATCCTGAAGCCTCCTGTCCCTGCTGTAGGCCCAGCTCTCCAGGAACAAACTATTGATTGAAGAGCTCCGTGGAGAGAACAGGAGGTTTGCAATGGCCCTGCAGGCTGCTGAGCTGAAGCAGAAGAGCGTGGAGGAGAAGAACCAGCTGCTGGAGGAACAGACCTCAGCTCTGAAGCAGCTTATTGGAAAAATCACACCAGCATCTCTGAGTGGGTGATGGGACACCTGCAGTGGCAGCTCCTGCTCCTGGCTGGGGTTGGTCAGGTGCAGAATGGGGAGGTATGGCTGGGTTGGGAAATCAGCCTTGTCCTCTCTGGCCTTGCCAGGATTTTCCTGTGCAGAAAATAGCAAACGGAGAGCCCAGAGTCTTTTAAGGAAATTGGTCCTATGGATAGCTGAATTTTCCAACTGAAGGCAGCAGCTCTGGTACCTGTCTCAGTGGCAGAGTGCTGTTAGGTCAGGTCTGTCTCAGGGCAGCCATCTCACAGGATTTTCTTTGGCACAGTGTTTGGTGGTGATGCAGGTGCTCCCTGTCTGCAGAAGGTGGATGTTGGAGCCACAGTTACATCTCAAAAGCCAGGGCAGAAGGGTTTGTGGGTCCCTGTGCTTGGCTCACTCTGAGCAGGAAAGCTGAGTTGTGGCATTAAAATGTTTGTAATGTTACAGCACCTCCTGCCATCCCCAGTCTGCTCTGTATTTCACCTTGCCCAGCTGCTGCTGAACATTTATTCCTCACGTGCTCCTCCTAAAGCCTGAGCCTAGCATCCAAAACTAACCAGATTGTTGCCTCTGCAGTGAGCAGGACAGGGCAGTGCTGTAGTGTCCCAAGCATTTATCATGTTCCTGCCTTCTTCCCCTACTGTTTGCTTTTTCAGCTCCAGTCTGAGATGGGGGCTAAACAAACCTCTGGTCTTACCTAGTGCTGATGTTTTTGCAAGTATTCTCTCAGACACTGTGCAACAGCAAGCAGTTCCATTAGGAGAACCAAACAGGGAAAGCAGCTTTTCAGCCTCCTTGTGGTTTTGTGCCAACTGGAATCTTTAAAACTCTCTGGTCCCTTTCCCACCCCTACTCCAAATAGCCCCTGGGCCCTGCCAGACCAGTGCTCTAGGATAAGAGATTCTTCAGGGGAATAGAGGCTCAGCCCAAGCACACTGGGAAAAACCCAGGCCCATGACCCAGACTGCAGTGATCATTCACACAGCACCTCAAGAAACATTTATGGGTCTCTGATGGAAGACAAGGCTTCATGTCTAATCCTGGAAAGAACCTTGTGCAGCCTTATCTGACACTTGGAGGAGCAGTTCCACCGAAACACTTAAATAACCATCCCAGTGCAGGGTCAGGATGGGTTTGGCTGGAGAGCCAGATCAGAGTGCTGAATGAACACCACATTAATTCTTAAAACCCAAGGGACTGAGGCTGAAGCAGTTCTTTATTTTGCAACCATGGAGCTTTCCTGGCTTCTAGAGCCAGTTGGTATCTTACTCCCACATGCACAGTGTGAACAAAGAACTATTCCAAACAAAAATGCACTCAAAACCCCTGGTTGTAGCTGTGGGGCTTGGATAATGTCCCCCCCCCCACTATCCTGGATTCCCAGGATTGCTACATTACCAGTGTGCACCCTTTGCTCATGAAGAGCTGTGGTTTTAAGGCATCAAAGGCCGTTAGGAGGAGTGGCAGGGTGCCACTGCAGAAATACTGAGGTGTCTCAAGTCCTGCACACACCAGAGCTCAGTCCCCATCGTGGGCAGGCCATCGAGCAAGAGTTGTCCCTCCTGTCGGGCACACTTAGGACAGAACATGCTCCAGGACTCCTTGTCTGATCAACTGCTCGCATTTCCAGCGGGGTAAAAAGTGCTGCACAGAAACACAGAAAAACCCTCCTTGAAGTTGTTGCTGCACACAACCAGCTCTGTTTGTTGTGCTGTATTTCCAGTGCCTCATGGTACCAGATCAGGCAGAGCTGCACTCTGGACCATGTAGACAGCACGTGCAGGTCTGCAGGGACCAGGACATGCTGCGAGGCCCGGATAAGCAGGGGGATTTCATGGGAGCGCATGGGAAGGAAGAGAACAGACCACACTCCTGTCACAGGTACCTGGCTGTTCTTCTTCAGCAGGATGGTAGTGCCATCATCGATCTCAAATTCCCCATGGTCTCTTAAACACCGCACCTGCAAAGTGGAAACACAGCTCTGTAAGAGTCCACTGAAAAAAACCAACCACCCCACTGGGTAACAGTCCTCAGCCTGGGAACGTGGCTCCTAGTTGGTCTAATTTGTTAAGTTTCTGCAAAAAGCTGCAAAAAACCTCTTCCTGGATAGCTCACTCCACCACAAACTCCCTGCAGACTAGAAATGCCATCTTTCAAGTTACTTTGTGCCTTCAGTAGGAGGAGTAAAATGCTGGCAGGCAGAGTAAAACACAGAAACCTGTGAAAACTTTGGAACACTGAAGGGCTTTGCTTGATGAACTGAACTGGGACAGGGATGAAATGCTTGAAAAGAGATGGTCAGGAAAAAGTTTATTCACAGATAGAAACCAGAAATCTTGCACTTACTTCAATGTACAGGCTTTTAGGAGGTTTAATGTCCTGTGTGAGGTCCAGCCCTTCCTCTCCTCCTACTGACCTCATGTAGGTAGCCAGAGACTTTTTGTACCGATTGAACCACTCCACCTGTGGGCATTAGCAGGGTTTTACCCACAGACAATGAATACACACAAGTATTTACAGAAAGACATATTAAGTGTCATGTTTATACCTGAGTGAGGATTACCCTGTTTTGATTGTACTAACTAATCCTTCAGGAGGAATAAACAGAAAGAGGGGAAGAGTTTGAAACAAGGCTGACTCACTTCCTCAGCTGACATGTGGAACTGGATGGTGTTGGGCAGAACGCTGCCATACTCCCACCTCAGTGCTCGGATCCGCAGCAACCGGTCGTACCTAGGGGAAGAAATGGGGCAAACCATTTCTTCTGGTTCTTCTCCTCTGCTGAGGCGAGTGCTGGCAACATCCCCAGGCAACACTGATACCCAGTAACCGCAGCTTTTAAAGAGCAGGAGGAAGAAGAGCCGTCTCTTTGTGGTTATGTGTCAGTAATGAACACAGGGAGAACCAGCTCCACAGCTGCCTGTGAAAAAGCCACTTGCCCGGGCCAAGAGTCCCAACACCCTGTCCCTGGGGACCCTATGCCGGCAGGGATGAACCAAGGGGCGGCGGTCGCCCCCCGCCTCACTCACAGGTAGGCCAGGAGGCAGCGCTGGTTCCGGAGCAGGCAGCAGTGCCGGAACCGGATGAGGAAAATCAGGTCCGTCCGTCCCGACTTCGCTTCGGACCTGTGGCATGAGAGGAAGGAGAAAGATGAGTAGGAAGAGAGCTGCGATCCGGGGAGCACTGCCCGTGCTCTGCGGGACGCGCCGGGACCAGACTCACACGTCCGCCTGGTTCCGCTCGTACAGCGCCCGCATCTCCTCCAGCGCCTGCCGCAGCTCCTCCGTCTGCAACAGCGGACACGGTCAGTGAGAGCGGGCCGCCGGCGGGGCCCATCCCGGTGTCCCCGGTGCCCCCCGCTCACCCGGAAGGGCGGGAGGTGCCCGCCGGCGGGGCCCATCCCGGCGCTCCCGGTGCCCCCCGCTCACCCGAAAGGGCGGGAGGTGCC
>VZTN01035294.1:266444-318640 GCA_013400515.1 Erpornis zantholeuca | reverse complement strand
CGGGCCGTGGAGGCGGGACCTCCTCTCCCTTGGGCCCCGCCCCCCGGCGTTACCTGCGCTGAGTTGTGCCGGTCTCGACGGCCGTGGGTGACACCGCTGCGGCTGTCGGGCGCCCCTGGTGACACTCCTGGGGTCACGCTGAGAGCCCCCGAGCGGCTCAGGCAAAAATCAGAATTTCTACCGCACACTTGCCTCTAGCAAGCCTGTTTCCCCCAGTCCTCCGGACCGTTTGCGGGGTGCCGCACCGCGCTGCCTCTGGCAGCCTCCTCCCTGTGCTACCCCAGCCCTTCCCACTGCGTTTTTCCCTTCTGACAGCCTTCAAACCCGAAGCATGCCAAAACTAAAGGGAGAAAAAGAAAAAAACCCCAATGGATACGTTTGTGGATGGGATGGGAATTTTTTTAGCACTCGAAGCCCTGGAAAGAAATTCAATAGCCCAGGACCACAGCTTGTCCTGCTCCAGGAATTTTTTTTCTCTGGCTATGTGTTTCTCACGGTTACTCGAAATAAAAAGTGAGCAGCGTGCTAGTGCAGCCCAGCTTGGAAGAGCGGGGAGGAGAGCGCGGTGGGGCTTTCACACCACGGCTGAGACACCTCGGCGAGGTTCGTGTGCCCGAGACATCTCTGCTGCTCCTGTTCAGGATGGTGTGGCACCTGCACAGCTGAGCAGCGACCGTGTCCGACTCTGGCAAGAGCGTATTAACGATCCCCACAACTGTTTTATTTGGGGCTTTAGGCATGGGGGCCGAAATGTCCAGAAATGCTCCAGTAGTCTGCCAGCTGGAGATGGGCTTCTGGGGGAGGGTCTGTTCCCCAAACCGAGCTGTGCTGCTGCCCGTGGTGTCTGCAGGGACCCCCAGCCCTCCCTGCCTCCCCCCAGCCCGTGGCACGGCGGAGCGCCTGAAGAAGGTCCCCACCGCAGGAGCGTCACGTCTGGCTTGTCATTAATCATCGCGTTCTGCAGTGATAATGGCCCTCCCGAGCCAGGAGAGATAATAGCAATAAACAGACATCCCGAATGCCAATTGTCGCTGCTGAAAATTGGTTGTTGCCTCTTGCCGAGGGATAGAAATGTAGCTGAGCCTTGATTGAAAAATGCCGGGGAAGCTGCCTTATCTTACTGCTTTGCCAGATTAAAAAAGCCTCATGCATAAAAATAGACCAAATGAATGAAGAATTTACAAACATCTATATTTTGTGTTAGGAATTGTGTTAAAATTAGGAAAACAGCTGAAGACACTGATTTATACAACTGTGACTATTTCAGGCAATGAAGGTTTACATATCACAGTTTAACAAGATAAAAGATCTCCCACAAAATACATAGATGACAGACAACTCATCTGAATTTGACATAACACAGCATCAAGTACACATGTAATGTGATGAACAGTGCCAGGTCATTCCCCAGTTAG
Source organism: Erpornis zantholeuca (assembly GCA_013400515.1). Classification (NCBI taxonomy): domain Eukaryota; kingdom Metazoa; phylum Chordata; class Aves; order Passeriformes; family Timaliidae; genus Erpornis; species Erpornis zantholeuca. The sequence continues at coordinate 317,225 of VZTN01035294.1, read as the reverse complement.
GTAACATACAACTTCTTGAATAAGGCAATTCAAATATAACTCTTAATTCAAATCACAACATACCCAGGCAGCATGCAGGGAAAAGTCATTTATTTTGTATATTGGAATGACACAACTTGCAACATGTTTCCATTTTATGTAGTTAGAGCAACAGGATATAAACCATTCAAGTAATATATATATATTTATATATATCTCAAGTCAACAGTTGTCTTTACTGGAATAAAGATTATCTGTTTTTGGTAAAAATAAAACTATTTGAATTCACTAATTAACAAAATGCACAGTGATCAGAAACCCAATTCTTCTCACCATTGTCTTCCCTGGCTCGCTTGTGTTTCCCTGTGACGCAGCAGCTGCACAACCCTGGATTCAGAGAGCTCATTGCACAGAGGAACAAAGATTCCCTGGCACGTGGTTCCCACGGCTGCAGTGTGCCACCCACCCCCCATGGACAGCAGTTCTCTCATCACACCCATCACACCCTATGGCTTGGAAACTGCTTTTCCCACCTCCGTTCCCAATAAAACACACACGTGCCTGACCTAGGGGGAGTCAAAAGTTGAATTGCTTGTGGAAACACATTCACTGGAACAGCTTTCACTGGAAAGCTTTTATTTCTTTTTTTAGCAATTAATTCGTCCAGACCTTTATGACCAAGACATTTAAGAAACTGTGAATCTGCTCAGAAGGGAAAAAAGTCTGAGCCAAAAATCTCTTTGAAGTGGTGGAGCCTAGCAGACGTGGCTGAGGATTTATTTCCACCGCAGCAGACCTGGGGATCACAGAAGATAATGAAGGCTTTCCCTAGTATTGAAAAGTTCTTTCAAAAGGGAGAAATGAAGAAGGGAAAGAAGATTTTTCTCTATAATAATAATAAAAAATTAGTAATTTCTAAAAGACTAATCTAGGCAGCTTCTCCATGGTAAAAGGCTGTACTTCCCCCTGTTTTAACTGGATACCTGCAGGGACAGGTCCTCTTGCTGAAGTATCATGTCCCCTGGTGGCTGGGTGTCCCCTGCCCTTGTCCCCATGTGAGGAAGGGGACAGATCTGGATGCCAGCAGGATTCCCTGTGCCACTGCTTCCCCTGCTGGCTGCTGGGGAATGAAGCCCCACAAGGCTCTGGGTGAGGGTTCCCCATGTGCCACAGGGCCTGTTAAAGGGCTAATAAATAAATCATGCCCATAAATAATGAAGAGGCTAAGACTGGATGCAAGGGGATCCAAATGGCCCAAGCCTGGGGATGGGATTCTTGAGAGATTTCTCTCCTTTGGGTAAGCTACACAGCAGCCACAGCAGCAGCAGCAGCAGCAGCCAAGGTCTTCCTGCTGGACAGCTGTCCCAGGCTTCAAAATCCGTCTGTCAGCCAGAGGAACTACAGAAGAAACAGGATTTTCAGAATGATTGTTACTGGATCCTGTTTATCACCTTTGCAAAGTTGTCTCATGCCTCCTTACTACTCTATCTACTGCTCTAGTAAAAAAATCATTAGAATATTTCTTTGCCCTTAAAGATACAAAAAAAAAAAAAAATCTTCAAAAGATATGGGGAGAAAGGTCCTTTCACAATGACATTCAGAGCAAAAAGAGAGAAACGACATCTTACAGATCATTAGAGAGCTATCTTTGGCAGAATATTTCAAATAAATTATTTTTACAAATATTTTCTGCAGTCATATATTTATTTTGAATAGTTCACTTTCAGCTATAGGGTTCACTACTCTCTATTGATAGGAAAACACCACAAATATAAAAATATATGAGCTCAGCACAACTTTTAGGCTACCACGACTGTGTCCAATAATTTCAAAAGTTGTAGATTGATACCACGGAAAATATGAAACAGGTTTTCTAACAGCGTGTGTCGGGTTAGAAGGTCACAGCTCGTGGCTGCTGTAAAACACACCAGGGAGGGCGGCTGGGATTGGCGTGGGAAGGAGCTGGATAAGCCGGATGCTCGGAGCCAGTCTCTGCCGTCACCGGCCGTCTTCCCACAGGGAATCGTCTCTTTCGGACCCCTAAGGCTTAAAGATGTCGTGCTGGGTGGTGGCTGAGGGGTGTCCTCCCTGGGGAGCAGGCGGGTGACACCGGGCGTGCTGCGCTGAGAGTTCCCGACGGATCGGGCCGTGCCCGGCCCTGTGCTGTGCCCCGGGAGGGAGATCAAGCGCGGCCGCTCTCGCTCCCAAAGCCGCCCCCTTTCACCTTCGTGTGGGGAAAAGCACCGAGGGAGCTGCAGGCTTCGCCCTTGCACCGTGGCCAGATCCTGCCCCAGACTGTGTCCAGGGCCCAGCAGGATGGTGACTCTGCTGGGACCCCCGAGCCCGAGCCATGGTGGCCCAAGGAGGGGCCTTGCCTGGTCCCAATCTCCCCCTGCAGCAAGTGCCACCGAGTCCACCAAACATTTAGATTTACATATTTTGCTTTGTTTATACAGCATGTACAGAATATACAGCATCGGACAATTATTTCCCAGTAGACTGGAAGTGTCTCCCAAGATGACCTCTTTTATCAACAAATATATATATAAATTGACAGTAATAAAAGAGTCGTACCAACAAATATTATGGCTTTTCAAATAGTGTAGCTGCATTGTGCCATTGAATTTGTGAGGAACTGTGACAGAGACAGAGAGACTGGGGGGGCTCCAGCTGCTGAGCCCAGGGGTGACCCTCAGCTTGGGGCACAAGGGCTCTGCATTGCTGGGGCAGTGCCAGCTCATGGTGCCAGGCACGGTGCAGGTGGCAGAGGGTAGGTGAAGTTGAATTTATGACCCACGCTCTGGTTTCTGTCTCCAGGCAAACCAGTTCTCCCGCAAACTCCCAGCCCAGCTTTAAAATAATTTGGCTCTGTCCAGCTAGGGTCTGCCTGCCCTGTCCCTGGTGGGGGGCCCAGGGGGCTGGTTGGGCTGTCAGAGATCTCCCTCTCTCTCTCTCTCTCTCTCTCTCTCTCTCTCTGTCAAGGTTTGCACAAGATGTCTGCTCTAGAGTGCGTTGTGCTGTGAGGGGGGACACACACAGGGTGATGGGTGACGGGATGACTGTGGCAGGTGGCTGTGGGTGCGTCAGGAAGGGTGGTTGCAGCCCCTCCCTGCCTGCCCGCCCCGTGCTGCTCCGGGGGCTACGGGGAGCTCCCCCAGGGCTGCTGAGCAGGGGCACATTGGTGGCTGTCAGAGACTGGTGGCTGTCAGAAGAGAGCAGGAAAGTGAGAGCCATTCTTTCTGGAGCACATCCAAAACTCCAGAGGCTGGACAACTTGCCTTGGCAGTGCTGTCCTCAGCCACCACCCTGGTGTGGGGTGCCCATGAGGAGAGTCACCACACACCTGCTGCCTCCCTCCCCTCGTGGGCTGCATCCAGCCACCAGCTGTGCCCCTCACTTCTCAGGCCCAGCGAGCCACTTTGAGCTCTTTCCCTCCTGCATCCTGCTGTTCCAGGGGACCCTTGCTGTGGGGAGTGTCCAGCAACCCTGGGACAGGCTGTGCAGGCAGCTCCCTGCCCGAGTGTCCCTCCACTCCTGAGAGGGACAGTGGGAGAAGTTGCTGACATGAATTACGTCTCTGCCAAGAAAGATGTGTTTCTTTCTGAGACGGTTACTCTAGAAGGAGGAGCAGTTGTTCAAGTGTGCAGAAACGACTTTTGAGAGCTGGAGTGGTCACTCAAGCATCAAGATAATTGGGCCACTTCATTACAGCGGAAAATAAGTGATGGATCTGAATTACTGCTACTATAACTTTTTTTTTTTTACTAATTCCCATCTAATTTATCTCTCCTTTGAAATATTAAGGCCACTCCCTGCAGGCCGCTCTGGCTGATGCTCCCAGGGGCAAGCCCGGGGAGCCCAGGTGTCTGCTTCGGCTGTGCCTGCAGGATGCTGAGTTGTGAGCAGCCCCTCCCTCATGGCAGCAAGGTGGGGAGCAGCAGGGAGCGAGTACCATGGGGAACCTGCTACCTTTGAGGGGGTGAGGTTTCCTGAGGACTGCTGTGCTCCTGGCAGTCTGACTGCTTTTTTCTGGGAGTATCCTGTGGGCTTGTATTTGGGGTGGGAGGTAGAACATGGTCTGCCTACTCCGTGTCCTCTTCTCGCTTGAATAGCAGTGATGCTCACATGTGGTGAACACCAGGTGTGCCAGAGACCTCTCTGGATAGCCTGGAGACAGCAGTAGGGATAAAGATGCCCATCACTGCTGAGTGGTCTTCAGTAAGCTCCTGACTTGGGTTTTATGACCTCGTGCCAGGTCTTCGTGGCACAGAGACCCAGGAAACAAAGGCTGCATTTCATGAAACCCTGCGTTTTGTGGGTTTTGCCAGCATGGCTGTGTGTCTTCCAGCAGCAGCTAGGAATCGTACGAGAATTCAGCACCTTCTGCCCTTCATCCACAAATAAAACTGCTGGATTGCTGAGCAATGTCCTCAACAGGTAGTCTTGAGAGCTGAACTGTGTGCAGAGGTGTGCCTCCTAATGCTTAATGCATTACAGAAAAAAGAAGCAGGACAAGTATTGTCAGAGAAAAAACAAATAACATTTTCTTCCTTGCTAACGCAGTGCCTGTAACGCAAGAGGTATTATTGCCATCTTTTGCTCTCTCGAGCTGCAGAGAGCAGGGTATGTTTCCTGATTAAGAGCAAGACAAGCAGGGTTCCTGCAAGGCTCCCTGCATGGGGACATTCTTCTCAAGAGCTTGCAAGATGAAGGAGGCAACGTGGGGCAAGCGAATGAAGACACAAACAGGCATCGGTTCGTTCCCCTTTGAGCAGGAGGAGTTCAGCCAAGGGGCAGCTCACCACAGCCCATACTGCAGGGAGAGGCCAGGGCAGTGCACAGGGCAGTAGCTGAAGGCAAGGGGCAAGGGAGGCATCTCAGCATTACAGGGGATGAGGAGAAATCCGCTTGTGCACTTCCCTACATCCCTGGGAGTCACAAAGCCACTAGCTCACAGAACCTTTCATTAATGTTCCCAAATAAGCTCTGGGACACATTTGCACAACCAGGATCCAACCTTGCCCGTGCCAGCTCAGAAATTTTACAGGGACTTAGAAATTCTGTGCATTTCCAAGTATCTCTGCAAAGAAGCTCATCTGCCAGAATCTCACACTTCCGTGAGCGAGGAGCCTGCCAGGGGCTGTGAGCTGTGGGCAGAGGGGCACACACTCCTGGAGATGGCAGTGCCATGGACATGGCAATCTCCATCAGGAAAACAGAGCAAGGCTGTGCTCCACGCAGGTTTCACCCTGCCATCTGTAAAGAGACTCCTCCGAGCTGGAAATAGTGGAGGAGAAATAAATCCCACCCCAACAAAGAGGTCGGGAGGTGCACAGAGAGAGCCCTGTGGCAGTCTCCCACGTCCTGCAAGGGTTTAGGAACTCTTAAGTGTAGAGAAGCATCCAAGCCATTGCAACTTGCTCTACATAAACTCTGCCCATTTTAAGCAAGGGAAAGAAAGTCTTGAACCCCCAGCTAAAGTAAATTAGTTTGTTTTAGAAGTGTAGAGGCACATTTGGGTTGTGGGGTGGAGTTGGAGCATCTGTGGGACTCAATAATGGTGGAAATTCCACAAAAAAAAAAAAAAAAAAGTTTAATCTTCTGCAGACTCATGAGCAAAGGACAGCGGCACAATAAAACTGTGCCTGCAGGTAGTGGCTGTGACTGTGCCTGGGTGATGAGCAGGAGGGGCTCAGCATGCTGGGGTTTGTTTGGTGCATTGTTTTGGTGCAGTGAGGAAGGAAACCTGTCCCACCCAGGAAGCCCCCAGCTGTGGGGCAGAAGGGACAGAGAATGCTTCTCTGCAGGAAGATTGGGAGAAGATGGCATGTGAAGAGGCTTCACAGGGGAGGCAAGCACAGAGCAAACCCCAGGCTGGATTGTCACCGTGTGTAGACAGTGATTTTGGGACCTTGAGATGGCTCAAGGCAGAATCTGGAGGACCCCAGAGTCAGGTGGGGTCACTAATGGTGCATCACTAATGGTCCTTCCCATTTCCACATGAACTGGGGTGGGGCTGCACTCTGTGAGGGGCAGAAAGCTTTCCTAGTGCAGTATGACAGTCTGAGGGCTGTTCTGGATCGAAAGAGATAAAAATACTGCCTGGGGCTGGTGCCCATGGACAGCCAAAAGAGCTGGAGGCTGTGCTGTATCTGTGCAGAAACCGAGGTGCATGTCCGTGCCCATGGCAGCCAGGGCAGGGACGTGCTGTGGCAGTGCTTGAAACAAGGTTTCCAGGTCTGGGTGGCATCCCATGGCTCTTGTCCCTTCCCGGTGCCCTCTGGGGCTGGGCATCCCACCCAGCACCTGCTTTGGGAACAGTAGGTGCCCCAGTGCCCTCTTCCACATTTGTAGTGAGGGCAGCCCCAAGCTGGCATTCCCTTTGGGAAAGGGGAGGGAGCCACGGAGGGTGCAGAGCCTGCAGGAGAGGGCACTGAACCACCTTAGGGGCACTGGGTCTTCAGAGGCAGGACTGGCTGTTCTTGAGATGTTCCACAGAGAGAGCAAGACCCTGTGGAGACTCCTTGGATGCTCTCAGGGGCATACCACAGGCAGAAAATCCTGCTAGTAGCAGCAAGCTCATGCCTATCTTTGCTGATAACAGCCCCTACTTGGCCAGGCAGGCCCTTTTCTCTTGCAGTGTCCCTTCCCTCTGTGTGAGGGGTGTTGCTGGCTGGCAAGAGGTTCTTGGCACCTCCAGTTCCAACAGCAGAAAAGCTCAAGTCCTTAAAAGGTGAGGAAACTCACTGTATTTATTGTCCCTCGGTGCTTTTTGCAAGAATACGGACGCCTCTGGATGCTTTCCTGTGCAAGTCAATTTTTTACAAGATAAACAGGCCTTTCCACAGCTGTGCTGAGCACGTGTGGAGGCGTCAGTAGTTGGCCACTGCATGCTCAGAGAGGACAGAAAAGTTCCTGGTGCTCTCCAAAAACATTTCTCCAGATGGGCTTGGGTGCCAAAGCCTAGAGAAAATAATGCAAGGCTTTGTCCTGGAATTACACCGCCCAGCACTAAGTTTTCCGTCACTTTCTGGCTATGCCCAGCTCTGTGCCTCCAGGGATGTAGCTGAACCTCCTCCTGAGTTATGTGCACGGCCACCAATGCCGACGATTCTCACCCAAGAATTTAAAAATAGCCGTAACAATAACACAGGGGCTCTGTCTCTCCAGGCCCCGCCCGTAGCAGACACAGTGTGGTGAGCTCACAGCCTGGCTCCAGGCCTCCCTTCTCCCCCATATCCTTCCAAGGGGCAGGGATGAAGATGCCCAAATGACTCTGCGATCGCCCCTCGCCCCACAGGCCCCACAGGCTGCCTGGAACGGGGTGACACAGAGGCAGGAACCTTGTTTGGTTGGAGATGAGGGATTCACACCTTGGGATTGAGCGGCTCCCTGGCTCGGGCGGCAGCTTGTGTGGGCCCAGCCGTGAGGGACTGCAGATCTGCGGCTCCTTCCTGTTTTGTGCCTTTTCTGAGCGTTCCGGTTGTGATTGGGGTTTGCCTCCACTCCTGCTGAGCCCTGAAGAGCTGGGAATATGGTTTGTCCAAGATGGTTAGGGCTGTCACTAGTGTGCTCCTTCTGCTTGTCCCCAAGTGCTTGGCAGTGGCCTGTGGGGTTGTTTGGGTGTCTGTCTGAATGTCCTTTGCACATCCTTTTCCATGGAAAGGTTTGCCTTTGGCTGGTGGCATGATGAGAGGGGGTGAGAGCTAATGGGGCAGGCAGAGGGATGGAGGCTGAGGGTGTAAACTGCTGCTTCTGGCAATGTCCATAAACCCAGGCCTTTCTCAGAGATGCTCGGTGTTCTCCCCGTGCAAGGGAGGGTAGGGAGGCTGGATGAGGAAGAGATTGGAGAGCTCTGGCATGAGACACGGGATCCACAGAGCTGAGCTGTGACCAGGCGTGACTGTGCTGGGGACTGTGCTTCCTCCTGCTGCCTCCCAGCACTGCCAGCCAGTGCCAGTGTCTCCTGGAGGAGGGCAGTTCTCTTCTGCCTTTGGAGAGCGTGGTTTGAGGAGGAGACTGTGCAGAAGAGCAGGCCTGGCACCCTTGGGAACACGGGGGCTCGGTGCTTCCCGTCGCTGCTCCCCCGTGACCCCTCCACGAGCCACTGGGCACGCACACATCACACCGTGAACAGCCTGGTTAAAGATGCCCAAAAGCACACAGCTGGCAGAGAGCAACTGCAGAAACAGGGCTGGTGTTTAGCCTGTGATTTAGGCCTCGTCCTAAGTAAGCACTGCTCCATCGTTCCCTTTGGAAAGCTCTGTGAGCAGAACAGTTATTTACTGTCTGCTAACCTGAGTGGCTACACAAGTCCCATTTGACTTGTTAATTACTTCAGCGATGGCAATTCATTCTGAAGAAGCAAATGATGAGGGGGAAATACCAACATCACCTTTCAGCAGATGCAATTACTGGGTCAGAAGAGCTGCTTTGCTTTCACAATCCGCCGCCTGGAAAAGCACACGGACAGCGCTGGCCACGCTCTCTGTGGCTTGGGGAATGTTGAAGGCAGTGCTTGCCTGGGGCCCATCTCCAGAGCTGGTGTTTGAGTTCAGCTGTCAGAGCAGGACCTCCCAAGCATTGCGGAGAGGGTTTATCTGGGGACAGCTCAACAGATGCTGGACGGAACACAGGGATGAGCAACATCCCTGGGCATGGAGAGACTTTTCTCCTCCTCAGTGCTGGCTGAGCTGTGTCGAGGCACATGGATCTGAAATGGCCCACGGCACCTGGACTGGAGCATGGGCAGGCGCCACTTGAGAGCAGCCCAGCCTCGTGAGGTGTCTTGGATCTGCTCTGGCACCCAGGGACTCTGCCCTGGTAATGCACCTTGTGCATTTTCCCTCATCGTTAGCCTAACCCAGCACAGGTCACTGCCAGGCTGCAGCAAGAGCAGGAGCAGTTCTATAGAAGACACAAGCAGAAAGAGCTGTTTGGTACCATGGGGGCACACCCACGGCTGCCCCCAAGCCTAGGGCAAGCCAGCACTGGCCAGGGACGCAGCACAGGAGCAGCTCCTGGCCCCAGGAGGGTGGGTTGCCCTGCAGCTTTGTCCCTGGGTGGTTTCCTGCAGCCCCCTGAGCGCGGAGTGGGCTGTGAGCCCCGGCTGTACTGCAACACACACCGAGCCTGAGGCACCATGGAGATGGAGCAGGAGGAAGGGCATGAGATGGAGCAGGAGCAGCTGTGCCAAGGCACCACTGCCCCTGTCAGTGGCAGAAACATGGTGAAGGCAAACCAATGAATCAAGGAGAGATGAGTACAAAGGGGAAACAACTGGAGGGGAGAGAAGGGTTTTCCATAGAGAATATGCAGGAGCAGTACTAGATCCATCAGGAATCATTACAAACTTTATTTCTCTGTGCATTGTGTACCATTGATAAGGATCATCACAATTAGTGGACTCACTGCCTATAGTGGTGGGCAATACACACAAAGAAAAAAAATGAAGCCAAACAGATGAAAATGAAATCATTGTACATAAAGGTAATCACAAACCTGAACAACCTGCACCTGTGTTTGATTTTCCCCCAAAACAATGAGAAACAAAAAAGAAAAACCCCAAAACAAATCAAAAGTGAAAAAAGGCTCAAGAAGAAAAAAAAAACCACCCCACAACTTCATATTCCTAGAGAAAACCTTACAGCAGGTTAATTAAAATTTCCACAGATAATTCAAAATGAGTACAAATACCCCCAGCCAGCTGGTTATGGTACAAGCATCAGACATGGTTTTCAGCTGAGTGGGAAGAGCTCACCATGGATATGCAGGCTGGGAGTTTGCCAGGCTGGAATGTCAGGAAGCCTGGCAAAGGGCATGGGGTGAGAAGACATCTCTCAACACCAGTGCCCCTTGTCTCCCCTGTGCTGCACCCTGGGGAGCTCTACACCCCCATTTCCCTGGCTTGACTCTCTACCCCAGCCTGCACTCCTGGCTTCAGGGGGGTGATGCCGAGTTACACCTCCCTGTCTCATCCTGTCCAGTGATTTTGGATTCAGAGTGCAAAATACGGCCTTTTCCCGGGGGGATGCTTCCCAGTTACACTCAGTGGAGTGGGAGATCTCGTATGGCCCTTCAGCCCTTACGTTGGATCATTCTGCCTCCAAATGGCTGTGGCAAAGGACCAGCTTTGGGGACTGGTCCTGATGGCTTAACACTCAGAAACAGGGGCTGTCACTACACCTCTGGGAATACAGGGAATAGCTTTGGGGCAGCCACCGACTCGAAAGGCAGAAGCATGTGAGGTGCTGGGAGTCAGCCATGCTTGTTCCCCTCGGACTGCTCACCCCACTCGGGCTCCCTGGGACCTCGTGTAAAACCTCCCGTGGACAGAGGAGGCCTTCACGCTGGCTTCAGCACATCAGAGGACCCCATCCACACAGCTGGACAGGGCCTGCAGTCTCTGGGGTGTGGGTTTTCCTCCCCTGAAAACCTACAACTGCATGGCTGTTATTGCTTCTCACGTACCCACGCCACGAGCAGTAAGTGGGGACAGCTTTCCATCCTTTCCGCCCCCGCTAAGAGGAAACAAACAAACAAACAAACGAGCAAAACCCTATGGCAGAACCGAACTAACTAAAAATAAATAAAACCCAGTGAAAAGGAAACGCTTGTAATCTGCAATGCTCAACCCACATGGCTGGAAGGACTATCGCTATAGGATGCTATATACAGATAGATTTCATTTCATTCATGCAAATGTTACAAGTACCACGACAGCATGCCCGAGGAGGCGGAGGAGTGGGAGGAAGGCTCCCGCCGCTCTGCGCAGCCTCGGCTTGGGACACCAGACACGAGGCTGCGGCTGTGCACCCCCAAAGCATGGACAGGGAAAGGTGAGGGGCATGTGGGTGGGAAATGCTAGTTGTACACACGCCAAAACGAAACAAAAAAACCAACCCCAAATCAATGACGAAAACGGTTTGTGTTCTATCCTTAGAAAGCTCCCAGTTTCCCCTTGTCTTCAGTTCGGTCTCTTGCTCCTCTCCAACAGGGCCAGAGGGCCTGTTCCCGAGTGGCGAAGGCAGCTGGATGGCGGTGGGAGATCAGAACCCTTGCTTTCCTCTCCTTCCCTTGCCCACTGCTCTGTGTCTCACCAGCTACCCTGGCCTTCCTCACACCGACACACCCCGGTCGCCTTCACATCCGTCTTCCCGGGGGCCGGCGGGGGGGAGTCAGCGATGGGAAGGGGCTCGGTGGCCATCGGCTGCTCCTGTTGGTTGAGTTGCAGAAAGGGCCCTGCCCCTGGCTCCTGGCTGGGGCCGCTGCCTGGGGAGGGGTCCCGCTGGCTTTGGGGTCCTGCCTAGTTCAAAGGATGCTCCAAAGCCGCTTTCCATCAGCAGGTGTGTGAACATGGCAAATCTCTTTTATTCTTTCTCTGTTCATTATACACAGCTTTATATCTATATCTATACCTATATATCACTCTATATAGATATATATAGATATACACATATTTACTATCTCTGATTGTCCCTTTAGAAGCCCTTTATGTGGCAGTAGGCTTCCAGAGATGAGAAGAATATGTACAAGAGCCAGAGGAGGATAAAGAGTGAGGATGTGAGCAGCTTGGAAGTCCGCGGCCCGCCCAGCTCACCTCCAATCTCGGGTCTCCGCCGGTAGAGCAGCACTCCCACACTGATAAAAGCAAAAATGGTGAAGAGGGTGACGGAGAAGGCCAGCGTGCCAGGGGAGACTTGGAAGGCTTGTCCGTGTGCCGCGTGATAGATGGCTGCGATGGACCAGGCCACCCCAATGCCCAGGAAAACATTCACAGCATTGCTCCCAGTGACATTCCCGATGGAGGCGTCCGCGTACTGGTCCTGCGTTGCTGCTACTTTGCTGGCAAACGTGTCTGCAAAGGAAAGATGGGGAGAAACCCTCAGGAAGCAGCCAGGAAAAGAGGGCAGCTTGGGGACAAATGTCGATGGCAACACCTGGGGGAAGAAAATAATGGGTAAGGGGATAGGGCCCAGCCCCTTCTTATGGAACTTCCAAGGAGCTAGGGGCCACCGGGGTCCAGAAATCCGCAGGGGGGAAATTTCAATGTTCAGAAATACAGTATGGCCTCTAGCACCTTTTGCCTCCCTGAAGTCCAGTGCCTCATGCAGGTCCTGATGCTCCGGTAAACCAGGTCATTTTCCATCCCTTGGGAAGAAAAACCACTTGGGTGGGTGCATGTTTGCCCAGGTGCTCTGACAGTTTTAATACCAGGGATAAAACTTGGCTGGCCTTTTTAATGGAAAACCTTGCGTCAGGCAGACCAGCATGAGGCTGCTCTGCACCACAGGGAAGTGCTGATTTTACATCCAAACCCACTCTGGATCTGCGGGGAGAAGCAAGAGCAGGAGGGATTAGCCTGTGGGTTTGCCCAGGTGAGCACTCTCAGCTAACAACAAGAAGATGAGTCCTGAACATATCTGTACTCTCAGATCACCTCGGGTACAGGCAGCCCAGTGTGGCTCGGGAAAAGAAAACAACCAGGTCATATTTCATGTTTTTTAATTCTACAGAATTTCCTTTCTGCTCCTCCCCAGCGGGGCTCCAAGGTGAGATGGTGAAGAGCAGCCTGGCACAAAGATCCAGGGGATGGGCACATATAAGCACAGTGAGAGGTTCCATTTGCAGCAAAGAAATTAACAGTCTGCTTTATTTTTAAAAAAAGCTGCCATGGAAATGCACCTGATTGCTAAGCGAAGGAAAGGGCCTTGATCATGGTGCAGTACTGGAGTTGTGGGGCAGTGCTGATGCCTCCATGGCTCTGAGGCTGCCACTGGGGGAGAAGGGATGAGCATGGAAACAACCACATGCACTTCTGCAAGCTTGAGCGGTGCTTTCAATGCAGGGGAGGTCCCTGTCAGTGTTGATTTCTCTGCACTCTCCTCTGGTGCTGGCTCATCTCCTGGAAAGCAGGGGTGGAGGAGCCCGACCAGCACCCAACTCACACAGCACGGCCTCGGAGCCAACCGAAGCAAGAGTAGCCCAATGTATTCTAAAAAAGAACTTCCTGAATGCCACCTTATGTCATCAAAAGCAGGAGGGAGGATTTTCACTGTCAAAGGTGTGAAGAAGCCCTGCAAACCTTCTGCCTAAAGCCTCTACTGCCAGAGGTCTAAAATACGCTCCTTCTTCTGTTCCTTGCCCCAGATCTGTTCTTCCTTTTGGTTCTGCTGCTTCTTCTTTTTGCCTTTGGTAATAATAGGACAATTTCAGGATCTTTGAGCATCTGAGTGCTGATAACTGGAAGTTTGAAAGTGGTGAGGGTATGTGTGACCGATGCCAAGGGATGGTTGGGTTGGGTCAGAGACCCTTGACCAGAAACCAGGGTTCTGGTTCTGTGTGGGCTTGCCCAGCACAGCCCACGGGAGAAGGTGAGTGAAAGGCACAGGCTCTCTTACACAAGCTGACACAGGAATCCCCAGAGCGTCACAAGTTGCATTTCAAGCAGCTCCCCCAGCTCAGCAATCTCACCTTGATCCATCTGAACCTGGTCTCACACAAAAGTGTCCATGCTGCAAAGTGTGCCCTGAGTATGGACCAGCACCTAACTCACCTGGGAGCAAGGTTAAAGCAGCAGATGCTTAAAGTGCAGGACTGCCAACGCAGGCAGCATTTCAGCCAAAGACCAATTCCTACTCTGAAAGCGGATACCATGGAGGCTGCCCACAGAAATAGATACTTCACAGTCTTTGCAGTGGGAAGGTCCTTGAAATAATTCCCACGGGGCTGAATCCACATCCTGGTTCTATCCTTCCAGCCTGTCTGAGGCTGAAAACCAATTCCCACATATAGCTCAAAGCTCTGCTTCGGGATCCTGCAGAGCACAGCTCTCCCAGCCCAAGTCCAAGTCCAAATCCAAGCCCAAACCCAAGCCGAAACCCAAACCCAAGCCCAAGCCCAGACCCAGCCTGGTGGGGATGGACCTCCAGGACAAGCCCCGCGGTTACCTGGCACTGATGTCCCCAGCGCGACAAACACGACTGCAGTGACCGAGTCCTTCAAGCCGATGGTGCAGCCAAAGTGGGATGCCAGGTCGCCAATGAAAGCTGTCAGGAGGCCGATCATGAGGATGGAGACAACGAAGCAAGCCCAGCCATTCCAGTAGTCTGTCGGGGGCACGAAGGCAAAAAGGACCTTCCAGAAGACGGTCAGAAAGTGCATCACGTAGTCGAAGCAGGAGGGCAGCTTCTCCTCCCCACATTCATCGTCATCGTCATCTTCCCCTGGAGAAAACCAGCAGTGCCTGATTAGACCTGCACACCTTGGGGAGGTTGGGCAAAGCCCCTGTGCAAACTGCAGCCCCCAAAATGCTGTGTCTCATGATTTGGGCTCTGTAAGGCCTTGACTTCCACATATCTTGTTTGCTGGGCAATTATCAGAGTGGCTCGATGGCCTTTCCTTGCCCCTTCCCACAGCAAAGAGAGACACCCCAGAGGCAATGGTTTAAAAAATCCACTTGCACTTCAGAAAATGCAGTCTCATGCCAGCACCTCTGCCTCAGGTTAACCTTCTGCTTTCTGGGACCCGTCGCCTGCTCAAGAGCACTTTCTCCAGAAGATGTGGGAAATAACCAACCTCATGCTGGCTGGGGCTGGCTGGGGCAGGAGAACCCACTGAGAGCAACTCCTTCCTTGTGGAGACCCCCAAGGAAACCCCTTTTGACCTGCTTTGAGTTGCTTTCCACAAGTGCCTGCAATTGCTTCCAGCTCTCTGGAAAGGCAGCTGGTTTTGATGGTTGCTGAGCTGCTCTGGCACTTCACCTTACTTTTGCTGCAAACCAGGATGCAGTCATGGAATTTTGCCTGCCCTAAAGCCTCCCTGGCCAATCACTGCTGGCTGTCCTTCCCTGCTGCACTTCCCTGCCCCTTTACATGCTTCCCTGTGAGCTCTGGTTGCCTGCTCCTTGATGTCTAGTCTGACCTAGGTCAGTGGGCACTCCCTTTCCTGCTCCGGGCATTGGCACCTCACCTATCTGTGCAACACCACTTGGCATCCAACCTACAGGGAGTCCCCATGTTGTGGGGCTGACCCCACCAGGGAGCCCACTGGGGCTGGTGACCCCTTGCCTGACTCCTGCAGCTCTGAGGGGCCATCTGGAGAGCCTGCTGGCCAGCCTGTGCCCTGGGCAGGCTGCATGGCAAACGTGGGGCTTCCCCAGCCTGGCACAGTGCACCTCACTGCTGTGGCATAGTCAAAGACTCCTCCTGCTTGCACTGGAACCACTCCCAGACTCAAAGGGGAGATGACACTTTTCCAGATAAGTCAGTGGGAGCCTTCCTGCTTCCCTTAAGGAACAAGGATGAGCTTCTAAGTCATGAATGGTGGGGATTCCAAGGCCACTGCAAGTTGTGTTAATGACATCCCTTTGCACTTTGTTCAGTGATTTTCCATGTCTCTGGTGCTTTTTTTTGTTTTCCCACCAAGGATGTGGACCACCAGGTCTCCCTGCATGGCTGTTGGAAGAAGCTCCTTACCAATGGGAAGATGCAAGCTTTGGAGCTTCAAACTACCTATGGCAGAAATAGCACCCGATCGCTGTTATTATTTTGGCAGATACAAATACCTATTCCTGTGCACTGTTGTGAAGAGAAGGAGCAGTTTTCCAGCCTGGAAAGCCTACGCTGGCCTGTGTTTTTCCTCAGTGTGCAAAGGCTGCTAATGGCAGGATACATTGTGCTGTGCTCGTGCTGTAATTTCTGCAGCAGGTGTTTCAAACCTCTGCCAAGCTCGGGGTGGCATCAGGACTGCTACGGACCTAAATCTTTGTGGAGATGATGAGACAGACTGAAAAATGAACATGAATGCCACCATCATAACTCTCCTCCAGATCTGTCTGTCATTTTGTGAAGCAGCCATGATGTCTCTCTTTTAAGGAGCTGGCCAGATCCTGTGGAGGTGACCTGAAGCACAGAGTGGGGTCAGATGGTGACCTAGGGTGCATTCCAAAACAGGCCAGGAAGCCCCGGAATGTTTCTGCTGTGGAAGAAACTTCATAGCTTTCGGGTGCAGACTGAAGGAGCCATGAATGACAGGCTCTGGACAGCCTGGAATGGCACAGCACAGTGTGGCACAGCCTTCTCTGCACCTGCACTGCCCTTCCACAGACCTCACCTTCTGCTGCTCCATCCCCCTGCAAACACTGCCCTGAGCTCATTATTGGGTGGGAAAAGGGGGATTAATGCTTCTTTTCTCAGCTGGGATTCTACGTTTTGAAGTGGTGATGGGTGACTTTCACCTGGTCTCCATGGTGAGCTGTGGGGTAAAAACTCAAACCCAACCTCCAGTGTTTAAGGCATTTTAAGTTGTCTGGCACAAAGCTTGAGGAGCTAAAGCCTGGGTACCTCCAGAGCTCAGAGACAAACTCCTGATCCACAACTGCAAGGGATAGCTCACATCCACCAAAATGCATCCCACTTATTAAATGCTTGTTAATCATCTGTTAGCACTGATCATGGCTGTATATTCAAGACATGGGGGCAACAGGGTTTTCACATAACTGCAGTCTTTACATGAGTCACAGAAATGGGATCCAACCATCAGTGACTATCTTTGCTTTAACATGGGATGTAATTAAATAATTGGTTCTGGCATAGATTAGTTTAGCCATATTAGCTACAAAACCTGCAGCAAGGATTGTCTTGCATGATAAGTTCATGCTGAATCCAAAATAATGGCAGGCTCTTGCCTGGAGGCTCTGAGAAGAACTATGCTGAAAGAGGAGGGTTCACAATTTGAGGAGAAAGAGGCTGCACAGCGTCCTGTCCTTGTTTCCAGAGGCAGAGGGAAAACGGTACTGCCATCATTTTTAATTACTTGGTGCTGGGCAGAGGTTACCTTGTAGAGCAGAGTTAGAGGTTGGAAGCTGAGTGCTCCTCCATGCATTTCAGCACAATTAGTCAGATGAGAGGTAATTGCCTTCCCCAGGGATTTAATTTAAACTGGTTGATTTTGCCCTAATATGTGCACACACAGCCAAGGCTGGGCTGTGAGGTTGTAACATCCAGTCAGTGAGTAACAGTGTTTCCATCTGTTAAAACAACATCTGGGGGAGACCTCCTTTCTTTCCTTCTTTCTTCTTCCACATATATGGGAATGATAATATATCCTGTACTGGGCATACTGGTACACAAGGCACTGGCACCTGCGAGAATGGTACAACAGGGCATTTGAGGGAAAGGCACTTCTCCAAGGGAGGGGAGATAAGATCACATGTGATCTGGTTTGGCCACAGATATGATGTGCTGCTGCAGCTATTGGACTGCTGAGCCACAACCCTCCAGCCACAGCTGGCTGGGGCAGCAGGAGTTCCAGAAAGCAGGGTGTGTCAAGGGGAAATTCTGGCTCACAGAGAGCGATTGCCTTCAGGGTTTGGCACCCTCACTACTGCGTTGTCCTCACCGCAGAGGCACGGGGAGAACCGGGGAAGGGGAGCACTGTGGCTTCACACCCGTATCGTTTATGGCACTCTGAATTTCCGCACTGTGTTCACCTCCCAGATCTCTCCCACTGAACTGACTCTTTCCCCTCTGCCGTCTGGTACCAGCCAAGGTGTTGCTCTGCCTGGTGCTACCGACACACTTCACACAGAAGGTTTCCTACACATGAGACAAGGTGCCCTCACAAAAGGGTTCAATCAGCTGCCTTATTTATGCAGACACTGTAAATAACTCTGCCACCTGTTTTGCCTCCTGCTGCTCCACTGCAGTCTGTGTTCCCGATACAGCCAAGCCGAGACAAGAGCGAGGGTGATCATAATTCACCTGGAGCTGTGGCCCAAACTCACCCGCGCTGACAGTAATGGCCTCAATAAACTGCTCCCTCCAGCTGTTTGTGCCAACCACCAGGGCCAGGTTTGTCTTCTTAATGAGCTTGTCCACCGTGTTCTGTGGATGGAGATGCAGAGCACAGAATTAGGAGCTGGAGATACTGGGCTAAAACCCATCAGTGCCAGTGCTTACAGCCATGTGTTTATGGAACAAGCTGAGCAGATTTTAAGCTCAAGAGCTCCAGGAGCAAACACAAATATAAGTACTTGCAATTCTCTTCACTGCTGCAAAAAAAGCCCCTTTTGAAACCTGTTCATGGATGGGAGTTTGAGCCATCTCAGAGCCACAGTGAAAGTGGCCTGTTGTTATACTACAGAAAAGTGGAAAAGATAATGAAATGGCCAGTTTTCAGCTCTTGGCCTGGCACATGCACTCATTGCAGCTGAGCTGCACAACCATTACTCGCACTTGGGGTGTCAGCCCTTTGCACTGGGAGTGCCAGGCTTGGGGCTCCCTCAAGGCTGCCTGTAAGTAGGACCAGCGTGTAGAACTCACTGTGAGAACAAAGCCATGTTCTAAAGCAACCTGCAGCACTTGGGATCCCAGCTCCTGTTCTGTGTGTGATTCCATGCACTGCCTCGCTTTGCTCCAATACCATTAACATGTGCCTCCCAGTGCTGTGCAAACCCAAAAGGAGGGTCCCCAGCCAGGACAGAAGAAGAACAGGGATGGGAGGATGTGGACAGTACCTTGAACTCGTAGGATTCCTCAATGATGATCTCGAGTTTGGTGTGCTCCCCCAGGACTGGGCGGCCCATCTCTGCGATCCGACGCTCTTCCTCCTCCTTGCTGGTCAGTGGCTGCTTTTCTTCATTCTCCTCTGCAAAGCAAAGAGCCCGTGGGTGAACCAGGCCCAGCTGGTCACTCTGGATCTGGCTTCCTTTCAGAGGGGGAGGACAGGAAGCCTCCAGGTGGGAGCATGAGTGACAGAACAGTGGCGAAGGAGCTCATGGAGCGACAGACAGGATAGTTTTATGAAATGATAGAAAGAGGTCTGCAACTTGTCCAACCTCAGGAGGAGTCCTGCTCATCCTGGGGCTGGGGAATAGCTTATTGCTTGGTAATTGCTGCCTCTCCCACAAGGGTGCTGGGAAGAGGAAAGATCAGCACTAAGGCTGCTCCGTTCCCCAGCACTCCAGGTCTGCACTGAGGTATGGTCAGGACAGTTCCACCAGCCTGTTACAACACGAGAGCACTGTCAGCAGCCCCAGGGCTGAGATGCACATGATATCTTGGCTCTGCCTCCTTCTGAGCAGGGCTTTGCCCTGGAGAGGGGGCTGGCAGCCAACGCCTGCTGTGGTGGTGGGGCTGGAAGAAATAGCCCCAGATGTAGGAAGCCATCCACAGGGCAGTGCCTGCCTCCAAACCCTGAGAGAGGAGGCAGCAGGGGGACTACAAGAGCAGTGAAGCAGGTCTGCATTTCCATTGCCGTCTGTGCAACCACTGGGGCATGGGGACTGCAGGCAGCATGCCCTTCGTCTGTCCCTTGTGCAGACCCCACTGAACTCCCTTCCAGCCCACCTGAGGGATGGGCAGAAGAACATCAGGGCCAAAAAGGACTGGAGTTAATCTGTCAGTAGGCAAACGCCCCAGCCAGTCCATGTGAGACTGGCATGGTGCCACACTACAGGTACCTTGGATGGAGACCACGGTGCAAGGAAGAGGATGATCTCTAGCCTGGACCTTCCTGAAGACAGGTTTGCCTATTGAAGTGATCAGCAGGAGGTCAGCAGGGGGGATGGCATGCCCTGTACAAGTTGTCCCCGTGCAGTTAGTAAACTCCACTTCTATGTCACACGGGGTTAGTGCTGCTCCCTTGCTGGCTGCCCCTTGCCTGCTCGGGTGGCACTGAGACGAGGGAAAGTCCTTCTCTTCCTGCAGGCCAAAGAGACCCACCTCGGAGCCAGAGGCTCCTAAATCTGAATCATGTTTCCAGGGCTCCTGAGGGCTGGCTCTGCAACATGTGGGACCCAGGACCCTCTCATCCTGCATTGTTTGGCTGAATGAGAGAAGCTTGGCTGGCTCAGGACACCTGAGCACATCTGAAGCAGCCATGGGGTCCTGCACCTTCCCAGTGCTTGGGCACCTGGCTCAGGCCTGGGAAGTGAGGAAAGAGCCCTGTGCGCAGGGAAGGGACTCCTGGATCAAATGGAGAAGCCCACCCTGCTCCAGGAGATGGAGTGGGGTTGCTTGTTGCTTCAGGGGTGACAGGTCAGGCTCCCCGAGGTGGGGTTAGGTGTGTGGGGCAGGCAGAGCACTCTGTGAGAGCACACGGTGTTAATGGGACTGGCTGGGGTGGGCAGGCCGCGGCTCAGCACCTTCTTACCATTCCAGAGTTTCCCTCCAGGACAGAACAAAAGCAAAGAGGAAACCAAGAGGAAAGAGCAGGATGAGCATATGGCCATGAAAAGAAAGGAACAGGGGGACAGGGGAAGAGTAGAAATCCATACCTGTGATGGTGAAGCCACCTAGATGAAACCAAAAATGAGAAAAAGGGAGAGAGAGAGAGAGAATAAATGAGGATTAGCATTTGCACATCAACACGGACATGGTGGTCCCTCCCTGCCCTGCTGTGGACGTGGGGGCTGCTCCCCAACACACACCCCAGGGATATGGTGGGGACACCTGAACACAGGCTTTTCAACCCACATATGCAAGCTGCCACCCCTTGGTGTCCCATATATGCCATGGAAGGGGTAAAAACAGTGCAAGTCTGCCCTGGAGCTGTGGGGGCTTTGGGGAATGAAGGTGGCTTTGCTTCCCACCCCAGCTGCCCTATCCTGGAAGTGGCCAGCAAGGAAATTCAAAGGCTGGTTAGGCTCTAACTCTCCCCAAGACAGGAGGCAAAGTTTGTACTGTCTCTTCAAAAAGGATTGGCCAACTTTCCTGTCCAGCCACAAGCTGGAAAGTCACCAGGAAATCCTGTTTCTGCCACGGCAGTGTTAGAGGTGATAGGTTAATTTGTGTGGCTTTTAGGTTTGTATCTCGGGGTGTTGGCAGGTTTACTCTGGCTGCAACAGCACCACCCCCCAAAAATGCTCCTCACACCACCTGTTAATATCGGTGACTTTCGGGCTCTGCTCTAAGGAAAGATGGGGCATTAAGTACCTGAGCTTACTTAACTAGTGCTGACCACCCTAAAGGAGAATGCTGTGAGCAAACAAAAACATCAAGCAAAATCGATTGTCTTCCAAAAATACGTAAACCAGAGAAATGGAAAGGAAAAATGAATGCGCGCTTACCAAGCTCATTCAACAACAGGGCTGTGAAGGAGACAGAGACAAACACAGAAGAAGAAAAGTAAATGAATAATGAAATCAAAAGGGATATCCACAGAAAGACACCAGATCCCAGGGTAGAGATTTCAGATCTGTAAAGCTGCAGGATACCGTTAGTGTTAAGAGAAAGACACCAAAAACAAAGGAACAGAAAGGTTTCATGGGATTGTGGATTTAAAATAAAAACCATTGCAAACATGGGGTGGATATGGGATTAAAAGACACACTCAAAAAAATTCATTTTTCCCCTTTTTTGTGCAAGATCTTCCATTGGTCTCAGAGGCAGTTCTGCCCCAGGGGAGGACACAAGCTGTCCCATGTGCAGCAGCTACTGGCTTTGACCTCCTCCAGCTGCCTGATGGAGAGCAATGGCTCTGGCGGCAGCTGCACTTTTGGCATAGACAATGAGAGAAGAAAAGTCTGTGGCAAGGCTTGGCCCAAGGGTCTTGTTGCTCAATGTTTTAGATCTCCAAAACGAAAGAAAAAGCCTCTCCCTTAGTGCCCTGGTAGATCTTGGGCCACACCACAGCCCAGGGGTGACATTTCAGAGATGCCCTTGTCTCTCTGAGCACACCGGTCCTCCTGCCTGGCTGCTTCTTGTACAAAATCAAGTACAAAGAAAAAAAAGTTTAAAAGAAAAAAAAAATAGCATGGCTGGGACAGCAAATAGCTGCTTTAAATAGTCCTTTAAAGTTTTGTCTTGCCTTCCACCTCATGAGCTGGCAAGGCTGAGCTTCTCTTAGGTTTCCTCAGTTATCTTTGTGACCAGGAAGATGAGAAACCTTATTTCCTCTTCCTTTTATTTTTGGCTAAAAATTTCAGCTGAGATCTCCAGAGCTGGGATCACAATTTTTAAACCTTGGATCTGGAAAGCATGTTTGCTCCTGCTGGACTTGCAAGGCTGAGCCCACAATGGCCCCTGTGGGCAAGGATGGAGCTGCTGAGTTGAGCTGTCCATGTGTCACTTTATCCTGGCAGCACTGTCTATGTTCCCCAGATGCCACCAGCACCATCTGATGACACAGACCCCACCTGCAATGCCTGAGTCATGCCAGTGTGTCTGATTTTTTAGCCCAGCTTTTGCTAGGTAGTCACATAAGCCAGCAGGGAAGCTGATGGAGGGGATGATGCAGCTGACTTAGCACCTGAGCTGAAGAGGAATGTCGCATATCCCCACTCAGTGTGGGGACCACTGAAGGCCCTCTCTGTTCTGATCAAATAATATATCATAGCCCCATCCCTGCTGGAGGGAGACCTGATGTCCCAGAAACTAGAAAGCAGCTCCAAGACAGGCAGACCAATGTTCTGCAAAGGCTTTAATAATGGTCTGTATTTAAAGTAACTCTAAAACTGCTTCCTGCTCAGCCACCAGTAGCATGCAGAACCAGCTGTTGCCATTAATCCTCACCTAATTTTCTAGCAGAAAAAAAAATGCACAGGAAAGTAGGTGAACTCTGTCTTTTTGGGAAGTTTAGCATTTGGTTTAGAAATGTGATGAAAGAGGAAATTGTTTTTATTATTCCTGTGAGAAGCTATTATCCAATGCAGAGCCATGAAACTTCATTTGAGCATAACCTGATTTACCTAAACTGATTGCATCTCATGGTATTACCTACTTGGGCTGTGATTTTTGTCTATTTTCAGATCCTAGCGCCAGTACAAAAAGGTTAAAATTACTGCTCTGGCCATGCATTTTATTTCAAGTGAAAGCTGCTTTATCTTCTGATAAAAATGACGCAGTGTTGCCCTTTTCACTTGTCGAGGCTGGATGTTCTCTTTGATTAAATGAAGGTGCAGCAGGGCAACACTCCCAAAATGTCTCAGGGGGCTGGTGATGCTCCTTGTCCCCTGCCTGGGGGGCTCCGGGGTGGCCCCAGGAGCACTCCTCGCTCCCTGGGGCCCCGATGAGTGGGATGGAGTCCTCTCCAAATGAAAGAGGAAAGAAAACAGAGCAAAAAGGTGCAGCGGCCAAGCTTCGAAGGAGGGAGGGCAAAACGGCCAGGAGCCAAAGTGCGAGGAGAAAGGAGTGTGAGAGTAGGGAGACACAGAGAAAGCGGCAGCGTCTCGAGAGCTGGTCTGGTTTTACTCTCACACCTTTCACTCCTCGTCGTAGCCACACGGGATCCCCAAGCACAAGGAAGAAACTGCACTCTTTCTCATACTCCTCACGGTCAAGTACTCTAAGGGTAATGAATTTCCTGTGGGAACACAAGACAAAGGCAAACACATGATCGGCATCGCACACACATGCAGGTCACGTCCGCCCGGGTGCTGTGGTGACAGAGATGGCTGGGTGGGGGAAAGGGGCTGCACATCCCCCCACAGGCATATGGGGAAGGGCAGGAGCATCCTCACCACCTGGCCGAGGTTGTGCCTTGGTGGTCTGGGGAAAGGCTGTGTTAGGGGGTGGGGAGCGGCCTTGCTCCTGCCCTTTTCCATAGGCACCGGGGATGTGAGCTTGGTGTTGCAGGTGCCAGACATGAGTGAGCCAGACAGGGACACACAGGCTGGGCTCAGCCCCGGAGCACGTCCCCCACCTTTCTTCTCACTCATCTCCACCAGCCGGGGCTCCCCGATCTCTAGGTAGAAGGTCTTGTTTTTCTCATACTCCTCATCATCTATCACCTTGATTGATATCGTTTTGCTGGAACAGAGAAGAAATAGAGATTCAAGAGTAAGGGGGGAAAAGGGAGGAGGAGAAACAGGGAGCAGAGCAGGAGAAGGAGAAGAAGGCAGAGGAGGAGGGTGGAAAGAGCAGGAGAAGGGGGCTGTGGACAGAAAACAGTGGTTTTGGTGGCACAGGCTGGAGGGACAGCACAGCCAAAAGCAAAGGGCAGGAGCCAATGGGCCAAGCTTGCCTCAGGATGGGCACAGACCACAGAGCACCAGCAGCCTGCAGATGCCATCCTCCCTGGCATGGGCAGAGGCCATGGCTGGGCATGACACAGCCTGGACCAACCTTCCCCAGAGGTGTCTTGGCAAGACATGTCCCTTTCCAAAAACCCACAGTATACAACAGCTCACACACGTTGCATAGGCACAAGCACTGGGAACCAGCACAGACCAAGCCCCTGGAAGCATGACACACTGCTCAGGCTTGAGCCTGGAAGAGGCTCTGTCTTGCCAGGCTCAGCAGATTCATGAACAACCTCATGATCAGCTGCTTGGTTTGGGCTTTAGAGGCTCTAATTTACAAGCTTGAAAGGGAGGTTGGAGTTAGGACTTCTTCTGTGAAGGGAATGTAAAGGAAAAATGTCCTTTCTGGTTAAGGCAGGCACATGGAAAGCGTCACTGATATGAGGTTTTACTTTTTAAATTTTACTTTACAAGCAGCACACCCTTTCCCAAGCTTTCAAGGTTTAGTCCTCTCCCGTTGGAGAGTTGAATAGCAATTCCCTCTCACATGACCTGGGGTTGCTGAATTTGCTGCTGGAACTTCATCAGGACAGGTCCAAAGCCAGAGTCACCTCTCAGAGCACAGCCACGAGCACACACTACAGAAGCTGAAAGCCTCAGAGGAGGCTGTGCCCACTGGGAAAGAGATTTGCTCCTTGAGCCACCCGATAAAGTAAAAATTGCTCTTCCAGTGGAAAAAAGATTAGCACCGAAGTTTTTCAGCTCTTTTCAGGGACTCACAGAAACACCTGGCTGAAAGCTGCTCACCAGAAGGTGACCAAGCCTGGGATACAAACATGGGCTGTGCTACTGTGGTCCTTCCTGCAGTGCAAAGTCCTTGCAAAGACAACAGAGACAAAACCAGCAGCCTCTGCTCCTCCCTGGAGTGCTCTGCTCCTCCCTGGAGTGCTCTGCTCCCTGACATGGCACTGATGTGGGGACAGGACCTCCTCCTGGCTCTGACCTCGACCCAGACAAGAAATAAAAAGGAGTAACACCACAAAACAAAAAGACGAGGCAGTGACTGTCTGTAGTCCTGTGCTTTCTGCCACCCTTCTGGCTGGATTTGCTTTCCCCCCCACACCCCCCTGACAGCACTGCCCTCCTGTGAATGCTTTTACGTAAACCAGATTCCCCACTTCTCCTTCCCTGCCCAAGCCTGAATGCCCTGTCCTTTGAAGAAATGTTTTCAAGTCCCATCCCTGGCTCCCCTGCACTTTCCATGAGCACCCAGCACAAGCTGAAGCAGCCCCAAGCCCACTCCAATATATGATGAAGGAGGTTCTGCTGTTCCTGGCAGGTCGCAGCACTGAAAACCCATAAACATGGAAGAAAGCCACGCTCTAGGGGAGTGAAATCGAGGCCACACTGCTGTAATTTCTGGCTTTCTCCCCTCCTTGCACATCTGCACTGGCCACCCAGAGCCCCTCTGTTAAGCTGACAAGTATTTGGCAGCAGAGGCAACATTTTCTACTCATTCGGGGTAAACACCTCGAGCACTCGGAGGAACAGCCAGGATGATTTCTTGTGCTGTTTGCTGTGAGTCAGAAGTGTATTAAGTTTGCCCTTCATGCTCTTAATGAAACCATTTACTCAAGAGCAAGTGATGGCTGTGAAAAGTGCAACAGTGCAGCACGGCTTGGTGCAATTGTATTTTATAATGAATATCTGTAATAATTTGTTCAGTTTGTAATTATTGCTGCAATAGGTTTGTACACAGGAAAAATGGTTACCAAGCAGGCAGCTGATCTTGCTTTGCGTTGATGAGTTAGGATAAATTATCACATATTAAAAAGCTAATGAAGGATATAAAAATGCTCTCAGTTAAGCTTTCAAAAGAGAACCTGATAGAATTACCAGAATGGCACAATTTCAGAAACATTACTAAGAAAATCAATAATTTTTCTGACAATTCCCATTAAAATGTACATTGCATCCTAGCCTCATGTAGGAAAAAACCCCTCAGGAAAGTTAATTAAGAGAGGTGCCTTCTTAAATTCTGAGGGCAGCACAGGCATCAAGACATAAACTTCCTATGGGCATGTTCTGGATTGCCATGTGCAGCATTCCTCAAAGCCCCACATAAAATAAGTCTCTCTCACAAAAAAAAGAAACCTGGGTGCCAATTAAAAAATACATTTCAGATGCTTAGATTCAACGCTAATAGGACTTCGCTGAATAAAGCAGATTAATGGGGCTTTAAGTGCCACTGCCAGGAGGTGGTGGTGTTATGCAGTTTTCCAAGCGATCATTCCAGGGTGGGAACAAGTGCCCTGTGTTGGGTAGACTTGTGTGCTGCTGCTGTTTCTGCTGCACAAGGCTGCTGGGAAAACGGGTAGGCAGAACAAATGGCAAGCCTGCTCTCAGGGCGAATTTCCAATCAGCAAAAATTGCTGAGGCAAATTTGTCCCTGGGATGAGACTGCAATCCTGGGGAAAAGGATTACCTCCTAAAGGTGTTTGAGAAACAGCAAGGATGTGAAAATAACAGAGGTTATTCTTAGAACGTGCCTGATCTCCACCACAGTCTTCTGCCTCCTACAGAGCCCCTTCCCTTGGTCCTGCACACGTGTGGCAGGGCTTGGTCACTGCAAAGGGGGAGAGCCAGGCAACTGCACCATTTATCCTGCATTGGAGAAAGGACTGCTGCTTTCTACAGCAATCTAGGACAGGCACTGATGTCGCCCTGCTCTTGCCAGACCTTTCAATGTGGTCCCTGCCCCTCACTCCTCTCCCAGGCGGAGATGTGCTGCGGCTGTGAGGCTGCGAGCAGCGCCGAGCCCCCACGGGCTTTCCTTGCATTCCAGGACGTGGTGGGAATGAGGCGGAGCGTGGGCAGAGCCAGGACAGCTGGCTGAGGCTCACGGAGCAGCCACAGCACTGGGTGCAGCATCTGAGCTCCCCTGTCCCTGGGCTTTCCCAGCTGGACACGGCGGGATGGGGAGACCACAGTCCCCACGGCACAAGCACATCCTGAAGTGTGCATTTAAGGTCTCTCTCTCCTGTGGCCCAGGGGCTCTTCCAGAACAAGCTGTGATAGTGTATAGCAGAAAGCCAAAGGGACGCTTATCAGCACCCTGAAACCCCCCATGCTGCGTCACTGCAGGGCCATGATCCAGGAGTCCCAAATCCACAAGAAAGAGGGAAAATAACAAAGGATTAAAGCAGAATATTGAGCAGCCTCTAAACCATTACACATTTTCTTCACCTCACGGGAATCTGGGGTCAACACACTGGGTTTTTCCAAGATGTCCCTTCTACATGGACACCTAGAATCAGCTTTGATTTGGGGCTGACAGTGGTGTTTTTGTCATCACCTAATGTCTGCAGGAGCTGGGTATTTAAGCCAAACACTCAAGACTCCATGAGTGCAAAACACCCCAGCCCTTGAAATACTCAGATTATTTTTTTTCCTCTTTTGACCCTCAGCCATGCTGCAGGTGGGAGAGAACAATTTCTGCAGAATCTCTCCAACTCACAGGGGTAGAGGCCCTGTGTTGATATAAACCACCAGTCTTGACACACCTCCCTCTCCCTTCCTCCCTATCATGGTGATACCATGGGGCGAGTTTGCAGCAAGCCACAGCTACTGCTGCTGCTGCTGCTGGAGTTTTCCTTCCACTGGTGTTGGGTCCATCTCACCTGAGCTAAGGAGCCCTGCTCTGGCATGAAGACGAAGGGCATCCATGATTCAGACAACTGTCTGCACTTCTGTACCAGAAACTGCACTTCCCTGAGTCTGCAGTCAAAGCAATTGCTGAGGGAATGAATTTCATCTCATTCCTGTGCACTGGAAATCAAAGAGTAAACACCTCTTGCGGAATTGCAGCTCCAGCTCTTCTCCTCTTGCAGACACCCAGCAGCAACAGGAGGAGGGGTGGTATCTTTGTGCATGTGTCTCACAAAGCTCTGCCCTCGCTCCAAGTCCAACGCCCTCCATCAGGGCTTATTTTTCATTTCAAACCACGCGACTTCATTCGAACTGAAGAGGCCTTTTATCACAGCATTCCCACACAATCCTTAGTTACAAGAGCCCATGGAAAAGTCCTCTGGGCTGGAGATGCTCTAGGGATGGTGCACCAAGGGAAGAGCTGCTACACCAGCATACAATGGCAAAGGCAGGGCAAGAAGAGAACCAAGGCTCACAGGGAGGGCACCCTGTGAGCAATCTCATGCACGTGCAGGGACAGGTACATATGTAATGAGCTAGAACAGTCTAGCACAGGGTGACAGGAGCAGGACAGAGATCAACAGAGAAATATTTCTCTGCAAGTATTTTTTTGACCACAGGACAGAAGATGGGAGCAGCACAGGACAAAGATGTGAGGATCTCCAGTCTCCACTGGCCTTTTCCCTCAAGGGACCAAATGGCATCAGAAATGATTGGTGTGGATCTTCATGGACCTCTGCATTCATTTTGAACCTGAATATCTGCACAGTGATGGCAAACCTGTGGAAATCCTGAGTGCATTTGCAAATATACTGCCATTCCCAATCTACTCTGCACTGCTTAATTCTATTAAATGGCAGAAACTCCTCTCTGAGCGAAGACGAGCAACCAGCATTGCAAGGACCACAGGGGACATCCTCCAGGGTACTTCTTCACAGGGCCAGGTCTCTGGGAGCAGAGATGTCTCAAGTCCAGCACTCTCTTCCTTAGCTCTCTTTCAGAACCATAAGTCATGCCAGAGCTGAAATAGCCAAGAAGTTCTGCACATAGTCAGTAATGGTGTCTCCCGTGGGCCAGGAAAAGGATCATCTCTAAACACACAATGAGAACGTGGCATGCTGCTGCTGTCTGCACAGACACTTGTTCCTGGATCAACAGAGGGAATGATGCACTTCTGCAGTGCACCCATCCAGCTTCCACTGATCACCCAGGAGAGCTACAGGAGTAGCTCGGAGCATGTTCAACTGCAGATTCAGAGCTACAACACCCAGGCTGGGCAGTCAGGAGTGGGTTATGTTGCCTAAGCCTGGTGCTGCCAGCCCTGACATCCCAAGAGACCAGCACCACCCACCCAGAGGGCCATCAATTACAGTGAGGGGACAGCCATGAGGGACACATGTTCTGGAGGTGACATTGCAAAGCCACATCCATCGGTGCTGCCTGTCCTAGCACGCACTCCCAGACTCCCACAGAGCCCTGCCACACTGATTTCTCATGCATCTGCCTGTCAGCCAGCCACTTAATTAGCTGAAGTTAGAGCTCGCCGTGGGAGATGGGCACGTGGCTTGGGAAGCTCCCTGCCTCGCACAGCTCGTGTGGTCACTGGGCACCGGGCAGTGCCTGTGCAGAGGGGCTGCGGTGGGGCACCACGTGCCAGGGGGAGGAAAGCTCCCAAATCATAATCATCATCATCATCATCATCATCATCATCATCATCATCATCATCACAGCTGGGCACCACCTAAGCCACAGGGCGAGGCCACATAAATGGGCATCAGCCACAGCAAAGAGCCTGGATCATATCCCTGGGCACAGCTGGAACCAACCACCAAGAGCAGCTTCCCTGCTCAGATTCCTGACAGATACTGGAGGAAGGAAGTTGCTTGTTGCTGCAAAGGAAAAGGAGATGATGGGGCTTTTCTTCCACCTTATGGTGAGGAGGTGGCAGCCTCAGATGCAGAGAGACACCCAGCTCCGTGGTGGTGGCATTTGTCCCAGCCACAGGGCGTGCATGTGTGGTGGGGGACACAGGCGAGGGCAACGTGACACCTGCTCAGCCAGTGCAGGGGCAAACCTTCCTGAGGGACAGAAGAAGGGCAAAAATGGGCCAGATTATGTGAATGACCTTGGGGCACACATGCTTTTAGCTGTTCCACAGTGGTCTCTGACAGAGGAGAGTTCATCAGGGTTTCTGTCCCTGCTGATGGGTTCCCATCTGTGTAAGATGTCCCATGAGTCACCCACGCAGGATCCTTTGCCGAACCAAGCCTTGCTGACACAAAATGTCTGTACTTAATGAAAATCTTGCCTGCAGCGCACTGCAAACATGACAGGGAGGGAAAAGGAAAACCTGCCTGAAACGAAGCATGACGCACGCTTTGGGAAGTGTGGATGTGAGCTGATCTGATGTGGCAGCTTGGTTTGCTGGTCCAGCAGCCCAGGTCTGCATGGGGCTTCACAGTCCAATGCCTCCCAAAACTGATTGAGCACACCAGCCTGGACACTGCAAACAAGGGGAGGGGGAAGTGGAAATGGTCCCTCTATACCTTCCCCACACCTCTGGAGCCAAAATTCATCTGGCTACCTTCATTTTCTTGTATGCCCTCCACCTCTTTCCCCATGGCCTCCTGAATCAATCAGAACTGCAGGGCTGTTTTGTCATTTCCATGTCTGCATAAACCAACTGCTCCCCTGGCCTCGGGATGTGCTGAGTTTAAATGACAACATACGGCTCAAATACATAACACCGTCCTGCTCCAGAGCATCACTACCAGGAAAATCCTGGAAAAAGATCCAGCCTGCTCTTCCTTGCAGAAACACAAGGCATGAGGGGTGGTCTGCAGAGACAGGAAGACTGAGGGCTGTTGCTGCTTGAATAACTGGGAGATGACAGGCACAGCTGATGCTCAGTGTCTCAGAAAATACTTTTTAGGAGCAACGATTGCCAGGTAAGATGATTTCACATGCCAGACTGAATGCTGCTTGACTCCCCTCCTAGGAAGACCATATTGAGAAGGATTTGTCAGATCAGAAATGTTTTTCTGGCGAATCCTCAATGTTTGCTCTGATGTGACTGTGGATTCTGTGCTCTGACTAATGCACTTCATTCATCTGCCACCGTCACATCTTGCAAAGGACCAGCTGGGTGAAGATGAATGGCACTCTCTTGATCTGCCCCAAACCAGTGCCCGAGCCTTTGTTCATGCTTAAATGTTTCCACAGCTCCAGCTGTGGCCTCCTCTTCTATAGCTCTGGAGACACCAGGTGGTGTCACCAGGTGACACCAGGACAAAACTGTTTCCCCACTTTTTCCCAATCTCATTGCCATGCACGTCTAGTGATGGTGACCCACGGTCCTCAAAGCTCCCAGAGTGCCTGCTGGAGGCAGGATTCCTGGGGGATCAAACAGGAGAGACCCATCTAGATCTGTGTCTGGAGCTCCAAGGACAGCCTGCACAAAAAGGGCAATACCACTGATGACCAGGAGGGAAAGCACATTTGATGTGAATTTGATCAAAACCACCCCCAGCAGCAATTACTTAAGGTACCCAGGAAAGCTGACAGAGTAAAATAACTTCTCGCCTGGCTGTGCACAGCCCTGCCCATGCCAGCTGAAAACTGCATTAGTCCTGAAAAATCCAGCCTGACTGCCCAGGGCTCAGCCCAGCCCAACATCCTTGCTCAGTATAAAACCTTGCAAATCCCACTTCTAAGCCTACAGGGTCAAGAGCCAAAATCTGGCGTTTCCCCCCATTCTCCCTTTCTGGGATTCTCTCTTGACTGACCTGGCTGGTGGTCAGGTCTGTGGGCAGTGCAGGCAAGTAAATAAGGGGACAGAAACTTGGCACACAGTTGCTTCTTGCATCCAAATACACATCCAGCTTTTCTTTGCAGCCAGGTTCCCCCTCATGACAATAATTGCTCTCACTTTTCAAATAAATATGAGTTGCTCTTCCCTGTGTGCACCTGGATAGTTGCCATGACAATGCTCCTCAAACAGGAGACATCACTCTTATTTAAATGGCTTTTGGCCTCCACAAAATGAATTTCAACGAGCAACTGCCAGAAAAAAAGGGCATTTCTGCAGTTCTGTATATCATTTAGCAAACTTTGCTGAGTTAAACCTGACTAAACAAAACAGTGGGGACCACCAGAAGTAATAGGTCAATGTCTAATAGCATGGCTTCAGCATCAGGAATGAGGATTCAAGGAAACCCAAAATACATGTGCTGTGCATGAACTGCTCCAGCACCGCCACCACAGCAGGACTTTGTATCAATCCTGGCAGTGCTTCCCTCCCAGAAAGGCACATTTCAAATCCTGCTTGCCTGGGTTTCAGGGCGAGGGAGAATTTCCCTTCTTGTTTGGGAAAACACTCGACAAGGAGCCTTGATTGTGCCCTGCCACTCTGCCAGGGCTGCTGACAGCCAGCTCTGCTGCTGGAAAAGCAGCTATACATGGGAAAAGAAGGAGAAGACAAGGAATGCTCAGTGACAGCAGAGGGCATGCCACAAAAATTCAAAAGGGCAAACATCAATACAGAATATGCAGGTCTGCTTTCAAGACCAGCATCCACCATCTTTTTAGCTCCATGCTCAGCCAGGCATGTGTCTGAATCCTCTTATTTGAGGGCTGGCCCCAAAGATCAGGTCTCGCTTTTCCAGACACTACTCCAAAATTCTCAGCATGGTGACCCAGCTGCAGGATCAAAGCCTCCTGATGGTGCAGCAGGAACAAACACTTCGCCATCACTACATTTATCATCCCTCGCCCAGCGAAGGATGCAAGGCACTGTTTTCAAGGCTTGGACAGTGGAGTCACACTGAACTTTTATTAGGAGAAGCTGTGACTTCCATTCTGCCAGGGTTCTAGGGAGGCTCAAGTGGAATTCTCACATTTTTAGCAATTTAAGTGACTGGATGCAGAGTTCACTCCTGGTCCAGACTCCCTTTGGCAAGTCCCCTGTGCTGGAACAGTATCAGAGGTTACCTGATAGTACAAAAGATATGAAGTGTCTGAGTACCAGTACATGAAATGCTATCGTTATGTAGGCTTGCATCATCAGGGATGCTCATTTCCAAATACCATCACCCAAGCTGAGACCCACACCCCAGTGCCTTGCCATGCTGTCACTATGCCACAAGGCAAGCCCTGTGATGCAGATCCTGCATTCTTAACCCCTCTACCCAGGGATAAGGCCAGCAAGCTCAGACCATGCCCCATGACGTATTCAGCCACCCCCAGAGAGGGGCTGCTGCTGGGACAATGCTGCCTGAAGCAGTCACGCTGTTTGGACCATTAAGTCAACAAAAATCTCAAGCCTGCACTGAAGGTGCTGCTTTATGTATTCACTCTGCTATTTCCATCCTTTGGGGATGGCTCTGGCCAAGGAAAAGCATGTGCTGGGGTTGAGTGCCAGCAGTGGGGTTCTTTGTCTCCCGCCCAGCAAATCTTCAGAGAGCTTGGTAGTTGACTGGTTTGGGGTTTTTTTCCCCTTTTCCTTTTTAATGACTTCCATCTCCAGAGGGCAGATGAAAAAAGTGTGTCAGCTGAGATGGGGTTTTTCCCCCATCTTTTAAAACACTTCCAGGTCTTTAGGAATTGCCAGGGATTAATGCCCTTACCCTCAAAGAGACTGCTCTGAAAAGACCAAAGGACCCCAATGTCCTCAAGCAGGTGCTAGAAGGTATGCAGGGCTGTGGGGCCTGGGTGGAGGGTGCTGCCACAGCAAGGAGCCATTCCCTGCCCCTGCTGAAGGGTTTTGCCACTATGGTGGCTGCAGCATCCTGGCAAGGGCCATTCCAGGGGAGTTTCTCTGTTGCTGGACACTCCGGAGGTCAGGAGCATGTGAGCAACTTCAAGAGCCACCACTCACACTGCGACTGACACACCACCTGTTTGCTGCCAAATAAATTAGGTTGTGAAATATGAGCCTCTCAGCTGAAACTCTGTGCATAAAAACCCTTTGAAAGAGACACCAGGTCTCCTGAAGTCCCCAGTGATCCATGGGGTTAAAGCCTGTGGTGGGAGCACAAAAGCAATCACAGGTTTGCCAAGGATCCCTCCCAGTGCCGAGATAGGCAGGAAACCAATCCGACGAGGAGGATGGAAAAAAAAACTCTGCTTCTGTCTCCAGTTACCAAGGAGATTGTTCAAACAAAGCTAAAATAAGAGGAACCAAGTGGCCAAGAGAAACGTGAGAGTGGAAGAGCTTGAACGCTCTGTGATGGCTTTGCTGCCTAACAGGCTGGGCAGGGTGCCTGTGATGGGCTCAGCCCTGGCCAGCAGCTCTTCCCTTCTTCCCAGGGAGAAACGTCCATGTTTTGGTTTGCATGTACCAGTGGAAATGGCCAGGAGCTTTTAAAAGTGGCAATACAGAAAAGTCCCTGCCCACAGAGGTTTCAGCCATGTGCCAGCCCCATTTATGGCACTTGTGGCATTAGGACACAGCATCTGGTGGCCCCAGCCTGGACCTGTGTGTTCAGGTTCTCAGAGGAGATCCCAGTGTGGGAGCAAACTAAATCCAGCTCTGTGTGGGGCTAAAAATTACACCCTTTGTGGCCAGCTCAGCAGCTCCACTGTTTGTCTATAAGATTTCTAGAAGATCAGAGGGCTGGCAGATACATGGAACACAGGATGGAAAAATCCTACCACAGAGCCCCGTGGACACACACGTGCTGGATTTGCTCCTGTGACAGTCACAGGATCACAGAACCATTTAGGTTGGAAAAGACATCCAAGATCATCGAGATCCACCATTAAAGGTCAGAAGACGAGCACCACCAGACTGTACACGAAGACAGGGCTTTCTCCAGCCCCACCTCACGCCAGGGCTGCAGAGGGGCTGCCTCAGGTCCAGCTGCACATTTCTCTAGTGATGGGAACTGCAGATGTTACATGGAAGTGGCAATTCCCACACAAAGCCCAGAGCCCTTAAGCTGCTTTGATCCCTATGCAATCCCTAGTTAAGTCAAGGAGAGGGAAAACTTCCCAGATGCTGTTTCTCCAGCAGATCCTCATATCTTACACATGCTCATCTGGATGCCTGATGCAGTCAGGGCTGTGAGGTAAAGGCAGTGCCTGTTCTTAAGCTTGCCCACGACTTTCCACTATTTTAGAGTCTGTCTCAGCTGCTTGGTGCTTTGCCAGGCTTTAACCATTCAGAATGAAACTTTCCATGTAGAGTGGCCACTGCTGAGAGAGTAATGAAAAGCCCCACCGTCTCAGCTTTGGGAAAAAAAAAAAAAAGCTGCTCTGCCCATGCAAACATTTTTTTCCAAACACTATATTGAGTAATTCTCTCTTCCTTATGCTTTGCTGCAGAGGACAAAACTTAGCAGAAGGGTCTCTCTCTAGTGCTCAGGATGTGCCAATTTGCTTAAATTAGACCAGGTTCTAAGACTCTAAAAACCTGCAAAATGCGTAGGCTTCTTCAAACTGGCAGCTCAAAGTCTTGGAAGATTTAATCTGCTCTGGAAATGCTCCATTCTTTCCCAGTGCCAAACCTGCTTTTGCACAGGCTGTGCCCTCAGCGGGGCTTTTCCTGTGCCTGGGAGCCGCTGGAGCTGGGAGCTCTGGCAGCAACAGGAAAGCTGGCTGGTCTGGGTACCCATGGCAGGGGCAGCTATGGGGCCTGAGGAATTCCACAGCCAGGCCTCCCCTCCTCCTCCTCCTCCTCCTCCTCACTGCTGGCCTCTGAGCTGTGAATGCCTCCAGGCACATGGACTCTGCATCAAACCCTGCATCCTTGCTGCAAGGATTAAAGGCTCTCTGCAGTATTTTTGGTAGCCCTCTTTATCAGCTTGTGCTAGGTAAATGATGAAGCTTGCTGGGACACAGACACTTGTCCCCTCATACCCAGCCTGGGATCTGCAGGGGATGATTCTCCTTTTCTCTTCATCCTGATCCTGAGCTCGACTTCAGTGAGCCAGGACTGATGGGGAAAGCCAGAGTTTAACTCTGTCCAAAGCACTTGGCTGGGTAGGTGGAACCTGCTCCTTGTGCTGTTGGACTGATGCTACAAAAAAATCCCCCAGCTGCTCCTGGGAAGGGCAATTTCATACCAGAAGACTTAGAAGCATTTAAAGCATGAAGAAATGGAAACACATCTCAGTACTGTGCTCAGGAGTTTCTCCCTAGTGTGGGCCTGGTGGGAACCACTGGGATGATTCAGGAGCTGTTGGATGGAAGGAAGGCAGGAGGGATGCCAAGGGAAAAATGGTGTCCCAGAGAGTCCTCCCAGGGCAAAGCTGGGGACGGGAAGAGAGATAGAAGCAAAGCCAGCTTGAGTTGCCTCAGGCTCCAAAAAGCCTCCCTAGTGATGGCAACTGCAGTGCTATAAAAGTAGATTTTAATTAGTGTTCTAAAGGCACTGTCAGGATTCAAGGAAACTGTAGTAAAGTGCAGTAAGAGGAAACCAAATTGACCAAAACAACCAGCCAGGAAATACAAGCTGCCTTATGTATCTCGCCCCTCTTCCTCTCTGACACTCATTTGCTTTTCCTTCAAGCATGGACAAGTGCTGTTGTGGGGCTATTAATGCTTTCAAAGAAGAGAATGAAATCTCAGCTGGAGACTCCATTCAAAGACAAGCTGAGGTGCCCTTCCAAACGCTCTGCAAGGCAGGCCCCCTGCTGTCATTCATCACATCAATTCATATCATCTCATCATGATATCTGGTTTCCTATTGAATATCAGAATGCTGAACTGACCATTTATTTACTACAGTCAGGTAGGGATCCTCTAGCAGCCACACACAGTTAAGTTTTATTTTCTCACCAGTGTTCACATTTTAAAGCTATTTAGGCTAAATTAAACCTTAACCAGCAGGGCTCAAGCACGGTGAGTGAGGGTTTCTGGCCACCTGAATGAGTGTGATGGGCCAGAAGCTGCGGGAGCACCCGAAGACTCAGCCTGTGGTACCATCCTGTGCAGTGAAATGTATGGGGATCTGGACCAAAGCTGAAGAGAGAGGCTGTGAGGCCACACCATCCTGTCAAATTTCCCCCTGCTTCAATGTGCAGCATGCTTTGACTGCATTTCAAAACAAATGGGGAAAAATCTCAGCAGAGAGCAGGGGACGAAGCTCCAGAAGAGCTCTGAGCGTGGCAGCACCAGAGGAGCTGGGGTGACCCCAGCTCTGTGTGCACAGGGCTCATGTGTGGGGCTGAGCCCAGGAGCCCAGGGGCAGCTGCAGCAGCCTTGGAGCCCTCCCTGGCAGTGAACATTGGTTCATGGTTGCTGTTTCCCCACAGGAACAGTCGCAGAGCGCATTAGCAAAAGCCTCTAATTTTATTGGCACCCCTCAGGGAAGACACCAGGGCATGGAAAAAAACCAACCCCAAAACCTTAAGGATTTGAAATGGTGCTGTAGGTATTTTCTGAAAGAGATTTTCAATTTTCTGCCTCCTTTCCTGAGAGCTAGACAATGCATCAAAGAACATGTTTGGTTTGCTTTTTGTTCTGTTTTGTTTTGTTTGGTTTTTTGTTTGTTTGTTTTTTTTTTTAAAAGAACCCTCTAGCAATGGTCTTTATTGTTTTCCAGTTCATAGCTGCCAGAGAGCCTGGAGGATTATTCCGCACAGAGCTATAAATGATGCCCCATATTAATGATTGCTTTCACTGATCTTTGGAGGAAAATTCCAGAGTGACTCGTGAAGATGAGATTTCCATTTCTACATCTCAAATAAACAGCTGCATGTCAAAATCCTAGAAATAGGCAGACAGACATGTTTCCCAGCTCTCAGAAACCCAGATAAAAATGCCCGAGGTGTATTCCAAGTGGACAATGATTTGCATGCAGTGGGCCCTGCCAGGAGAGCAGGGAACAAAAAGGATTTCCAGGTGAAGAGCAGAGAACCCTGCACCATGTCCTTGGGCAAAGCAGCAAGCCCCAGCATGAGGAGAGACCACAGCTTTTCCAGGGGGGGTGGAAAATGCCGTCGTTCCCCACCTGAAACAGCTGTGCCATAAAGAGTCAGGGGGAGGCTGGTTTGAAAGCCGAAGATGGCAAGATTTACACCGGATCTGTGGAAGGTCTGGGTCTAGGCACCGAGTTCTCTGTGTCTGCTGTGAGGCAGAGCCATCGCGCATCAGCCCAGTTGTGTCCCCGCCACGCACCCGGCGTCCCACAGAGAGCAGGGCCGTGTGTATTTAATGGGCACAGGCCCAGCCAGCCCCAGCTCTTGGAGCCTCCTGGCTGGCTTGGATTGCTTTTGCCTTTCTAAGCCTGGAGCAGCCCCGTTTCCCTTCTGCAGGGCATGTTCACCAGCCAGCCAGAGGTGAGGGATTGTTTTCCTGTGAACGCGGCGTGGGGAGAAGGGCAAGGCCACAAGCAGCACAGACCTGTCTGCTGACGCGATGGGACCTACACACACCATGAGTTTTGTCCTTTATTAGGCCTCCTCTATCCACTCCATTATTCATGGTTCCAACCTCATCTTCTCGAACTGCAGGGAAAGCCAAGAGCTAATCGGGATGAATAATTTTTGGGCTGGCACCCTTCACCCGCCGGCACACCATGGAGATACACTGGGTGCCAGGGGAGCCAGGATTTCCATTCCAGGGCTGTTACGAGCTCTAGAAAAATGAGCAATATCCAGGCAAATCAGGACCAGCTGTGAAAGCTGCAGCCGTTGGGAAAAAATTTGACAAGCCTGTAGGACTTCCCCTTTTCTAGCATGTTGATAGCTACAGGAAACAGACACTTTTTAAAGTTTTCACAACCGGGTTTCAGGAGGACCCATCAGCCTTACTAAATATAATATTTCACTCTGTAAGCCATTATTTATTTATTTCTCTTGGCCCTGCTGTCCCCACAAAGCTGCCTGGAGGTGAGGAAACTTGGCCTCACTGCATTTCAGACTGAAGCAATGCTCTGGATCTGCAAGCCAAAGGAAAACAGGAGTCAAGTTGAAAATATGCACATATTTTTGTGCATATATATTTGCAATTATTCTTTGTGGCAGGGGTTTCGGGATTTTTTTTGCTTTAATTGTGTTTATAGACCCTCCTTCCAAAACTGATCCTTAGAGAAACATGTTTTTTACTTTATCCAGCAAGCATTATGGCATTTTGATTTGCAAAGGGACAGGCCATTCCACAGACAGAACTGCAGGAAGGCCCTGGTAGACAGGATAAAGAAGGCTGGGAAGTGAGGTATGTACAAGGCCTGTTTGAGCTGTTTGTAGCTGTTAATTTAATAAAGATCTTTGCACAAGATCCATGTATTGATGCTAAGCTAAGTGTCATTTGGTGAGTGCATCCAGCTGCCAGCTGATTTCCCCCATTCTCTCCACGCTGTTTGCTTCAGCTATGTGCTTGGGACACAAGTGGGTTTGTCCAGCTCCTCCATGTGAACATTAAAAGTGCCCACATGCCTCAGGTGAAAGGAAAATGACTGACTTTGGAGCTGGCTGTGCACACCAGCCATTTGCACCAATTTGCATGAGATTTGCATTTCATCACTAATCACTACTCAAATGTGTGGAAAATATGGTTTTAATCAGCTGACTGTGGGCAAACAAAGTAATCTCTCTCTCAGTTTTGAGGCAGTGACCTTCTGTCCCGGCATCAGAAGTGACATAAATTGCCACTTGGATGGCCTGGGCTTTTCCCAGGCCAGCCAAGCCAGCCTGGGAACACCAGGACACCCTGCTCTGCCCATCCGCTCTCCTCTGGTTCCCTCTCCCTTGCAGTAATAATTTCTTCTAGGAAAAGAGGCACAGGACTCATCCCAGAGCTGCCAGAACCGATGGATTTGCTCTCAGCAGCCCCCTCCATCACTGGACAGCTGGGTATGTCCAGGGGACAACATTCAGGCGATTCAGAGGCCAAACACAGTGGATGA
The DNA here is from genome assembly GCA_013400515.1 of Erpornis zantholeuca. Lineage (NCBI taxonomy): Eukaryota > Metazoa > Chordata > Aves > Passeriformes > Timaliidae > Erpornis > Erpornis zantholeuca. The sequence goes on along the minus strand of VZTN01035294.1, from coordinate 277,728 downwards.
CCAATGCACACTCGTTTTCCTGCCTTGTCTCCCTCCCCTCCCTCTCCTTGGGAAGTCCATGACAGTCTGGACTTCTTAGCCATGTTCGAAAATGCATTTTGGCATAGTGTTCCTATTAGACATTAGAAAGCTCTGGCCTGCCAGCAGAATTCTGGGGACAGAAGTGGACGTTCGTGAGCCTGGGGCTGAGACATCCAGCAGAGAAATCCCAGCTCTGCTCGTGAGCGACTGTATGAGGTCTCAGGAGAATGAGCCAGGCCAACATTTCATCGCAGCCTTCGGAGGAGGATGCTGAAGTCACCCAGTCAAGCTGGCCCAGTGCCCAGTGGCCAGTGTCACCCTAGTGGGCAATGGGCCAGTTCGGCAGCGCTGTAAATGCAGCCTTTTTAACAAAAGTATTGAACTGGATCAGGATGTCTGGCCTTAACAAGCCCAGATTAACCAAGGACTGACTCCACTCTGCTGCTATTTTTAGCTTCCAAAACCAGTCTGACCATGTGCCGCCCGGCAGCATCTGCCTGCGAATGCTCTCAGCCTGATTTGACTCAGAGTGGGGTTTGACACAAGCATTCCTGTCTCTGTTACTCATCCCCAGTGTCCCCGTGGTGCTGATCCTCCATCTCTCCCATGTCATGCCCACTTTGGGCTGTGTTTCCAGCCGCACAATGGAGTGGGTGTCTCCAAACGTTGGTGGAGTGGTTCCCCAGGAGCTGCCTTGGAGCGATGGTGCTGCCAGGCTCAGTGGGATGCTTCCCAGCAAAACCGCCCGAACACGCAGGCGGCATCTCCTCCGAGCCTCGGGTGCTTTGCTAATCTAACAAACTGCTACATGCACTGCCTCTCAGGCTCGTTGTGCCGAAAAAATGACAAAACACACCTCTGCAAGCAGCAGCTCTGCGGGCTCATGCAGCAAAATGCCTCACCTCATTTAGAGACGGGAGACCCAACGGGACTAAAGTGGCTGTGAGGCAGGAATGGCATGGGCCGCGTTTGATTTGACCAAGCAGCCTTGGCAGGTGCCAGGTGAAATGTCCCAGCCTGCTGGTGGCACTGGGAGGGCCGCTGGGGCATCAAGATGTCCATATCTGCCTGGAACATGCTGGAAAAAGTGATGTCTGGCTGGGCACAAGCCAAAGAGCTCCAGCTCCAGCTGCCTTTCTCTCAACACCTCCAGGGCTGAGTGCTGGCACACCAGGCAGGAATGCCACGTACCTCTTCCCAAATAGGTAAGGCACTGCACAGGCAGAAACTCTCTGATAGCAAGGTGTGAAATCCAGCACTGAGCTCATGTTTAAAAAGCAAAGGTCCTGCAGGGCTCCTTATCTCTCCTGCTCCATGAAATGCAGTCAGATGAAGCTGTGAGAAAGAAGCCATGTGTTTTTTCCCCTCACTTGTGACTCTCAGAGGAAGGCAGGGTTTTTAAAAGCATAGGTAATTATTAGTGGCCTGCCTCTATTTTTGCCCAAATCTCACTCCATCAGAAGAAGACAATTAAGTTTGAATCTAGATGTCAAAATCTACTTGAAAAAACCATGCTCAACCCAAGCCTGAAACTCTTCAATGTGAGCTTTTAATTCCTGCTAGACTGGGAGCTGCTCATTTCTAATGACTGGATTTTTTAAGTGGAAGGAGAAAGTTTTTTTCACTGCAATTCAGCAGGTTGGGGGTTGTTTGGTTTTTTTAATTTTTTTTTAAATTTTTTTTTTTTGTCAGAAGGTATAAGATGTTAATTTATTACAAGTAGGTATTTCCTGCAGAACAGATGGGGCCCTGTTGAGCAGATCTGAGCACTAAGCCTTTTCTGCACCTCACTTTGCAGCTGTTCACTGTGACTCCCCAGGCAGCACTAACACACAGCCCACATCTCACCCCTGGACACATCTGGTGTCATCTTGCTCAGGACTGTGGTCAGCAGTGGGCTGCCCACAGGGAAGCTCAGCTCTGGTTCAGCCTGGCAGCAGCTGCCCCCAGCTCTGGGGGGCTTGGCAGTGACAATGCCCTCACTGACACTAAAGGCTGAACTGGCTCTGTTACCCCTCCCATCCTCAAAACCTTCTTGCCCTGGAGGAAAAATACGCTGAAGGATGGGAGATCACCAGAGACCCATCTTCTTAAATACAGTATTTATGACCCAAAATACGTAGATGCCTTTTTATTAAAAATGACGCGTTTCCCTATGTCTTAGGATTCATTTAATGTACCTTATGCTATTGGCATTGCATAAGCTGAATGCAATATTTATATTGCATTTGCATTAATATTGAGCTTATGCAATATTGGTATTGCATAAGCTAAATGCTTATGTATTTACTTGATTCATTTACAATCTTACTTTCCATGTTGTAATAACCTAGGGGCCACAACACCCCCATGAACACCCTCACCAGATCCTCTCCACAATGACTGGAACTCTCACTTGTACAAAAGCAACCTCCCAGTCCTAAATCCAGCTGTCCTTACACCCTCATTAAAGCACACACCAGTCCAACAGACCAGCAGATCACAAAAACTGTTTGGCCCTCTGGCCCAAATAACAGAACTCCAATGCCTTTCCTCATATCCCAGGCAAACTCTGGGATTCCCATTCGTGTTGCACCAGTCATCCCGGTGGTTTCCAGCTCCATCCCTCTTACATCACTTACTAGCCACAGATGGACTCAGCAATCCCAGCCAACCGACAGGAAATGAACTCTGTGATATGACCAATCCTCTAAAAATACTGCTCTTTCACAAGGGGAAGGGTCTGGGTGGGAGAGTGCCAGCAGTTCTGCTCTGGCACATTTTGGTCTGGCCCTGCTTGGTTTCCAGCCTGTTCAGCAGTGTGGAACAGTAATCCTGCATCCCACAATTAAATAGGAACCGCTCCTTCCTGCCGTGGGGAGAACATGCAGAACGCCCCTTCTTGCTCGCCATCTCCAAGGCACCTGCAAAAACACTTAGCAAATCCCTTTTTCTCCCCCAGGTAGCTGCTCCTGCCTGCTGACAGGCTGGCTTTCAGGTGGGAGGACAGGGAATCGTGTGCGGGAGGTTTGGGGACACCAGGCGGGAACTTCATGCCCCTGTGAAACCGGAGGGAAATGTGCTGCCAGTGCCAGGTGTGGCAGTGCTTCCAAGCCCTTCCTCACAGCCTGTTCCTGCCAAACACACCCATGCCATTTGGCTCTTCATTCCATGTCAAAAGCAGGCGGGCAAAGGCTGCTGGTGCACCAGGGCTGTGGGCAGCAGGCAGCATGCAGCACCCGTGGGTGTCTCAGACCTTGACAAACCCGGGCATGCTTTCCCCCTGAGTGAGCAGGATCAGTCATCTTACAGAGTGCTCATCCCCTTGATTAAAACATTGGTTTGTTATCCCTGCAATCCATGCAGGGAGCAGTGCCTCTTGCCAGGTATCATTCCACGAGAAGCACCCAGGGCCAGGGGAGCCCCTCTTTGTACTCCCTTCACCACCGAGCACCCTGAGCTGAGCCACTCCTGCTCCCTGGCATTTTCCCTGCCCTCTTCATCACTCCCTCTGTCACTGCTTCCCTCCCCAGCAGCAGGGGCTGCAGGGCAGCCCTGACTCCTCTCCCAGGAGGGGATGCTGAATTATGCCAGAGTCAGCAGTGAGTGCTGCCTCCTTGGCTCATCCCTGAGTTCTTTATCTGCCAAGAAAAACCCAGGCTGGTCACAGAGGGCTCTGGGAAATGTGCCCAGGTGCTCCTCCCACTTAAGTTTATTTCCTCTGAAGTGCACACCTGATGGAAACAGAATTAAGGGAAGCCATACCCTCTCTCCAGGTGCATCCCACATGCTGGCCCTCCACAAAAAGAATTATGAAATGTAATTAACACCTGCCCCTTTTTCCAGGATTGACTTTTCCTTCTTGGGAGAAAAGGGGAGTTGTGTGATAGCACCAGCCCTGCCAGCGCAGTGCAAGTGCTGTCATGCAGCTGAGCCTGGGGACACGCCAGGAGCTCTCCCAGGCTGGCCAGGCAGAGAGCAGCGCTCACCCCTAATCTCCATCTCCTGCTAGGCTGCTCCAGCATGGCCTTGGCATGCCCCACGGCACAGCCTGGGCTTTGAGGAATGTGAGACATCCCCAGGGCAGTGGAAACATTGGCAACAGCTCTTCAGGAAAGGATCCCAAGGGTTAGGCAGCTGTGGGGAATCAGTGTGCATGATTTCTGCAGTAACCAGGAAGGTGCACAGGGATGTGTAGGGACCCCACTGGAAGATGACGGGGCACACAACCTGCTCCGAACGCTGCATGAACGGCACGATATCCTTGGAAAGGTGAAGGTGACCTTGAGGTGTGTTAAGAGGATATTGGAAAAGCTCTGGAGGCACCAGTCATGGGAGAGGAGAGCTTTCCTGAGAAAATCTCTGTGTGTAGGGGTGCAAACACCCTGTCTGTTGGGCAGGGGAGGTGGCGGTGCTGGTGACTCACAGGCAGGTCAGGATGGCTGGCAGGGAGAACTCGTGGCAGAATAGTCTGGAGGCATCTCTTGGTGCAGCAGAGGCCACACTGTAGCCTCTGCTGTGCCAGAATTACTCTTAGCCAGACATCCTGGCTTCCCTCCCTGTTTTCCCCCCATTGCTCCAACGTTTTTTTGCAGTGAGGGAAACTTTTCCTCCACCTGCACCAGCTGTGAGCTGCCCCAGGAGCAGAACAAGGCCAGAGTGGGGTCTGTGGTGCCAGAGGTTTTGGCACAGTAAACATGGGAGGAAACAAGCAGGTCGCGGAGCGGCCCCAAGGAGGGGATTACAGAGCTCCTGTTGCACGCGGGACTTGACGTCCAACATAGTTAATGCCTTCTTAATCACTCATAAGCCATTCTGCTCAGAAAGAATAATAATAATGTTAAAAAAACCCCCCTCCCTTTAGTCTCTTTGCTTTTTATTTTCCTGTTTCTAAATCCCAAGGCCTTCAAAACACTGTCCCTGCTGAGTGAACTTCACCATTAACCTACAAAGAGCCACCGATGATTACGTCTCTGAAAATAGATTTTATCCATTCCCTCCACTCGCCTCTACTGATCTAGACACAAATGCTTAGTGATTGTTACTTGGCAACCACGGTAAAAATGTACTGAGCCACACGTGGCTACAAAGGATGAAATCACTGTCATGAATTTTCCAAAATAAGTACTGTAATACCAGAACACTTATTCCTAAGAGGAACAAACAAACCTCTGCCGTATATATTGTTGTTGCTGGTGGTTTTTTTAAAAATAATTCGGGGTTTTTTTATAAGCAAGGCACACTTTTTATTCTTGCTTCTTTGTGACTTCATTCAGCTTGTTTTGCTGTAGTGAGCATCACATACATGCGTATATGGACACGCAGCACTCAGGGAAGCACAGATACCCTCTGCTGAAGCCTGGACAGAAATACAAAGTTGTAGGAGGGCTCACAGGTGGGCAGGGACCTCAAGAGGTCTTTGGTCAAAGCAAGACCCACCTCCAAGCAAGGGCAGGGTGCTCACATGGGTCTCTATAGATGCATGCGCGTGCACACTTTCCAGGCTCTCAGAAGCAAGACCAGAGCATGTAAAAAGAGGTGAATCCATCTGAGACTGCTTTAAACTAGAAGTCACTAGTGCAGTGAAAAGCTGGGGTGGATACCAGTTATTGATTAATCAACTGCTTGGACCTACAGTCGTCAAATGTCCAACTCAAGTCCCTATAAATCCACTCTTCTCCTCTGGCTGAGCTCCTGTATCCAATGCAATGTAGTCCCACAGACTACCAAAACCAAGATGCCACTTGCAGGAGGTGCTTTTCCACCTAACAAACATCTGAGCTTTAATCTTTGATAAAATATTTCCCAATGGGAAAATGTTTGTGTCATGGTTCTGATAACAAAGAACTCGCTGCTTTTAGATCTGATTGAAATCTGTCCTTGGTAGGCTTTGATTAATACATGTTGCTCTGTTGGTCTCTCAATAAAGCAGGGAAGAAATTGATGTTTTTGCTTTGCTCAGAGATCCAGGGGCTGGGCTGGCTTCTGGACAGACTGAACTCCACACAGTTGGGAAGATCTGAAACCAATGCACACCAAGTGGAATTTTTCAAACACAAACCTCTTGAAGTAGTCTAACTTCTCACCAGGGAAATATTTAATTTCAGAGATTAAACACTGTGTTTGGAGATTCAGAGGCAAGATGCAATGCTGATTAGCATTTGTCTCAAAGCCTGATTATTCACACTGTTCCTCTTTTAGGGAACGTACTTCTTTCAAGCTTGCACATAAATTTGTGCCCACAGATCTGCTTTCTCCTCTGATCAATACCCATTAGTTGCAGCTTTTCCTAGATTTGAGTAGCAAGGGCATCTGTTCCTCCCCACACCAGTGCTAGGTTGGATCAGCAATCTGAAATCAGATTCACCCCAGTTTTCAACCCAGCTCATCCCCTGAGCCCTGCATGCTGCACTGGTGCTCCTGGTGAGGACAAGGAGCACAAAGAGGTGCTTGTCCCTCTCTGCCATGCTCTCCCCAGCAGTGGGAAAGGCTGCAAGGGGGCTTCAGCTTCTGCAGTGGGAATATCTGCTCCACTCCCTTCTGCATCTTAGAGTGGAATTTTATCATCAGTGAAGTGACCTGTGCTATCTCCTCCTGCAAGGGCTCAGTGAGCAGGGTCTGTCACCCCTCTGGGATATTTCCAGGCTGAGGCAGGCACTGCAGCATGCTTGCAGCATGCCATGGGTTGAATGCCCTGGTTTGCAACAGAAGAAGCCTCTCCCTGCTCTGCTGCTGCAAAGGAATGAGAAATCCTGGTGGCAAACACTGTGCTGTGAGCCCCACAAGGGGTCCAGCATGGATATCCATCGAGGATGCTCCCCAGGCACAGGCAGCAGGGCTGGTTCAGCCCATTGCAGCTGGGGGTCTCTCCCTGAGCCCTCTGTACCCCAGGTTCTTCCATGGCTGAGCTTGGGCCCCTCTGAGCCTTGCCCTGGTGATGTGGGCTAAGCAAGGAAACCCCTGACATCTCCAATCCACTCTCAAATGCTGCTTTCCTATTTTTCTGTCTATAATGCAAGCACAAATCTAGAAAAGGCATCTCCCCAAGCCTTCCCTCTGCAAGGCTTTGGGAACAGCACTTGGAAATCTCTGTGAGGCCCTTGCAGACCATGAAATGGTGGTGAAAGCAGCTTAACTGAGTGAAATGAGATGATACCAATTAAAAATGGTCTTCCTTCTTTTCTGGGTTCATCTTTCCCACCAACCTATGCCTTCTCCCTTACACCTGCCAGCAGGTTCAAGCTTCTGGGACATTGCTTCTCTGATGGATGCATGGCCCATCTTGCTGTGATTTTTTCCTAGGCAAAACCAGGAAGGAGGCTTCCCAGCTCCCTGTGGTTATTTCATGCCTTCTCTCCAAAGCCTTTGAGAAGCAACTGGCCAGAAATTCCACAGACACAGGGAAGAGCTCTGGGGCTCCCTAGCTCAGAGGGAGATGCTTTCATCTGTAAAGTTAAACAAAACAACACTGAGAAGGGAAGAGATCCATGCAAACAGTTTTAACTTCCCTGCCCAAGCCAGTGACATAAACCAGCCTTAGACAACGATATACCACAAAACCACACACAGCATTTGCATCTGTTTCCTGAAGTTAGGCTCAAGGTTAAGCTGGGCTCTAAACTCTGGCAGGAAACATTTCTGTTTCCTACTAGCACTTTAGAAATGGGTTTGAACACTGGCTTTTTAATCGGCAAGAGCTTCCAAGTCGTATCAAGTTTTCCATACTTAAAAGCTGATTTTTCACAAGTGCATGTTTAAGAGATTCTTTAAAAAAAAATATATTACGATAATTTCCTGACCTTCTAAACTGCACCCTCTTTCTAAACTCACAATGCAGACACGCAGAGCTATGGGTGACTAATAGGTATTTAAGCTAGTTATTATTTTCTTCTGCAAACAGTGGCAAACCACAAAAGCTAATAATCTTGGATTTCATTATCTCATGTGCTAAAGACGTGGTGCTCCAGACAGCTGAAAGCACAGGGAGAAATTAAAACTCTGCATCACAAAAACTCAAACCCTACGTGAGCTGGTTGGAAGAACGATGACCCCAACCCATTCCAGCAGGGTCAACCTGAGAGCATCCACTTGGTGACAGATTCCTGATGCGAGTGGTTTGTGGGAATTTAATGCTTTGCTTGCCCAGCAGCAGGGCAGTGTGGCCATGCAGACACAGCATGGCCCCCGTGGCTCTCTCAAGCGCTGTCGTGCCTCGAGGAAGTGCCCTGATAATTTCACACCATATTCTCAGTGCCTTGGCAGTCCCTGCATTGCACTGAGCGTGTTGAGAGCTACCTGTGCACGGAAGTGCCCACAGGCAGGAAAGCACAGCTTGTCCCTACGACCTTAATTCTGCAAAAATCCACCATAAATCTGAAGTTCAGAGTTCCTGTGCTACACCTCCAGCAGTCAAATGTGATGGTGCTGCCTGCCCAAATCTCTCTGAGCACACAGCAGGGCTGGCACATGCCACTGAGTGCTCCTGGGGGAGCGGGAGGGAAACAGTCATTTTAAACCATTTCCACACTGAGCTGCCATCACTGGGAGCATTCCAAGCTCAGTGTCACTCTCAAGATTCAGCCATAACTAAAACCCCTTTTCTGGCTGACAATATTGGCATAAAAGCTGAGCCCTGCCTGCCCCTGCTCTGCATGGACAAAGAGTAGGGGGAAGGAAATATTCCTTCTGCCTTAAAGGCAGAAAGAGGAGCCGTTTCTGTGAGATTTTTGGTGCTTTGGGTTTGTTTTCCCCAACAACTGGAACAAAAAAAAGGTTTCCTATTTTAATTCCCGCAAAAGCCGATGACCTCCCTGTCTCTGGGTCAGCCCATTCCCCCACCTGCCAGCAAGTGACAGATTAAAACAGCCACTTTCACTGCAGCTCTCCAGTCTGGGAGCTTTTTGAATCAAAATGAGACAGGCTATTTGCCAATTCACTTCTACATAAAATGTGGCTTTCAGAGGGGCGGGAGGACAGCTGGGGAAATGGCAGCTCCCCTGGCTCCTGTGCTGTGCTGGCAACTTGGGACTTGGGCATATCACTCTGGGGCAGGATGCACAGCAGGGATGTGGCAAGGAGGTGGCTGAGCTATGAGTTCTGCTAGGGTCCTGTGTCCACCTACTTCAACATGTCCATCCTGCTCCCACTTGGTTCACCTCTGTCCTCTTCTCTGCCTGCCTCAGCTTCCAGCTCTCTCAGGGACCAAAATCCCAGCAAACAGCCAGGGCAAGCAGTGCAGCAGCAGTCATGAGCAGGAGGGGACACCTCGGACAAGTGAGGACCAAATCTCCTCCAATGGGACATGGACACAAAAACCTGACCAAACACCTTTGTGCAGATGCCCTTCTCCATTGGCACGCTTCTCTCTCCACCTGTTTTCCCTGTTCCCATCCACTGGAGACAGCACTGGTCCATGCAGGGAGCTTAACAACCTGTCCCCATCCTGTGTGTGTGCCCCCAGCACGGGAGCCCTTATATACCTGTTAGCCGAGCCAAAGGAAGGCTGCCAGCACGATCCAGCCTCCCAGGCAGCACCGGCAGGGATCATGCTGGGGAGCAAGGAGCTGCTGCTCCGGGAGGGAGCTCCCAGCAGCACATCAACACCGGTGCTGGGCTGGCAGCCCCCACCCTGGCCCTGCTGCAGTGAGGCCAGCGGTGCCAGGGGCGAGCAGCAGTGCTTGGAACTCTGCCAGCTGCCAGAAGAAAACGATTATATTTTAATATGGCTTATGAATCTAGGAGCCCAGAGGCTCTGGTCAAGGCTAGTCGAGCAATTTATCTGTGTGTGTGGGACAACACCCTACAGCAGGTGATGAGCTGCCCCATCTCCACAGGCATCCTGGGACACACACGGACAACAGACTAAAAGAAATATGCTGCCTCAATGGCTCTAAAACTACTCAGAGATAAAGAAAGATGTGAAGGCAGAAGGTGTTGGGAAGGCAGCAGCTGTCGGAGGAGCCAAGGGATGGATTAGTTTGCATAATTCATTCCTGCACTTCAAGGGGAGGCTCGGGAGCCAAGGTCTCCTCTTGCTGGAGTCATTCTCCTCCATCAGCGTGCAGCAGAGACACGATCAATCATGGCCACTGCAGCTCCCCAGTGACATTTCCAAGTGCTTCACTGAGCGGGCATGAATTAGAGATGGCCATGATTTAGCCGTGGGGTGCCCAGGTATCTCTCCCGCTCTCCTGCAGCCACCGAGCTCCACCCTCGCCCTCCCCTCAACCCCATTTCCTGAGACAGATGGGATCAAGGAGATAATGCTTGTACATAGCTGCACCAGTCCTGATAACAAGCTATTAACAAGAGGCATTTTCGTACTGTACCGCTCTTAACGGGAGACTGACAAGCGCGGAGTAAACACCAGGCAGCAGATAAGCCCCGAGTGCTTCTCTCTCTGTCCGAGGTGCTGCTCACAGCCCCGGGCAGCGCTCAGCCTGCCAGCGACACACCGGGGAGCTCTGGTCTGCTCCAGCACACACCACCTCTGTGTCAGCCTCTCCGTGGCTGTGCCCCCTGCCTCTGTGACAGCACAACACCAGCCAGGCTTTGCCAAGCACCTCTAACCTGGAAGTGATGCACTCTGGATGTTGCTGCAAATTGCTGAGCTACTGCAGAGTGGCGCTGATTGCTTCCTTAGGTTGTGTGCAGGATGTGGATGGCAGCAGGACCAATTGGGATTTGGCCTCCTGAGCCTAAACAAGCTCTGGATTTCTTGTGTGACCACTTCAGATACCTATTGGTATCAGATGTTCCTCAGTAAGCATGGAGAAATCCTTTGCCAGGCACAGTGCATTCCCCAGGGCTGCAGCTGCTCTTCACTCTCTGCTTGTCCAAGCATCTTGATCTCAAGAAGAAAGCCCTGAGCTGTGACACATTCCCTCCCAGCTCTCTTTGGAGCCTCAGCTCCCACAAGGAAAGAGAAGGAGAGCTGTGAGTGCCCTTTGCTCCAACAAGGGCAAGGACAGCACCATCCTGCAAGTGTCTGCTCATGACATCCCAGACTCTGCCCGCAGGGATGTGTCCCCTGTGGAGGCCATGCTCCCCAAAGCCAGGCACAGCTCCCAGCTACAGCTATCTTTTTGTTACTGGGTTACTATTTTTACTGGGTGATGCTTCTGGAAGGTCACACAACCTTCCACTCTGTCTCCGCCCAAGGAGCCATCAATCTGCTGGGCAGCTGTCTCCACATGTGGGAGGGAAGGGAGGAAGGAGGGAAGGGAGGAGGGGAGGGAGGAAGGGAGGAAGGGAGGAGGGGAGGGAGGAAGGGAGGAAGGGAGGA
>VZTN01035294.1:201524-266112 GCA_013400515.1 Erpornis zantholeuca | reverse complement strand
AAGGAAGGGAGGGAGGGAGGGAGGGAGGAAGTGCCAGGACAGCACAGTTTGAATGTGGTGCTTTCCCTTCATCACTTGCTACCTCCACTCCCCCAGCAGCTTGGGGGCCCTGCAGTTCTCACCATCATTACCAGGGTCACAAACCTCCTGCACGAGGTCCAGAGCACCCTGAGGAGAGCAAAGGGGTGATTTGGCACTGCTGATGTGATGGCTGGATCCAGGGGTGATCTCACCTCATCTTCCAAGATCTGAACAAGCACAGACTTGCTCGAGCTGATGCAAAAGACAATCCCCCAACAATTTAGGTGCCAGAGAACCCCTGAACGTGCTAGGCTGGGTCAGAAGGTCAGCACGTCAGGGGTGAGCGAGAAGGCAGACAGGGTCTCAAACTGCAGGGTGAGTACAGGCGGCTCTCAAAAGCTGACAGAGGGAAGGCTGCTCCTGCAAGAGGGAACAAGGGGTGAGTGAATGAAGCTGCTGAGTGGGGAGGTGGTGGTGGTGGTGGTGGTGGTGTTTGTGCCTGAAAACAGAGGGCAGCAGCTGCAGCAGGAACCGCCAGTTCCCAGGGATCCATGGACTCCTCTGCCATGTAGACACCTGGCCCCGGCACCAAGAGCTAAACACACACCACTCCCAGCAGATGCCTGGGAAAGAGTGGGTTTCCCATGGCACAGCCAAAAAAGCAGAGGGCGTGCAGGGTGGCACAGTGGCACTAGGGCTGCTGTGCAAACCCACCGCCATCCCTGTGAGGGAGCTGGGCTGGGAAATGGATAAAGCAGGAGGAAAATGTGCAAATGATTCATGACTCCCATCCCCTGGACAATCCAGATGCTTCGAAGGCAGGTCTAGCCCTGACATCACAGCTTCAGGTGATGGCTAAGGTTTGAGCTTTGGTTTACTTCCCACTGGAAGACCCTGACTGTTGCCTGATGTGTCCAGGCTCAGTGTCAGCCCTGCATGGACCCTGCTGGTCACTCGTCTGGAGCAGTGCACCAACCCTGCCCCAAAACCAGACCCATGGCACCACTTCTGGTGTGACACAACACCCCCTCTGTAGCTCTGCTCTCAGCTCTGTTTGAGGGGGTGAGTCCTTGCCAATTGGCACAGCCACCTGCCAGGTGAGGGATTTAAATAGATTATGTGCATTAAGCAGAGGAAAGGGGGTGTTGCTTATCAGTGCAGCACGTGAGATCTAGTTTGTCACTTGAAGAAGTGCAGGTTCAAGTCACAGGCAGTGGCACTTCTGAGGTTGCTCACCCGCCTGCTTGGGTTGGCATGAAGGCACGCGTGCTATCTACGCTCACTTTGTTCAGAGGCAGTGTTCTTGCCAATCTCAGCAGTACAGGGTGATGTAAGTATATCATCCATTATTAGTATTTTCATTCTTGACACATGGAAAAATTAATTTTCTTTTAAAAAGTGATGTATGGAGAACCCAGATTTGCCTGAATAATATACGAACCTATAATCTGGCTGTTACCCTTTGTCTGAAGCATTAATATTAGCAGAAGGCAATTTAGGATGATTGCTTTTAAGTTGTAAAGCCAATGTTCAATTAGAGCATGAAATGAAAGACTTATCACTAGTACTGGCATAGAGATTTATTCACAGAGTATTTATTTTCAGCCACAAAGATGCTGGTTTTGTCAAAAATGACATGTTTAGAACAAGCTGCTTTTGTCTAATATTACTATGAAAAAATGGTTTGGAATCAAACATTTTTATATTTAGGATAATGACAGCATTTTGTTAAAAAAAATTCAATGCCATGCTTTGAATTTCAGTCACTGAGTTTGGTTTGAGGAGGTTTCCATTCCTCTGCAGGCTGTAGAGGATACTGTTCATATTCTCTAGCACATTTTGTTAGGGTGAGGGTAGTGAAAGCGGTACCAGGAATATTTTAATAACCAACCAGAGCTCCCAGCAGTCTCACACAAATCTGAAGCTTTTTTGGACCCCAAATTGAACAGTGAATTAAGCCTTTGTGAAATGCTGGGGACCAGAACCATAGGGAGCTTTCCTTCCAGCAAGCAAAGAAGTAAATGTAAGTCCATGGCTTGTAAGAAAACCCCAAACACGGTTTGGTACCTGCCAGCACTGCTAGCGGGGCATGGCAGCACCGAAGCTGTGGAGCCCTTGTCTCTGTGCAAACCCTGTGGCTTTCAGGATGCTTCAAAATGAAAACTCCCATTTCTCTGCACCTCTGGATGGCCAATACTCCAGACTTTCTAGTGAGATCTCAAGAGAGGCATGGGAAGGGTTGGGTTTGTGAAGATCCGGCAGCGCCATCAGGGAAAACTGCGCAGACAGCGCCTGAGGTTTCACTGGGGAGATAAAAGGGAAGGCAGTGACAAACAGCTAAAAGGGAAGGCAGTGACAAACAGCCTGCTGGTCTGTAACATCCTCACTCAGCAGCTGCTCTGTGAGCTGCGAGTGACTGCTTTGTTCCAGGTAATGCTGATTTTCTCCCCAGGCCCCAGCGTCCATTCATCCCTGTGCTTTCCAAAGGGAAGCAGTTTGTGGTTGGGCTGCTGGCTGCAGACTGGGGGTTTGCAGTGGACTGCTGCAAGAATGACTAAAAGATGGCACTTTGCTGCTTGCTATGCCATGAGTGCTTGGAAATATCTGGAGGGCACTGATGGGGATGAGCCACATGCAGGGGACAGCTGTGGTCAGGAAGGCTTGTGCCGCCCAGTGCTGGTGGTGGGGGAATGGAGAAGGTGCACATCTCTGCAACCTGCCTCTCCCTAACTCCCTACATGACCAATCAATAAGACTGAAGGGGAGCTTAAGGGGTGCTAGAGCTGTGAGAGAGCAAGCTGGCCATCAGGGCTGGACTGCCTGGGAGAGGAGAGCCTTTCCCTTCCCTGGCTCCGCTGGGGGGACAGCCAGGATCCACCTGGTCCCAGGGACACTCGCCGGTACATCTTGTTCCTGCTTGGCACTATTAATTTGGCCAAGCAGCCAGAGCTGGCAACACGTTTGCACAGAGTCCTGCACTGAATATAAAGCCCCGATGCTGAGACACAATTTAGGGCCGGGATGGAGCAGTGACCTGCTCCTCTCAGCCTGGCACTGCCCTCCATGCCTGTGGGTCTGTCACTAGCACACTTCTTGCCCCTCCAAAATGCACTGCTGCCTCCCAGGTTCTTCCCTGCTTACAAGCTGTGATCCGGCCTAGAAGCCAGACCAGAGTTTAACCTCCGGAGATGGCAGCTCCCATTGCTCTCTGATCCTCCTGCAACATTTATGTAAACAATAAGCATTCAAGCATCAACACACAGACACAGAGACAGCTCTCTGCCAGCAGAAGATGGCCAAGTGTGCTCAACAGAGAGGCACTGATTTTTCCAAGGCAAAAGTCTGAACCTGAACTGCCACCAGGACTTTTTCTCTTTAGTAGATGAAGAATAGCAGTTAGAGATGTTATTTGTCCATGCTTTCAGATGCCTGGGTTGGCACTTGTTTAGTTTAATGGTATGAGATGGCCAGTTAGAGCAGGACAGCTGGGTATCTGCAATTAATCTGTGCTCAAAACACACTGATAATGAGCCATACAGTCTGGTTGGGTCTTAGGTTGCTGATATGGAAATCCCAGTGAAAAGATTAAAGGAGAGAAAGGACATATCTCCAAGAGAAGTTTATTCCCACAAAAGAAATCTCTGGGTTCATTTATATAAAGCTGTTTCTCAAGGCTGTAGTGATTATCTCCTTCCTGAGATATTTTCCAGCTACACTTTGCTGAGGTTTGGATGGATCCGAATTACACCTTGGTTCAGAGCAGCCTCTGGCATAAGTACAGTGTCATGAAATGGAAAAAAAAAAAAAAAGAAGTACTAGAAAGTTTCTTGCAGTGGGAACATTTGTCACTGAGATGTTTCACGGAATAAAGCCTGGGCACAAGACCAAGAGAAGTAATTGGACTGGCCGTGCTCCATGTTTAAGATACTTGTCTTGGGCTTTTCAAATGTGCAAAGAATATCACTTCTTCCTTCCAGAGAGCAAAGATGAGAGGGGTTGATGGCATTTGTTTCTTCAGCTTGCATATCCTCTAGGCCTTTTACCCCGAAGTCACGCTGCTTTGTCCCTTGAAACGCTGCCAGCGTGAAAACCTGCCTTTTATTGCTGTCCTGGAAGGCCTGCACGGTGCTGCTGGAGCAGGCAGGAGCAGGCAGGAGTGTGCCCACGTGGGAGCACACCACGTGGGAGTCGCGCTGCAGCACATGGAGGATTTAGCCCCGGAGTCGTGCAAGGACAGCGTCTCCAGGGAGGTACCTCGCCACATGCCTCTGGCTCAGGAGAGCCAGCAGAGATGTTTTCAGCATGCTTTTTGCTGGCACCTCCCCCAGGCCATCCATCTGCGACCTCGGTCCCAAGGGTGCCTCCAGACTGCCGAGGAGCAGGCAAATCCCCGCCCTTTGTGCAGGGCCCCCATCCCTCCCCACGTTCCTGACAGCTGGGAAAGGGAGGGAAGGAGGTGGTGTGAAACGTGGTGGGAACACTGGCAGGGTAGAGGAGACCGTGGCCGGAGATGTCCCCCGTGCTCTCACACTGCCAGCACAGGGAGAAGCCAGCTTGGAAAGGTGTCTGCTTCCCCACTCCATGCTGTGGACGAAGCGCTTGGGCTGGCAGGGGAAGTGGGCCCTGCTGCCTTGGAGCTGAGCACCCATCGGTCTCACCTCAGAAATGACTCTTGTGAGGGGCTCCTGCCACATGGATGGGCCCAGCAAAAGGCTGTGAGAGAGGAAAAAAGTGGATCCCCAGCTTCAGGATTCACCTAGGACAGCGCTGAATTTATCCTTGTGCAGGCAGCCCCTCTTGGTCTGCTGGGCTTGTGGCTGGTTTTGAGAATCCAGCTTCTGCTGCAGGTGTGAGGAGGCCTGAGTGGCACAGGAACAGGATACCCCTGGGAAATTCAGGGTCCTGCAGGTCTATATGTTTGGAAAGACTGAGTGTGTCTGGCCTGGGCAGTAATGCAGCCCCACCTGGACTTGGGAAGCTGCTCCTCACTGTGTTAGCTCCTCAACACAGTGGCTCCCAAAGCTCCTCTGGCATCACACCACCTTTCTCAGCACGGATCTGCTTTATAATTTTTTTTTTTTTTTTTTTAGCTAATCCTCCATGCTAATGTGTGCCTGGCAGGTTTTGAAGTAGAAGAATAGCAGCTGAAGGCACCAGCTATTCAAGCAGCTCCACAGATGGAACAGCAGCCCTGCGATTAGAGCCGTGCTGCAGTCCCTGCTGAGATGGCCTGGGCTTCTGAGGGGTGTTCTGAGCAGCGGCATACTAAACACTGCAGCTCGCTGCTGCTGTATTGCCATGTAGGTGAGCACTCTGGCACAGATTAATTGCCATCCTCAGGAGGTAATTAAAGGGACTCTGAGCCCCCTCTCCATCCCAGGCAGCACGGACCACATGTCTCGGCCGTGGCTGCAGCTGCACAAAGTCTCTGCCTCCAAACTGTGGCAGTGAGTGGAGATGGATGGATTTACACAATCTTTGTTTGCCAACAGGCGATCTGCCATCAATATTTAAAGCTGAATGAGTCTCAAGAGTGGGATGGAGAGCGCTTGATAAGGCAGCATCCATCATTTCGGTTTTTAATTTTGCGCCTGCTCACTCACTGCACGGCATTATACGCATATCGAGTAAATGAATAATGGATAAATAATTCACCAAATGGCCTGTCCTCTTGGTTCTCCCAGCCTTCATGGAGCTTGGGTGCCTGGCATAGAGATTGTGGAAGTACCAAGTGCAGGGAGGTGGTTTTGGGGGGTGATACATTACTCAGCACTTCGAGTCCCTCTGCCAACAGCTGTGGCTCCACAGCTGCCCAGCTGGCTTTAAAAAGGTACAGCAAAGCCTTCTGTCTCCCAAAACTTCTCAGGGGCTCACTGGAGTCTCAGCAGCACCAGAGCTGTATCTCTCTGGACTCTGCCCATGCAGTGGGTGCTGGGCACCCATCCCTGCTATTCCCAGTGCGTTGCAAAGGTGCCAGCAGCACAACGGGGAAAGTGCCCAGGATCTCCTGCTGTCCCATCTTAATGCTCTGAGGGCAGCCAGAGAACTCCTGGTCCTCCTGAAGCTTGTGCTGAAACTCTGTTGGTCAGGCAAAAAGAAACTCCAGCCTCTGCTGCCATCCCTGAATAGGGAGGACAGGCTTTTGTCACCCCACGGGGCTGCTTGGCACAAGCACTTGGACATTGCATGTCACAGCTCTCAGCAGCACCTTTAAAAGTGGCACTTCAGTTGAGGGAAAAAGGGACAATGATGCCAGTGTCTGCTCTGGGAAAGGCAGTGAAAGCAAGGATGCAACAATTTCAGGAAGCCCTCCCCACACTCTTGTGAGGCTACAAGCTGGCTGCACCCCACTCCACATTTATTCCTCCTGTCCCTTCTGTGTAAGTACAGGGGAGCAGAGAGCTGCATTAGAGCAGAAGGGACCTGCCAAACCTTGGTCAGCAGCTCTCTGCTGACTCTTCACTTTCCAGAAAAAGCATCGAGGTCTGCAGGACATGTATGCCTAGTCCAAATATTGCAGGATCATTTGCTGGAGCACCCAGAAGCCTCATCTGCAAGAAATGTGGACAAATGCGTAGCTGGATGGTAAAAGCATGATAAGCATGGGAGGGGCTGTGGAGCACAGATTTACCATGTACAACTTTTCTGCCAGGCTTCTTCAGGGACCAGACATCGATCCTCAGCCGCCCCACAGGTCACACTGGCACCAAGAGAACTTCATCTGCTTCTACTGGGTCTCAGCAATAACCTCTCAGTGCTCAGCTGCCCGCAGCTCTCGTGCCACGGGCCTGGGGCTCCATGGTCTCTGGGGATGAACAATCAGGGCTGGGCTACCCAACAGGCCCTTCAAGCTGCTGGTGGCCAAAAGCAGAGCTGTGAAATGCCCAGAACCCTGATGCCATGGCTGGAAATGCTCCACCTTGGGGGGTCCTGTTTGCTGGGTGTTGCCATTCCCAAAGGAGGGACTTTGCCACAGCACTGCCCCTTTGCAGTGATGGCACGGCCAAAGCAGCAGCCAGCTCTAGTTCAAACTCTGTTTCGTGGTTTTAGACTTAGACTGGTCAGCCTTCTTAGCACATCACCAGAGAAACTCAGCTCTGCTGGGAGAATCCCTCAGGACATTGGGGGAGAGGAACCCTGTCAGCACTGCTGCAAAGCTTCCCTGGTCAGCTTCTCCTTCTGGCTACCAGACACACAACTGAGCTGCTTGGGACAAACTTAGGAAACAACATGTCTTAATTTATGGTGGCAAACAGAAAATCATCTCCACATGTTTGGTACAAAAGGCCTGGCGGTTCCTGCTGGATGATGCTGGAGTGGATTCTCTCCAGGGGCAATCAGCAGGCGCCAAACCTCTGCAAAGCAGTGTGCTTTGTGCTGAAAGCCTTACAGATTCAGCAGGACTTCTGCAAGCCCTGGTCCCAGAGGGGTGTGCAGGCAGTGTCCCCCGTTCCAGAGCAATCACAGCCCCTCTCTGCCTGCAGATGTCCTGATCTGACGTGACATGATCCAGGTGTGCTCTGGTTTCAGACCTGGTTTGTGAGAGAGCTGCCTCCTCATAGCTCTGTGCATTTCTCGGTCTCCACATGAGATGTTAGAGCAAGCCAGCACTCATGGATACATGGTCTGTCCTGAAGTTTAGCAACCAGATTCCTGAAACATGGATCCTGAAACGTGGAAAACAGATTTGGTTTTCCTGCAACACGGCTGCAGTAAATAGTAATTTCCCAGTGCTCAACCACTTCAGCTCATCCCCAGTATTTTCAGACCACCGACACTCAAAGCCTGTGCACAACCACGGATCATGAGTACCCTGTGACATGAGGCAGCAAAGGGATGCACAGAAATGCTTCTGGCTTCCTCAGGGAGCTTTCTGCTCCTCTCCTCAGCCCTATTCTCCTGTATTTCTCCCAGATGCAGCTGTCACACAGAAAAGTGCAAGGAAACTCATTGAGGCAGTAAAAGTGTTGCTCAGCTTCAGCAGGAAACACACGCAGGAAATCCCTGGCAAGCCATGCGCATCCGAGCAGTGGCAGGAGATCGGAGGGAGCCTTTCCAAACCACCTCACCAGAAAAAGGCTCCACCTCACTCCAGCCCCTGCTGTGCCCCTGCAGTTTCAGCACCTGTGCTTGCAGGGGACACAGAGGTGAAATACCCAAGGGGTCAGCACTGGGATCTCTCAAGCCCTGGCAAAGCCTGGCAATAAAATTTGACATTTTGGGGGAAGACAGTATTTTTTTCCTTTTTTTTTTTTTTTTTTAATAGCAGCAATAAAAGTCAGTCTTTTGGCAGGTGCCTGGAGCTGTGTTTTGCCATATGAGAAATGGTTCAGCACAGGTGATAGCTGAGTTCATGGGCTTTGAAGAGCTTGGAAGAACAGTGGGACGTTGTCTTTAATACACTTCTTTTAAGGGGAAAATTCAGGAAGGGGCAAATGAGCAGAAAGCAAAAGGTAGTGGTGTAAGGGACCCTTTGCCAGACCTGGACAGGGCTCCCAGCACTGACAGGGTCCAGGTCTCTGGCCAGCTCTGAGCCCAGAATGAGGACACAGGAGCACAAGGGGGGAGAAGGGCACTTTACTTCTATTCCTGTCCCCATCCCCAGTCCAAGGAAGAGAAGTAAGAGCCCAGTATCAAAGCCAAAAGCGACCAGATCCCTCCCGTTCCTCGGTTCATTTTGAGCTGACCTTTAATAATTGCAGAAGGGAAAATGGGCTGGTCAGTTTGCATTAGAAATTCACTGGAGTGGCTGCATTCTCCTGCTTATCAAATCCAAGACGCTTGGGTAAACCCTGTGAGCAATTAGTGCTACAACCTACAGCCAAAAATTTTAGAAGTCCATATGCATATAGTTAGGAAAATGTTGATTAATTTGTTCTGATACACCCCAGAAAAAACCCCTGCTCAAATAGCATCAGGGAGCTCAGGCAGATTATAAATTGCCTTGCTCAAGATTGTAAATATTGCATCCATGCCTCCCTGTGTGTTTTAAAGACATTTTCATGGGCCATGCCTGTGTGGAAAAGATTTGTTTTAATATTTTACTAAGGAAAGCATATTTCATCTGTGTGGTGCTTGTGAGTGAGGGATTTTTTATTTTGAAAAGCTTCTTCAGCTGTGAAGAGACCAAGTGTGGACGACACACAGACATGCCACCGCAATAAGGCAGGATGCTGCAGCTGCCCTGAGATCTGATTTGAAATGCACAGGGCAGATGTGAGAAAAAAAGAGAAAAAAAAAAAGGAGACCAGGAAAAACAGATCAGGCACTGAGCCTTCAGCCTCTCATCCCCCTGATTCCACATGTGCCAGGGGGCAGCCGAGGCTGTGCAGAGAGGGATCTTTAAACACCTACTGCTGCCTATTCAGGGCAATCACCTCTTGCCACCAACATCCAGGCATGTACTGATCAGGGCATTACCATCAAGGGATCTTATCTGCATCAGGGAATGGCCAACATGAACAAAGCTACTTTCTTTTTTTGCAAACATAACCAAGTTTCACCCTATACACTCGCAGTGGAGGTGTGGACTGGGTACAACGTGGCAGCTCTCATGGCACACACAAGAGCCCTCCTAAACCAGAGGTCTCAGTCAAGGGCTGCTCTGACCCTGGGTTTTCTTGCAGCACCTGATTGATCTGCCTGAACTGATACTCCTGTACTGAGCTGTGCAAACTCCCCCCTGGAAAATTTCTGTCTCCTGCCATGAGGGGCTGTAGCTGCAAATGCTCAGCAGTGTGCACACACAGCTCCCAGTAAGAGATTTTCTGGGGGAAGCAATGGGACTGAAGTCTGATGCATTTGAAGAGCAGAAAGAAACTCCCCTGCCTCACCAGAGTCAAGGATCTACCTGGTCAGAGGGCTCCCCTTCTCAAACTGACTGAAGGAATGTCCCTGGCTCGGCACTCCCAGGAAGACCATCACACTCGAGCTGGAGGATGACATAACCCCGGGAGACCCTACCACAGTGACATCTCCAAATGCCAGCAAAGCTGCAGACAGCTGCAGGACTGAGAAGAAAACAGGGCCCATTCTGTGCAACAAGCAGCATTTTAGGGAGAAAGTTAGGAAGACAGACTGAAAGAGCTGCTGTTCAAAGAGCTGCTAGCGTTTCCAGTATGCCTTGAAGAATTTTGTCTATTTTTGTGCCGTGAGCTGAGCTCTGCTGATCTAAATCCAGATCAGCTCCGCTTCACAAACGCAGCAGCTCTGAATTCAGCCTGGTTTAGCTCTGGTCTTTTATCCCTGGGAAACATGTCTTGCTCTGAAGATCGGATGAAGCACAAGGAAGAGCACAATGCTATGAAAAGCACCAGGAATTCAGCCCTTGGAGCCCGAGAAGCAGGCACATGCTGCAGGGGGTGAAACCCACGTGCAGCCAGCCGCAGTTATCCTGAGACACCGCAAGCAAGTAGCTCACTCAGCAGCCAGCCCAGCCACCCAAGGCAGCCAAGACATGGGAAGACCTCACAGAAACAACAGCGACTCTCTCCCAGCGCTACCAGGGGTGGATTTGGGATTTGGCTTGGAGGGTGCTAAAGGTTTGCCAATGACAATCTGCCACTAACAGCAAGATGCAGGACGTGCTTGAAGACCTGGACCAAAAAAGGTCTGCTTTGTGTCTCTGAGACCTCTCCAGCTTCCAGCACCTGATCATGTCTGGCCTTCTGCAGGGCTGTACTGGGCACTGGCAAGGTTTCAGAGCAGCACAAGCACCAAGCAAAGCCTGTGTGCAGCTGCAAAGAGCCTGACACGCTGCTCCTTGGTGCATGCTCGGGCCCTTCTCTAAAAACTCTTCATTCTTTTTATTGCTGTGAGATGGTGAAATGCTGTTAACCAGAGAGGAGACATGAAACACTGCCAACAATTGTCTTCTGCGTGGGTCTGGACAGACCTCAACACCCTCAGAGCTCTGTCCTGGTGGGTGCTCAGGCTCATCCCTCTGGTGACTTGCTCCTGGTGGAGCTGGTGGCCTGCCTTTCAGCTCTCTGCTTTCAGCTGCAGAACACCAAAGCAAGGCAGAGTGCTGCTCTATGGTGGAGTGTCTCTAGCATGCACTGGAGAACACTGTTCAGAATGCTCAAAATGCACCCAAACCCAACTTACCCGGGAGCAGCAGGAAAAGGAAATGTCTTCTACTGCTGCAGGGCAGCTGTCCTGCAATGCCTCTTCCAGGTACTGGCAGCTTATCTAGCACACATAATCTGCCTGAAATTGCCTGCATTTATCACTTTTGCCACGGTGTTTGAGCACCTCGCAAGCTTTACCAGCTCTCTGCAACACGGGGAGCTGCTGCTGCTGCCGGCTGGGAGCGGGTGGGGAACGGGTGGGGACGGCGTGCCTGAGTCCTGGGGATGGGAGATGTCCCCCTCAGTCCCCCTCAGTCCCTCTCTGCCAGGCTGCCCACAGCTTGCTCCCCTTGCCCGTAGTGAATGACCCTAGAGCATGAGCACCTCCCTTACCCTGGGATAAGCAGCGAAGACCAGGAGCTCCTCTTTTAACCTGGATAAAAAAAAACCTTTAAAAGCTCCAGCCTCAGCCTCCTTTTCTTGGCTGCAAGAAAAAAGCCTGCAGGGCACAGAAAGGACAGCAGTCGAGCACCCCAAGGCACCCACTAGTAGCCCTTGGGGGACACCAGCAACGCCCCCAGCCCGATGGGTGACAGTGACCAAGCCTTCCACTGCCTCTGCCGAGCGCGGCCGCCCCGAGCTGTGCCACCGCCGCTCTGCGTTTCTGTGAGAAATCCTGCACGGCATCTGGCCACAGATGTTTGGGCAGCCACGCATCCTGCCTGGCCTGCAGCAGCCAGCCCCTGAGGAGAGAGGCAAATCGCTCCCCCAAATACAAAACCTTGTGCCTGGATGCACAAGGGAGGTCTCTGGCAAAGGCCAGGCACCACGGGCAGGGCGCTGCAGTGACCCAGGATTTAGTTGTTGCATCTGCCTCTGGTTTCATCCCTGTCAAGTGGCATAAACAATCAAATCAACATTAATAAGGGCATTTGGTGGAGGCTTTTAGGTTCTTATCTTGCTTTTAATGATTCATTCAGCTTCCCTCAGCTCTTGCTACCCAAGGCCTGACCGTTCTTCCTGATCAAAACCTGCCGGGAGCCACCCCAGCAATGTCTGGATAAATTAAAGGGACTTGGTCTGCAAGGACTAAAGGACTTAGAAGAGGAGGATGAGTTCTCTGTAGAGGCACACAGAAATAAGCCACATTTGCTTGAGCTTATTATGCCTAATTAGCAGCTCCACGGACACGTAATCATGATACTCCTGCTGCCACCCTGCCAGCCACGCCGCATTTCCCGATGGAATCATCCTTGGCAGCCCCCAGCCCTGCTGGCCCCCACTCTGCTGTGGCCCCATGACCACGCCAACGCTCTGCTGAGCAGGTGGCCACCATGGACGGGACAGGGGAGCAGAAAGGGGATGTTTTTTCCCCACTCTGCACCATTTTCATGTCTTCATTTTCATGCTCCACACCTCTGTGACAAGCAGCCTGAGTGGCTCTCAACCCGGGCAGAGAAACTCTCCAGCACATCTCACACCCGCCAGGCAGCTCTCCCTGCTCCTTGATGCTGATGGATGGTCTCCCTTGTCCAGCTGCCAGAGGAACCCCTTCTATCAGATAGCTTTTATCTCTAAATAAGCCCTGGAAAAATAACACAGGCTTTGTCATTCACTCTGGGAAAGTTCTGAGCTAATAAATAAAGTGAAGTTATTTTAAAGAGCAATAGCTTTCCTAAAAACTTCAGCTCAGGGCTCTGACAGAAATAACAATACCTCTGTTGCCTAAATACCCACCAGCTCAGCTTCTGCAAAATTTGGTTTCTTTGGCTGCAAAGAACAAAAATTTGCAAATGAATTTGCTTCGCACTCATGAAATTAGCAATTAGCTCCCTGGTGGAAAATGATTCCCCCACACAATATTGGGGTGAATCATACCCAAGTAGGGTTTTTTCAACTTGTTTTGTGCATGTGCACATACATAAACACAGAGACACATCAGAATCTTGGCCAAATTCTTCCCTTTGATCTGCCCTTCATTTCAGTGCCATTGAGACCAGAGGGCTCAGGTCTTAAACCACAGGAAACTCCAAGTGTTAATGTTGGTATCAGCAATCTTGCTGCCCCACTGACACTCAAAGTCAGAGATGCATGGGGTCCTGCTTCCTGATGTCAGGCCAGGACTCCTGAGGACAGCGCAAGAATTCCTGCACAGTTTTGGCTAGCTGTTTACAGTAGTTGAGCAAAGAGGTGAGAGAGTAACTCCCCCGATGGAATGCAGACATGCAGGAAGCACAGCACCATGCAGGACAAGAACTCTGTCTTAAAGGGGATTTTGGACCCTCATTTTCACACGACAGATCAGGGCTATCACACCCTCTGCCAGGACTGACTTTTGCCTAAACCTCATGCAGCAGCCCTGAGACACATCCCTCCAGCAACAACCACATTTCTCCTTATTCTCCTTTTCCTGTGGTGGCAGACATGGGCTTTCATCACTTTCCCAGCTGGGTGGATTGGCAGGATGATGAAAAAATGAAAAAGCCTCAGTAAATTCAGCCAGTAATGTTGGCCAAATTTGATTGAGTCCCCCCTGCCCAGGACACTGAGACAACCTAATCCCTCGATGGAGCCATTAAAACCACATACATCCATGCATGTATCTGTATTTTCATAGAATCACAGAATCGTTGGATGTTCTGTGCTGGAAGATTATCTAATTCCAACTCCCCTGCCTTGGGCAGGGATGCCACCCACTAGATCATGTTGCCCAGGGCCACATCCAACCTGGCCTTCAACAATTCCAGAGATGGGGCATCCACAATTTCTTTGGGAAACCTGTTCCAATGCCTCACTTGAGGTTAAGAGGGCAAGTCACATGAAGATCAGCTTAAAGCCATTTAAACCCTTGGGTTGGTTCAGTTCCCAAAACAACAAGAGAAATGGCCTTAAGGCTTTGCCCTGATGGAGAAGGTTTATGTACACTTTGGATGTAATCCAGGAGTCCTTAGTCACCTCTCAGAGGTAACAGGAATCCCTGTGGCCCTGCAAAGCAGCATGGCATCCGTACCCATGAAAGGAATGTAGGATGGGAGTCACAGGGGGGGTTTTGCCTTCTTTTCAGACTGGCTGAGACGGGGAGCTGTGGGAGTAGTGGAAAGCCACCTGCACGCAGCGGAGGAAGCGAACACCACTCTGGCAGGATGCTCACATCATGTGCAGGGCTGTACCCAGGCTTCATTTGTGTGCAGCCTGCTCCAGCCCATCTCCTGTATTGTTTCAATACACAGCTCAACCACACCTGCTAACTTTAGGCCTCTGCTGGCATTTCTGCTCTCAAAGTTCATGGGGTACCCAGTGCTTTTTTGTTGGGACAGGTTTCCTGGTCTGAAGGGAAATGTGACTTTACTGAAATGCGAGAGTTTTGAATTCTGCCCCCACCACACACGTTGCAGTGCTGCTTGGGGATAAAAAAAGCTCACCGTCTGTTTTTATGTTCTCTTTCTCTTCTATACTATTTAATATTGTTCCACAGCGACTCAATAACAGCGTGCATGATACGCTCTGTTTCTCCCGGTTTGGTGAACCCAGATTTCATGTATCAGAGAGCTGCTCCTCGTGCTGAATGAGACACCAGACCTCATTAGCCTAAAACACTCCCCCCTTGACTTGTCACTGGGAAATCTGCCACAAAGGGACTCAGCGAACATGTGGCTAGCTTAAATTTAAAATATATAAAAAACTCCTTCATAAAATGAAGGAATCTGGCTCCTCTTAAGGCGGGTCTAAAGCTGAAGGTCTACAGCAAAAGCAAGCAGTGCAGTAGCTCTCCTCATGTTCACCCAAGAGGATGCACCACTCATCTTATTTCAGGATGCAGAGGGGCCAGACAGCCTCACTGCCTTATGTAAAGCTTGCTTGTGTTGCTCCTGGCCTCCTTAAGGATTCCCAAAGAAGCTGTCCATCCTCCTCTGCTGAAGGAGGCTGTGTGGACCTGCAGCAGTGGTATCACTTCATGGCCCACCTGGAAAACACAGAGCCTGGCCCAGGTCCTGCAGGGATTGTTTCACTGGCTTCAGCAGGCTGAAGTGGTGAAGTGGTGATTTACACTCTCTACGGAGCTGGCTGTGTGTTCCTGTATGGGTTGCTGGATGGGAATTAGATTTGATGATGTGCTTGCTTATTTGAGTTTCAGTGCACCAAGTGGGGCAGCTGCTGTGTGGGGTGAGTGGCCAGTAGCAATGGATCTGCTCAGCCTCGCTGGTTTGCTGGCAGAGCAAAGAAAAGGCCTTTGACGTTTTATTTTCCTCTCCTGCCCCCAGCTCACGTGTGGCACGAAAAGTTTCCAACCTCTTTTTCAGGGTACAAAGTGGCTTTGTGCAGTAACTGAATTAAATTTGAAGAGAAAGTGAGCCATCAACCAGAGGTGTCTGGTGACAGAGCAGGAAATTCGAGGATAAGCATCTAAGAGCACTCTGTGCGTATCTCGTGCGTAGTTCAGATGGCTTCAGCCTGGTCCAGCTCCCATGAAAGGACGGCAGTGAAAGCCAGGGACAATGGTTAAGGGATCTGAGAGAAGCTGAGGCTTTGAAAATATCTCAGAAGTGGAAAACAAGGAGGAAGAATAAGTGGTCCGTTTTCAAACGAACGAGCTCACCTGAGGGGTGCGTGGGAGGATTTCCAGGTAACTGCAGAAGTTTTTTAACAGGCTGAGAAAAACATAAGGATGTGTCCATGGATGCATACACACACAAATGGACCAATGCACATATACATGCATATTTAACTCCAGCTCAGAGAGAACTGCGAGAACTTTCAGAGGCACCCAAGGAGGACAAGGGAGTGGGAAGATGAAGTCTGAAGAAACTAATGCAAAGCAGCACACATACCAGTGGCAAAAGACCCAAACTACTCCTACATGCCCTACATTGTAAATCAG
Source organism: Erpornis zantholeuca (assembly GCA_013400515.1). Taxonomy (NCBI): domain Eukaryota; kingdom Metazoa; phylum Chordata; class Aves; order Passeriformes; family Timaliidae; genus Erpornis; species Erpornis zantholeuca. The sequence goes on along the minus strand of VZTN01035294.1, from coordinate 250,143 downwards.
CTGAAGCTGCTCCTGAAAACGACTTCCCTGCAGTCAGCCCAGCGGAGAACTCTGACATCATGAAAACAAAATGCAACCTTTTGCTGTGCAAACAGTAGATTGAAAAAAATAGCGTCAAAGCAGCACAATAACATTCAGTAAAGCAGCTGCAAGGGCACATATGAGGTTTCTGTCATTCCACTTCAGAAAGGGAGAACATCAAGTAACAGGGTGACAACTGATAAAGGAGTGCAGAGATTTCCATACTAAGCCAGGCTGCACACAGAGGATTTGTTTAGCTTAAAGATAAAGCAATATATAAAAGGTCTGCCTGACACTTCTCATTTATTCTTCCTTGACACAAGAATAAATGATCTCAGTGAAATGAAAAAGCAATGGATTTCAAAGAAACAAAAGGGTTTTTATATTCTTACCTAAAGTGCACCAAATTGTGACACTGACACATTGTTGAAATCAGGAGATTAGCATGATTAAAGACAGAATCAGATGTTTAGGAGGAAAATACAGTTACTTTAAATGAAAGCTTAGGAAAAAAACATGCAAGCCCCTGTGCTTTTATGAGGAAGTATTAACAAAATGCTTTCTCATTCAGTCTAGGCCAAACAACTAAGAACAAAGAATTGGTCCAAAGATGCTGGAAGGTAGCCCCAAACTGGTGATTCTGGAAATGGTGCAGCTCTCCCACCACCGTGCTCTGTGTCCTGTGTCCTAAAAAGGGGAGATGATAATGGGCAGGGAGTCAGGGATGTGACAGCCCAGCACCAGTGAGACCACCAAAAGGTTTTTAACTCCCATGGTCACCTTCAGTATGGTTGTTGAAGGGACTGGTAAAGGCTGAAGCTGAAGACCAGCTGAGGGCTGGAAAGCTCACCTGGTGAGTGTAGACCCAGAACAGGGAGCCTTCTGCTCCTTTGGGAGAGTCTGACCTAACCTGCATGGCCAACAGCACAGTAAAAAGGGGATCCTAAGGAATCCAGATGATTATTGAAACGTGTAACTGCATGCAGTAAGATGAACGAAAAAAATTTGCCATGTCTGTAGACAGCAAAAAGAGTTGAATTAACTGGATAAGGGGAGTAATTTAACTCCCTTTTCTCTGGACCATGTAAGACTCAGCATAACCCATGGAGGAGCGTTTACCCTGGCTCCCAGTGGATAGGATTTCAGCCATCAGCTGTTTTTATCCTACAGCAACCTTATCTCCCCATGCTCCCTCCCTGGCTTGACTCCTTTCAACCTTGTGCTTCACGGCTGAGTGCCTGGGTTGGAAGAGATGGGTTTGGAAATGAAATCACTGCGAGATGCAGAGGGCAAACAGGCAGCCCAGGGTGCAGTTCTAGAGGTCACATCCTCCTGTCCTTTCCTACGGGAAAGTGCTCTCTAGATCTGCTCACACCCTTCTCCAGCAGTTTCAGAGCCCAAAGCTGACCACCCAGCCACATGCCAGTGATGCCTTTCTCCAGCTGGGGTACCCTGGGCAGGCTGCTCTGCTGCAGGAACAAAAGGCTTTTTCCTCTCTCTGTCTTTGCTGGGACCCTGATGGTGTCGCCCGGAGTCAGAAAGTGACTCTCCCTGAGAAGGAGTGAGAAAAGGGGATGCTCCTTGGGAGTGGTGGGGGTACAGAAAGGGACAAGATCTTCCTGTGGTGGGCTAAGCTTTGTGGTGGGAACGAAACTCCAGCTCCTGGCACAATCTACAAACCAAGCCCAAACAAACCACTCACCATGGCAGGGGGATGTTTGCAGAGTGAAACAGCTCAGCTGCTTAGCTTTGTGCACCCTTGGACACACTGATATCTTCTCCTTGTGCCATAGAAGCACTGACATCTTTGACAGGGAACAGCTCCAGGACGATGGATAGGGAGGAGCAGCAACACAGGAACAACGTGACTCTGCCAAGGTCCTGCAGTAGCTCAGCACCTGGATTGGGCACAGGACTGACTTTGCTGGAGGGCTCTGCCCCAAAGGCCCCCCAAAGTGTGCTCTCCAGCAGTGACTGCTCCTGGCTCAGGGCTTCCCAGCCACAGGAAAACATGGAGCTTTACCTGGTACTGAGCAGGTTCAGCCAGGGCCTGGGCATGGTGATGCCTGCAGCAGAAGCAGGGCTGCCCAGAGGTGCTGGTCACTAGCACTGGTTATTACCCCCAGTTTAGTGGTCCCACCAAGGGGAAAAAGGACCCTAATGCTGCTCCTAAGGCTCCCAGCCCCCTCTCTGACCTTGGAAAGGCCATTGGGCCACCATCTGTTGTCCTGTTTGCTGCAGGGTGATGAAGGTGGGTGACACGTACAAGCCAGCTTTCTGGGACTGCTTGAGCACACATGCCCACAGGAAATCTCCACTGCAGATCTCCCTACAATCTCTTCAGAGAGATTGGAAAGGTAAGACCTGTATTTTCAGCTGCTGCTTTGCTCCCAAAGGCAGCATGGTCCACCAGAATGAGGAGATCTACCTCTACAGAATGAGATTCTCTGCAAAGTGTTGGACTTGTTAGACTCTCTTCATCCTGCTTGCCATCAGCAGGCTTGGACTGGCTTTCAGACAATGTAAGTTTGTGATTTTCTTCCAAAGGCATCACATGAACAATGTTTAGAGGTGTTTAGCCCCAAAGCAGTTTTCAAACAATACTACAGAGGGGCTGGGGCGGTTTTCCTTCTTGCCCCCCTTCAGGGCTGTTTCACCAAGGGGCAGTGGGAAAGTCTCCAAGTCCCTTCACTCCCCTTGCATTGTCCCTGTGAGACAAACAACCCCTTGGCATGGGAGTAGCTTCACCACTGGCCATGCAAAGGGAATCAAGTCTGGCCAATACCCAGTTCCACCATGGCACTGGAGCCAGGAGAATGGATGCAACATGGCCCCATGCAAGTTAATGGGGTCTGGGGAGGTCCCCATGTCCCTGGAGGATCCATGGAGAGAAACTGGAGTTGGCTCATGGTAAAAGGAAACTCCGAGCTGGACCACCACTGAGACAGAATGAAGGCTCTGGGTTTTGCATGGGCAGAGAGGAGGTGCACAGACAGATCCAGGGAGGTGAGCTGGGCAATCACATCTAGGAATGGCCAGAGGAATCTTTGCCACCAGTGGCTTCAGGGTCTTCCCCACCCCATAAATTGCTGTCAGAAAAGCAGGGAAAGGGGATGGAGGGCAGCAGCTGGTAGGAAGGAAAGTGCCAGCACTTGGAGTCTAAGACTCATCTGGGATGAACAGAAATGCAGCTGGCCTGTCTCTGGCACATCCCCAGCAATTCCCCCAAAGCCTAGGATCAGACAGTTTTAAATATAAGGAATCTTGATCCTTTTAGAAGTGCCAATCCTACACTGGAGTCCTTTGGGAAATAAAACCAACGACGACAAGTCCCTTCCCTTTGGAGCAGGAGTAGGAGCAGGAGCAGGAGAAGGAGAAGGAGCAGGAGCAGGAGCAGGAGCTATGGCTTTGCATCGCTAAGCACGTCAACACACATTGGACATGCTCTCCTGCAGTCCCAGCTACTATTTCTGTCCCTGGGTTTCCACAGCTTCTTCCAGAGATGCCAGTGTGGTATCCAATTAACTCATCAGTCACAGCTCCACGAGCTTTGCTGGGTGCAGACTCTCAACTACATAAATAATAAATAGGAAAACTAACATCTTGCTTCTGTTCCTCTGCTCCTTTCAATTGCAAATGCATCTGGTGCAGTCACCTTAGTGCATGCTCACACAAACACACGCACACACACATGCAGACGGAGACACCAAGTGCCTGCACTCCACTTTGATTAATTGTGCATTTGGTGACGAGTTCAGCTTGTGGCAAGGCTGTGCACACGACTAGAAAACAAGGCTGGCTTTAATAGACCTAATTTTCATTAATCTTGTTGCCTCTCTCTGCCTCACTGCTGAAAGGAACTGAGGTTAATCAGAAAAAAGGAGTCTCTTTCGTAGAGCTGGTGGGAGGTTGCAATAGGGCTGCATTGGTTATTTTCCACACTCCCCTGAGGCTCATGTAGGAACAGACATTTAGTCCAAACTATATTACTTGGCTAACAAGATTTACAAGCAGTTTGAGATAATGCAATCATTTCCAAAATTAAGGAAGGGCATTCTCTAAAAAGTAAAGCTTGGGAGGAGGGAGCCAAGGGCTCATTTTCTCAAAATTCATTATCTGCAGCCTGGGTTTTGCACACATGTGTGTGTGTTGCTTTCAGACTCTGACGACTGAATTAAAGGCCAGCTCTGTAGATTCGGAGCTAGCTTTCCGTGCAGCATCATTTTTCGTCCTCATCCAGGTTTTTTTCCTCCCTCTGCCTCCCATGAATTTTATACAAACAAATAATAGCACCTAAGCAGGGTGCCCAGCCGTGTCTCATCACCCGCTGTGTGCCACCCCACACAGCCTTCCCTTGCGAGGAGCAATGCAAGAGCAGGACATGCATCAATACCAACAGGAATGCTGAGCTAATGCAATAATGCTCTCCCAGATGGATGCCTGCTTCACAGTGTGTCAGATCCCCAGGGAGTCTGCCTGCTTCCTTATTCACCTGAAGCTGTGGAGTAATGTGGTTAGCTTTCCAAAATGATCGATGGTTCGTGAGTCACAGATATCAGAGATGGAAAAACCAACTGTATCATGCTGCTGTCCACCACCTCACCTAGGGATGCATCCATGCCCGTTCACACGAGCTTCCTGCTGCCCATGCAGGATCCCTCCCTAGGGCTGAGTACATTTGGATTTTAAATTACTCCAGCGGTGGGGTTCCCAGCATTACCCCGGAAGTCTGAGAGCTGACCACGCAAACATCACCCGCTGTACTGACAGTCTTTCCTTCCCAAATGACTTATTTTCTCTTGCTCCATCATCCTTGCTGAGCTCCAGCATCCTGCTGAGTTCCCTGCCAGTAAACAGGCTTGTCTCGGTGCCACCAAGCTCTGCACACACATTTCTGCTGTTTCACTATAAGCAAATGCCTCAGGCTGTCTCTGCCTGTGTCTGTGGTCCTCTGGGCCTGTGCACTGAACCATGCCCATGCAGGCAGCTGAGGTTTTAGTGCAGAAGCATGAGGAGATGTGGGCAGTCGTGGTTGAAAGGGCAGGATGGCCAAGGCAGAGGAACTCTGAGGACTGTGCTCAGCACGGTAGAAGATGCACTGAGGTGTGACCGGAGCAGCAGAGGGAAGAGCAAAGGATCAAACCTTGCTCTCCTCCCCCCAAAAGAAGAATGGGGCACATCAGAAATCCTGTGTGGCTGTAAGGACAAACCACCTTCGTGCACTTCATCTGCCAAGTTTCACGTGTGCAGCAGGGTCTGGTAAGTGCACAGGATGTTTAATATTAAATGTACGATTCATTATTTACACTGCAAATAGTGATGCTGAGGAGCTCTTCCAAGGCGAGCAGTGCGCTGAGCCTGGCCCCAGAAAACCTCCCTGGCTCCTCCCAGCAAGGCCAAGGGGAACAAACTCTTTAAAAGTCTGGGAATGCATCCACCAGCAGCAGGGGTGTATGTAGGTCATGGTGGTGCAGCGGAGCCTGGGGATGGGGCCAGGCTGGCCAACGCTGCCTGGGGCCAGTGCTGTGGCTGGGACTCTTTGCCCAATCTCCTCCTGCCAACCAGCTCTGTCCATGGCATGGTGCCCCTCCAGGCCCTCCCTCCCGAGCTAGACCGTGGGGAAAACGTCTTGCCCGTGGTCTCTTCTGATTTCTGACAAGGTGAAGGCAGCAAGGGGGGAAGTAAACAATTTGAAAAGAGGACAATGACATCAACAGGATGAGAGAGGCTGGACAGGGAGCTCAGCAACCCAGGGTTTGAGTGCAGGGGAACTCTGGGCTCTGGACACAAGTGCAAGGAAACAGGACTGTGAGGCTGCAGGGAGGAATTCTTGCTAGGGATGGTAGGGGAAACTCCAGATCTTTTTGGAAGTCCCTCTCATTTCACATGGTTACTAAACAGAGCTGTGTTGCCAAACAAATACAAGAGAGTTAAAGCTAAAGGTACCTACGAAAACCTTAGATCCGACCCCAGGCAATGCTTCTTTGAAAGAAAAAAGCATTTTTCTCTTAACTGGTTAATAGTTCAGACTCTGGGCAAATTTGTAGGAGCCTACAGAGAATCTGAGGATCAGCTCCCGTTGCTAATGTCTGCCCATTATCCTTGTGCTGCTGCTGGGAGCATGGATGGACCCTGCCTCCTGCAGCTTTCTCTTGGGGTTGTGCCAGGCTGCCACAAATTCAGCCCTGCCATGCCCCAAACCACCCTGCAGCTCAGGGCTAGGCAGGCAGGCTTCCCTCCCCATATCTCTGGAAGTCCTGACTGTTTTATTTTGGAAATATTGATAGCAAGAATCATTTTCTGAAGCAGAGAGTGAGCTCCTGAATTATGCCACCACCAAGGCTTGTCTCCCAGCACGCCACCGGGATGGCTGTGACATAAACAATGTTTTCCAGGGGGTTTCGTGTTGATGCATTCAGAGTACCTCATTGCCTGCCTCCCAGACACAGGAGCTGTTTAGGAGACATGACTTTTCAGAGAAAGCAGCTGTGGTATTTTCCCCTTGCACAGAGCAAGGGGAGAAAAAAAAAGGGAAAAAGTTTGCAGCAGGAGCCAGCAGCACACAGTGTAAGAGACTTTCAGCTGATCCCTTTATCCCCACCACACCGTGATGAGCTGAAGAACACTTTCCTATCAATGCTTCTCCCATAAAGCTTCCACCAGAACCTTCCCCAGCACTTCAGTGCTTTCCATTCCTGCATGGACTTGTATTTATTGGTGGGGGAATGGAACTCAGAACTCCAGAAAATGCAGTGTCAAGTCCTGTTGCCCCCAAACTCCACGCAGATCAGACAGAGAATGTGCCTCCTCGTGACTGATGCCCGTGTGCTTAGCGGCAGAACACAGAGAGCTGGAGAAAGTTCCTTACCTGAATGCCACCATGCTGAATATTTCCAAGCGTACCTGATGGAAGCCCACACCCTTCAGCTTCCAGGTGCCCAGTGGTTAGCTCAGTGCACTTCCAAACCACTCATAGGCAAGGCTGCGTTGCTCTGAGTCAGCAGAAGCTGCCTGAGACCCTAAAGCTGCTCAGAGTTCAATGTGATGGAAGAAGCAGCAGGCAAAATCCTGTAACTCATCAGACAATGTAAGATATCACAAGTAATAAGCAGCAGTGGCAGTCTACAGAGTGGTTTATAAAGGGCTTGATGAGTAACTCAGCTGAGCCTCTGGATTACACACAAGACGAATCATTTCATTTCTGTCATGCAGCAGCCCATCTGCAGTGTGCAAGGAACCATCCCTGCTTCTCACATCTCAAGGGCTTCAGATAAAAGGCTGAGAATCTCGCTGCCAAAACCAGGAAACACAAGGCAAAATTTTCACTTGCTCCTGAAAGAGACGAGTGATTCTATATGCCAGATTTCTGCAATTGGGAAGCACTTGATAGGCACAGATGTGCAAAGCCTGAAATGGACATACAACTGTGAAAAGTTTGAGAAGGGGGCCATGCTGGTTGATTGCTGCTCTCGAATTCAAAACCAGATTTGGCTGGAGGCATTGACTTACATCCTATAAAACTGATTTCTGCCCTGTGCAATACTGCTGAAATTCAGGGGACAAAATGCCTGCAAGGGGGACCCAGAGTGAACCTGCACAGTGTCAGGTGCAGGAGCTACAAGCACCCACTTCTCTGATCCAACCACCACCTCCAACGTTAGCAGTCCTGCTTCCTCAGCAGAGCCTCCCTGGCTATCTGCCCAGGGGATCCTACTGCTTCAGCTTTCCCAATCTCTCCATTCCGGCTTCTCACAGAGGGTCCCTGAGTAACCCACTCTCTACTTTGAATTGCTTGAATAATTCAGAGACATGGAGAAGCCAACAGAGAACTTGCCTAACTCTCCTGAGGGATTTGAGTCAGCACTTTTGGATCTACCTGCAACAAGGAAACCTGCTGCACATGCAGCATGTGTGTTACATCCTAGGCACGTGCTTCCTTGCAGATTTGCCTGGAAACGCACAGCAAGGCTGATATGGCCAAAAGGCACTTGGCTCCTTGCAGACCACTCACAGAGTCAGACTGATAATGAGCATTCACCCAGGACTGACTGGATGTCAGCCCTGATACTTCTCTGCTTGCACAGAGACAGTGTGGGATGGGGTGGGCGGTGGAGCATGAGCCAGCTCATCCCCATGCTCCTTGCGAGGTGAGTCCTGCTTGCTCTTACCGAGCTTCTGCTGGAGGGCAGGAAGGCTCTGAAGAGGGATGGGCTGAGGGGCCAAGGCCAATGGTAGAAGGTTCAATAACCCTCTTCAGCACTACAGGCAGCGGGGAAGAGTGGCTGGAAAGTGGTCCAGTGGAAAAGGACCTGTGGGTGCCGGTTGACAGTGTCTGGACATGAGCCAGGAGGCCAAGGTGGCAGTGGGTATCCTGGCTTGTATCAGAAATAACATGGCTGGTGGGACCAGGACAGTGATTCTTCCCCTGTGCTCAGCAGGGGGGGCCACACCTCGAGTGCTGTGTCCAGTTCTGTGCCCAGTTCAGGAAGGACACCGAGGTGCTGGAGCGAGTCCAGAGAAGGGCAGCGGAGCTGGTGAAGGCTCTGGAGCACAAGTCCTGTGAGGAGCAGCTGAGGGAGCTGGGAGGGCTAGGTTTAGCCTGGAGAAAGGAGGCTTGGGGAGATTTTATCACTCTCCACAAATCCCTGACAGATTTGACCCAAGGTAGGTGTCGGCCTCTTCTCCCAGGCAACAAATGACAGGACAAGAGGAAATGGCCTCAAGCTGTTCAGGTTGGACATCAGGAAGAATTTCTTCACTGAAAGGGTGGTTAGGCATTGGAACAGGCTGTCCAGGGAAGTGGTGGAGTCACCATCCCTGGAAGTGTTCAAGAAATGACTGGATGTGGCACTCAGTGCTGTGGTTTAGTTGACATGGTGGTGTTTGGTCAAGGGCTAGACTCAATGATACTGGAGCTCTTTTCCAATCTTAATGATTCTGTGATTCTAAGCAACAATGCACTTCTGGGCTCTTGCCAGGAGAGTTGGGTTCATGTCAAATGGAAAGACATCAGGAGAAAACATCTTCAAAATGCTTCGGATCACTGCCTTGCACTTCAGCCCACTGCGCCGAGGGAGAGCCACCCCAGCCTCCCTCCCTTTCGCTTCCCCTCGTGCAGTGGCACCACTGCCACCACCTGAGAAAAATCCCTGGCTGGACTTTGGCATGGCTGATGTGCCTCAGGCACAGGGACAGCAGGTCCTGGCTTACTCCAAGGACAGCCATTTCCTGAAACTCATCCATCTCTCACACAGCTCTCTGCTGCTTGAGGCAGCACAGACAACATCCTCCAGCCCCCGCAAGCTCATCTGCCTCCTGCTCGGCAGCAGCAGCCAGGCTTTTGGCTGCAGATTCCACCAGCAACCCCAAAGTGGAACTCTCCATCCTATAACATTTCCAGGCAGCCCTGCTGTTCCAGCACCTCTTGCTCTGTGTGGTTCAGCAATACTTTAAGCCTTAAAGAGTTGGTTTTCACCATGCCACAAAGAGCCATATAACAGCACCCTGAGAATCACCTGGTGTTTAGAGGAGGAGAGTTTTGTCATGAAAGAAGACAGAAGTACCTGGAATAGCCTAGTTAAAAAAAATACCTTGGAGCAATCAAATTGCCAGTGCTGTTTTTTATTAAACTCTGTGCTGCCATTGCTCCTGGCTGGTGGCAGGTGGGAGTCCTTACAGCGGTCGCTGTCTGGCCCTGTTGGAGTGTGGGGTGTGGGAGTGGACTCAGCAACTCTTGTGCCATGGCTGGCATGTCCAAGGCACAGCTGTGCAAGCCAGGCTGTGAGGCCAGAAGCACACCAAGCTGGGTCTAGGGAGCAGGATGGCTTCCCAAAGCACAGCAAGATAGCAGCACAGTCCAGCCTTCCCTCCAAATTCACGACCATGAGACATCTGTGCTTTGCTGCCTTTGTCCATCTGCCCCAAAACAATGACCCACATCTCTGATGGCAAAAAACACGGCACAACAAACAGCTGCCCTTCACCCAAGAACCCAAAAACTACCCAGGGAAGTGTGCAAACCCTGGCTTCTCCAGCTCTACAGCTGGGGGATTGTCAGTAAGAAGATGGGAACAAGCCCCTTCTGGCTGAAAGACGGCTTCCAACAGGGCTGTGGTGAGGCAGAGCGTTTCTATTCTGAGCCACATCTCATAAGGTCTCCAGCACACAGCTGCTTTCCCAGACCTTGCTTTAACTTCTCTGGAATGATGGGAGGGGAGGGGCAGGCCATGGAGCCTGCCTTCCTGGGGGGCTGCCTTTTGACACCAGTTTCAAGGAGGGCTTTCAGTTTCAAGGGGGCACATAAATATGCCTAAGTGCTGTGAGCCGTGCTGTTAATCAGTTCAGTACACCCTAATTCTGCAGCATCAAATGTTTCAGGCCCTCCAGTCCTCATTTCCTAATTTATTCTCCCAGGCTGAGATGGTTGGTTTGTGCCTGTGTAGCTCCTCTCCAAGGCAGGTTGAGAGACTATCCCAGCTGAGCAGTAAACCAGGATAACAGCGTGTTGCAGCAGAGGAATTAGCAAATGGAAAGGAAAGCAGAGTGAGGGGATGAGCATGGAGGAGAGCTGGCATGAGCCATCACGTCTGCAGTGATTTATTTTCAATTTCCCTTATGAAAACCTCCCTGGGTACAGATTGCCTTTCCCCACGTTGTCTTTATTATCACTCCACCTTGAGACTGGGTGATGTGGGCGTTTGATAGACTACCTGGAAGCCTGGTTTATTTCCCTGGTGTTTCCCCGCGGTGTGATGAAACCATGAGATGAAACGGATGAGCTGTGCTAGCCCCACCAGCAAAGCCCTTGCTGTCCCCAAGGCAGGCTTGTGCTGCAGTGCCCCAAAGAACAACTGTGTCCCCACCTCTGAGGCCCATCTCAATTCCTCACAAGTGGAGAGTCTGCACACCAGCCAGCACGGGATCTCGGTGTGTGGGAAGCAAAATCAAGCAGGGAGTTCCCTCCTCTTGCACTGATAGAGACCACAAACATCTTCCTTGCAGCTGGCAAGCTGCCAATGACTCCCAAACGTGCTGTGGCCTGGACATTGCTCAAGAAAGCATCTCATCACATTAATAGCTTTATCAGTTATCCATCAGCTTTTTTCCTCTCCTGTCTTTTGGTCATCAAAGTGTTGAGGGCTGGTGCTGCTCCAAAGATATGGGTTCCTTCTGCAAGAGTTTTGCACCCATCTCTTCTCCCCAAATTGCTTGTGTCCTCCACATCCCCATGGGTTTGTGAGACCTACTCAGCCAGATCCAGGAGCACGTGCCATCCTGCATTTTGGACCCTGGACAGGACAAACTGCAGCAAAACTAAATAAAGGGCACTGATTTCACACGTCGAATGCTTCTTTGGAGCAATGGAAAAACACCTACTTCCCCTGTTAAACCAGGATTTGTACATCTGCCTTCAGCGTCTCGCATAAGGAATTATGGCTGCCTCAGCGGCAGGATTTAGAGCCGCAGTCAGCTCAGAAAGATCACGAGGCTGTGTTTACTTTCTGACAGATGTATGGGTTTATCACATCCTCCCCTTTGAATGCATATCCCCTCGAGTACATATACCCAAGGTGTCTTTGGGCAAAACTCCGAAAATGCCAGTGAGACAAAGATCCTGGCTTTTTCCTGCGTTAAGCTCCCTGTCCAAGCACAGCAGGACACTGATAGCACGAGGCATGCTGGAGAACGTGTTTCCTCACTTGTGCATGTACCATTTTGGGTCTAATTCACCCTGGCTGACAGCTACTAATTTGACAAGTACTTTAACCAGACATGTTTTTAGAGTGCTTCCCTTGCTCATGCGTGCTGGGCTACACGGTTGCACACTGTGATTGTGCATCTAAAATTATGGGAGCTGATAAACTGAAGGCAGAAAAGGCAGTTAGAGCTCAAGCAAAAGCCTGCCAAGTTTCTAATAAAATTCAAAACACAGCAATATTTAAGAGCGTACACGAAGCCAGCGTTTGTCTGTGTTTCAGTCTGCCTTGAAATCCCCTGAGCAATCAACCCACATGGAGGCAGCTTAAGGAATGGAAAAATCAGTCACTTCTATTTCTCATGTCTTTTTTAGTCTGCAAAGTACAATATGCAGTGGGAAAACAGGATCCAAACCACTTACTCTGCAACAAAAGCAATTTTGGTTGTTTTCAACTTGAGAAAACCAATGATACCCCTTCCTAAGGCCTGCCATGACAGAAGCCCACGGATGCCTGACCAGACACCTATCCTCAAACATGATGTTCCGTAAAAGAAACCCTAAGTCCCCAAATGATCCTTTAGTTCCATGGGCACTAAAGAAACTTGCTCACAGGTCTCGTTGCCTTTCCCTGGTCTTAAAATTAAGAGCCAGGCACAGATAAGGGAAGAAGGGGTTCTTACCTCGGTATTTATTTAAGGATCCTTAAAGGTGCACCACTTTACCAAGGTGGAACATGCTGAAAAGTGCACACGCGATACATGGTGTGTACAATTTATAGACCTTGCAAATTAGTTCCCCAATGAGAGGCTTGAATGATTAATGTGATATCCCCCCCAATCCCGAGGAATTCCCTGCCCTGGATGGGCCTATCTTAGTTTTCAGGATGTGTTCTAGAAAGGACCTTGGTTTCTCAGAATAGCGTGGGGATCCCTGGCTTCCAGCTGCGAGGCCTTCAGGATGTTTGGTCTCCTGGCTTAACGGAATAATATCAGGCCCATGCTAAGTTATCAGGCTCAAGGAATTACAAGTATGCATGCTAAAAGCACTGAGGATATATAAAAGCAATATAAAAGGGTATATAAAAGGTATATAAAAGAAAAGGCAAAAAATCATTGTGGCATCAGTCTAAGTTACAAAAAAATCGATTCCTCCCACCATTACTACTGCAATTCTTAGCTATTTAGTGTCCCAGTCCCAAGCACAAATTTTCAGTCACTTCTTGTTAAATATCCAGAAGGGAAGAGGCATTTGTGCTGCTTCTGTGACCATGTCCTACAGAGCAGGTTTGGGAGATCTCAACTGCCAAGGCTCCTGTTCCCCCCTGGTCCTGCAATGAAAACAGAAGAAACAGCTCTCTGCTGCCAAAAAGTGCCCCTCAGAGGCCTTACCCAGGCCTAGATGCATAGCTGGAGAAATCCTTAGGAAACCTTTCACTAAACAAGATGCCAATGGCCCTGGGTTGCAGGTGCTATCTCCTGAGCTCTGATGATGTTAACTTGCACGCTGGTGTTTGGCACAACCTCTTAAAATCACCACCTTGTGCAATAAGATCATTTTTCTAAATATCATGGGTGACATTCTAGCTGCTTGTTTTACCAACCGGAATTCCAGCTCGTGTGGTATGAGAAGTAGTGCCCTGCAATGAGAAATACCTTTGTTTCTGAAAATTTTGGCTCTAAATTTCACATCTGAAGTACTAATTGCCCTTATGGTTGGAGCCTTTCCCAGTTTTCCTTTTAAATATAAGGGATCTCAGATCCTTAAACAAGGCAGCATGAATCACTACATTTGAGTGGAGGCCACTTGCAGCTCTGGCTTAAGGAAAACCTCTTTATTTCCCCTGAATGTCCACAATTCTCTTTAGAAGAATAATATTTACTATCAGACCTGCCCAAAAATGTCTCGCTAGAAGTTTTTTCCCCACCCAAAACTTATCTTGGAACTATTTTCTGAAAATGTCAAGCCCTCTCTATTCTTCAAACAAAATGTTTGAATACCACACCTCCCCTGACTAATTTTTACAGTATTATTTTCAGTGTTCTTCTTAATTCCTACTATTATTAGTATTATTAAAATACTTATTTCCCTGCCATTACTTTATATCCTTACTGCTGCTGACTCCTAACAATTTCTTTGACTTTCCTTTCAGCATTTCATTGGTTTTTCAAAACTGTCAAAAATCGGAGGGGAAGAATGACTGCTCTCTTACTTCTTTTTGCTAAACAGTTTTCTTAATTCTAAAATGCTGCAAGTTACCATAGCCGTGGTTTTACTTTTCATTTGCCATATCAGAGATTTCTTCCCATAACCTCAGGGAATTCTGGGAAAGATGGAGAGTAGAAAAAGAGACTTTTAAAGAAGAAAGTAAATAAAGAATTTCTTCCCCACCCCTACCAGGGCCTTGACAGTCACATATGGTCCTGTTTTATAAGATTGAATAAGAGCCAGAAAACAAAGAAAAGGTGGTGATTCTAGGGTTTTGGGTTGGTTTAGGGATTTTTCCTGGATTAATCTCGCATTTTCTTATTTCAACACTCTGAGGTTTTGCATTTTTTCAGTTAAATTTCTTTTCTCCCTCTTCAACGAGGGGCTGCGTAATTCAGACTATGTAGTAACTTTTCCTATTTAATATTTCACCAGCTCACCTGGCATTTGCCTCCAAAAACAGGGCTCAGCAGTGATTATCTCTGGTTATGGGAATAATTAACTCCCCACGGGCAAACCCGCGGTGTGCATCGCGTCCGAGCACAGCTCCCTAATCCTTTGTGAGCGGAAAACAGCACGACACAGGCCACATGCCCTGCCCTGGTGTCTGCTCAGGGTGCACCCCGAGGGCTCTGTCCTGGGGAAATGCTGTCTCCAAGGACAATCCAGCCCCGGGAAGCCCAGGCACAGGCAGTTTCCTGGGTACAAGGTATTTGTCTTCCGCACCAATCGTCCGCTTCCCGCTGGTGAGATACAGAGCACGAAAGCTCTGGGGCATTATCACCCTAAGTCAACACGTACTATTAATAATCATTACTTCTGCACTCCATATTGCCTGGCACCCTCAGCCACATTTAGCTCTGCTTCCTGCATCACAGCCCTACACATGCTCGTTACCACACAGTTTACAAACACTGCAATTACTTGGGTGATTACGAATGCTACAGATATGGCAGAAAGACTTTTTTTTAATCTCTTGAACCATCAAACCTCCAGGCTAAAAAAAAATAAAAAATAAACCAAACCAAAAACCGAAAACCAAACCCAACAATAAAGAAATTGTTACTGGGATTAAATGATTTTTTTTTTCCCCCCATGCTTCCTTGAGTGTTTGCCTTTTTTCCTTGGTTATCACGGACTACTGCCCTAATCATGCTGGCAGCAGCACTGCTAGGCCCTGTTTTTTGAGGTGAGAAGGGGAGCACAGGAGTGTGAGCAGGTGTGTGTTGCTGAGCTGGGGAGAAGCAATCCAGGGCAAGACAGCTGAGATGGATCGAAGTGACCAGCTCAGACAGGGACAAAGGGAACCACTGCCCCATAATTGCAAAGTTTCAGCTATTTTCAGAGCATAACTAAGATTGTCTGCTTTTAATTCTGAAGCATAACTCTTAGAGTCCTTTAAACTGTCAGAATTAAGAGAGGTAAAAAAAAAAAGAAAACCTGGAATAAGGACAAAGCAAACAGAAATTAACATTCAGAGAACACTCCTGATTCCTCTCAATGTCTCGTGGTGGAGAGGAAGATAAATGCTAAAATCTTAAGCTTTCCTACTTCCACTTTCTGTCACAGACAGCAAATCCTGGCTTTGCAGGGAAACACCACGGACCCACACTGTTTTGGGTGTGACATCATGTTCCTGCTGTCCAGTATCCTGTCCATCCAGCCTGACACAGATGTGCCCTTGTTTGGCCCATCAAATCAATGCTCTTACATTTTTGGAAAGCCCTGTGTCTCTCAGGTGCATGGGTCAGGACCTCCAAGCCATGAGCAGCCACCCTGGTTTTCCCTTACAATGCACGTTAAGGGACACAGACTAACTAGGAGGCAGGTGCCAAGGAATGTGAAAGACCTCAAGGAATTATTTAAAAAAACTCCTATGTCCCAAACCCACGAGGTTCTATTCCAGGTTTGAAATGCAGTGTGCAGAGCTGAAGCCAGCCTTTCAGCCCAGCAAATGCTAAAGCATACTATAAACCCTGGGAAGGTCTGTTGGCTTCCCTCAGGAGACACTTGACTGAAGTCAGCAAGAGGAGGCTGTGAATAGGACACAGCTGCTGTTTTTCTCCTCCCAGCAGATTCAAGTCCCACCTGTGGGCTGCTGAATTTCTGAGAGCTCACCCCAAAGCCCCTGGGCTGGCAGGCAAGTCTCTGCAATGCTGCAGGCTGCTCCCAGAGCCCTGTGCCTTAATTTCCCATCTGCAAGGGCAAGATTTATGGAGGTTTTAGGTTTGTACAAAGTCCTGTGAGTGGGATGGTGCTGGCATGGCACTGGGTATGGAAATATTGCTCCATCACCTGAAGGAATAGGCTACTGTGGGTGCTGGGAGAGAGCGAGTGGAGAGGTGAAGCAGGCAAATTGGAGATGCTGGATGCCACACACAGCAGGGCAAAAATTTCCCCCACTGGCCTCAGACACCTATTTTTAAACTATTGCATATGTTTCCTTTCATTGCCAGTCATACTCATTTGCTTTGAAAGGAGGTTACAAATAAGGAGAAAGTCCCTCGTTAATTGACTGGATGATTTATTGCATCCTCCCTCTCTTAGCAGCCACACAGGCTTAAAAGCTGTGTGAGGAATAGCTGCTGAGCTTTTGTTTGGAAATGAGCTGGGTGAAGACTTATGTGGAGGAGATGGGAATAACCCCAGTCACTGGCTGCCTGTTTTTTAACTACAGAGAGCTCTTCAGTGGGGGGTCCCCAAAAAGGAGGTCCTCCCTGCACTGTGCTGGTCACAGGTCAAAATCTGTCCACCACTCTGTCTGGTGTGTATTCCAGAGCACCAAAGTTTGCTCTCCCTTAGCACTTCTGAAAGTCGTAAATACAGACAGGATAAGTGGACAGAGATTTTCTAAAATTTCATTTACAGGCACTTTTTCAATGCACAGAAGCACCCTTACACTCTGCTAACCCAGAGGGCAACTCCTGATGTCCTTAAAGACAGTCCCAGCAACTGATTTAGCAGACAGGTTTCAGGATGCCCTCAGAAAGGCCAGAAAGTATCACTGAGAATTGGGCTTCCCTGGGTAATGAGAGAGGGGGAGGAAAAAGACAAAAAAGCTTAAAGGAAAAGGAAAAAGCATGTAAGGAGTAACACAGTGGAAAGGAGAAGGGAATAAAGAAGAGAAAGTGGAAACAAAGTTTAAAACAAGCTTCAAAAGCCATCAAGGAAACAGAAAATAAAATGAACCCCCGATCTCCAACAAGGTGTTCAAATGTCTTAGTTCTGGGTATGAACAGAAGACTTTGGACAGGCAGACCAGAGGGATGTTATTTGGAGCAGCTTGCTGGCTTTCCCTGGAGTTTAATAATAGCAACTGTATTTATACGACTAAAATGTTTTTGTTAAAAGGCTAAGTACTGGTATGTCATGCTAGTCACTTTAATTTAAAATAAATTCTAAAAGTTCTCACTGGAAAGGCTTGCAGCTAACTATAAATATATGCAATATGCTGATGGATTTTTTTTAAAGCAAATTTATTCTTCTTCAGAGGCACTAAATTGCACAACTGTGCAGCATTTCTGTGGCACAAATTTTCAGCGGCCCGGGGAGTCAGGATTTCCAACTGACGTGGCTGCATTTTTATTTTTCTTAGCCCTTCCGCATGTAGTGGCAGCTCTGGCTGGTTTATTGTGGGCTTTTAATCCATGAAGAGATTCAAAAAGATAGGTGAGAGAGGGAGTTGAATGGAAAAGTGAAAAGGGAGGAGTCCTGAGCAGGGTGACAGCACTTCTCCTCCCTATTACTCTGAGCATTTGGATGACAAACTGGTCAGTCAACTATGAGTCTGAAAGAACTTACCCAGGCTCCTGTCCTGGGGCTTCTCCAGATGAGCAGTGATGGCCTCAAATGCCCACTGCATTCATCCCTTTTCCCTGAGAATGGAAACCACAAAAGGTTTCTCCCAGGAATGTCCAACCTGTGCCCTGCACTCAAGGGGAGATGTTCCTTCATGAGACAAGGACAGCTGGATGATGAACTGGCTGGCACTTCCTTCCCTTCCTTCCACTGGGAACCCATTGCTGGTGGCCAACAGAAAGCAGAGCCCAGGTGAATCCTTTGGCTCCAGCAAAGTGAGGAGTGCCCAATCCCATCTCCCACGCCCTGTGTGGCCACAGCAGCAGGTTGCCCTTTCCAGTGACCTCTTCCATCTCCTTCGCCAGCCTCGGGATGCATTTCAGCTTCTGCCAACTGGCCCAGCCCTGGTCACCCCAGCAGCACCCTGCCAGCAAGGAGAAAGCAACCAGGTAAGGTGAAGACTGCAAAAGCAGCACTGGTGAGTCCCTCACCCAGGGCTCCAGCCCCCAGTGAGCTCTCTGGTACGTGGTGCAGCTCCATCCCACCGGGGCAGGCGGAGGACACGCTCCATTCACCGGCCTCCACCAGGAGCGGGGGGTTTTCACAGCAGTTTTGTAAAGGATAATTACGGTGAATTCCTTAGAAGGGACTGAAGTCAGCCTGCTACCAGATAGCAGGAAATATTTATAACAATCACTTCCAACTGCAGCCTTTCATCTGAAATCTAAACAGAAAGCTGAAATCCCAGGCCTGTAAGTTGATACCTTGGCTATATATGGTCAAAGAACTCCATGGGGGAGAAAAAGATGCTAAGTCCCCAGCACTCCTCATGCACACAGCTCCAAGAAGATCCATTAACCTCTGTAAAATTAGCAAGCCCGTGTCGTCAATTAGCTTTGAAGTGCGATTGTCACGCTGTTGCATTAAGAGCTCTGCTCTCCCAGGGATGTCTCAGCATGTCACACGCACAGCCACGTGTACGGCGGGGCACAGCATCCTCCCAATGCTCAGAGACATCCCTGTGACAGCAGTTGGGAATGACAGAGCCCTGATAACCACTGCAAAGTTACGGGGTGGCCCCCTGCACTCCTGCAGGGAAGCACTGCCAGGCAGAGGCATTTTACGAGACACTCACAGGTCAACAGAGGGACGGCGTTTTCTGGTATTCAGGCTGGCAAAAATGAGAGCAAAACAAACGCAGCAAACTCCTGCATGAAAATGGACCTAGAAAATCACAAGGCACTGAAATGCATTGCTTCAGACTCTACTAGTGGCTATGACTTATCCTTTTTGAAGGAGTTTTTCTGAGAGGAAAAGTCCACATTTTACACTTAGTTTTTTTTGTTTTTAAGAACTCCCACGACGTGTCCTGCAGCAGCAGGAAATGGACTGCAGAGCTTTGCTCACAGAGGTGCTTCCACACTGTATCCCCCACCAAGTGCAGAGCACAAGGTCCTTCTTCACAACCTGGAGCCTGGCTGGCATTGAGGCACTTCCTTGTTGCCCTCCTCTGCTTTTACCTAAGCATTTGCTAACAGGAGCAGGTTGCCCACTGCCCCATCCCTGGAAGTGTTCAAGGCCAGGCTGGATGAGCAACCTGGCCTAGTGGAAGGCGTCCCTGCCACAGCAGGAGGGTGGGAACAAGGTGATCTTTAAGGTCCCTTCCAAGTAAACCATTCTATGATTCTGTGATGTATGTTTTCAGGCCAGACAGGCCTGAAAAACAGCACTGCAGGCTTTTCTTACAGGGGGGAAGAACAAGTTCATGGCCCGTGAAGAATCAACAGCGCTGGCCCTGTGATATTAAAAGCTTTCTCTCACCGAGACACTGCTGTTCACCACAGAGATGGCATCGTGCTCAAAAGCAAGGAGCTGGCATTCCTGCTCTCAGCCTGCTTTATCCAGGCTTCTAACAGCTCACCCATAATGTTAATCTCAAACCAGTCAAGTGAGTTTGCCAACATGCATAAGCCTTGAGCTGGAGCTCACAATGCTTGGTCCTCATCAAGACATCAGCCTCCGCACAGGACATCTCATAGAGCATTCTGATAGGCATGTGCCTCTGGGGCAGCCTTTCCCTTTCACTGCAGCTGAATGCCTTCCCACTGTTTGCAACTGAATTTCAAGAAAACAGCAGTGAACATCTCAATTAAAAAAACATAGAGATTATAACCTAAAAGTCACGTTTCCTTTTGTGAGATCTAACATACTGTCTCAACCTGCTTATTGTTATTAAGCAAACAGCAGCAAATTCATTTCTGCATATGTCCCTGCCATATGTGGTGTCAAAACCATGAGAACCACTTCTATTTCAATACAAACCCTTCTTTGCTTCTCTTTCTGCAACTCCTGCTGTATCTCACAGGCCATGGCCATGAAACCACCGACCAACCAAATTTTGGTCTCTCTCAGTGCCGAAGCAGCAGTAACACCAGCCAGCTGTGACACAGCAAATGGTGAGTTCCCAGGGTGGAAACAACCACTGGACACAGCAAACCTCTTCGCAGTGATGGCAAGAAAGGATACGCAGGCTTCAGAACTGTAGTTTGAAACAGAACCTCCTCCAGTAGGGGGGTTTTGCTCGTGGTTATCATTTGTGCTAGTTGTTATTGTGTGGGCTGCATCAGAGGGCACTACTGGGCTTATCTAACCAGTGCTGGTGCATTCCCAGCAGGAGCACATCCTGCAGGCAGAACCAGGCTGGGCGTACATGCACCACCGCACATCCCACTGCAGCCTGGGGCGCCTGCCCAGAGGGCACCAGGACATCCTGACTTATATCCCAGTAAAACATAGCTCATTTATTCATTTTTCTGAGGACTCAGCCTGACAGGCACCAGTCCTCCCTGCAGGGAGCCTGCAAGGCCAAAGCAGGAGCAGCATTTCACCTGTACTCACAGCACATTTTAAGGCAGGATGACCTGTGGTCTGAGGCAGGACACAAGCCTCCTCATCCTGAGATCATGACACACAAGATGAGCAGAGGAAACTGGAATGGCAGGACAGAGGGAAGGCTGAGGTTGAAATAGGGGCACTTATGATGGAAGACAAGAGGTCTCTGTGGGAAGAAGGGGTTTTCCAGAGGAGGATTGGGTGTAGTGAGGAGAAACCTCGATGCCTGCTGCCTTATGTGAGAGCCCCTTCGCTGCCAGCCCTCATTCCATGTGCCTCGGAAGCCTGGCTACCTCTGTCCCTCCCCGTGCACACTGCTCCCTGCCTTGCGTGCCACAGCCGAACACGTGGCGCTCCAAACACCGCACGGGGAACAGGGAAGGACAAATCTGAAAAGAAAGGCACATCTGCCAGATATGCCCAAGCACAGGGTTGGAAAGGAAAAGGAACTGCTCCCGAAAGAGCACAGCGCTATTTGCATGCAGGCTCACCCTCCCCAGCTGCAGGAGCAGCCGTCTCCACTCTTTCATGTGAATCCGCGGCATCCTCGGTAGAAATCTGTTACAAATGTTTGTTGGATCTTCTCTCGACAATCTCAACAGATATAACCCAGGGGTTTAGCTACTGGGGAAAAACTCTTCAGGTTTATCTGCAGCCTTTTATACTCCTCTAGACTTCAAAGATGCACTGCCTTTGCAGCTGGGATTTTTGAGATTTGGAAAGAGCTCCTCTGCCGAAAGAGCAGCCGTAGAGCCTCCCAACAGGAGCAGTGGCCAGGGGATTAGCCCTCCTGCTGCAAGGCATTTTCAGCCCCGGCTGTGGCTCAGCTGGCTTCCCTCTAGCAGGCTGCAGCCACCCTTACAGCTCTTCTGGCAGAAAGAGGAATTATCCTCCCTTCACCTGGCAGGAGCTGCTCCCCAGGCCTCAGTGCCCACATCTCCAAGGCAAAGGCTCACCGGCCTCGTGTACCCTGCCAATGCATTCTCCTTCCTCCACTTGGCGGAGTCAGGCCTATTAACAAGATAATGAGAAGAAAGAAGTACAAGCCTGAAATAAAGCATCTCTGATGGGAGCATTTCAAAAGGCAGCCAGTTTCCAGAAGGCAAGAACTATTCTCCACATCAATTATCTACAGAGATGCAAGAAACTGGATGACAATGAGAAATTAGATAATAAAAGCACTGATTTAACTCATTAAGTTGTGGCTCCAGGTATGTGTAATCCCAGTGCATGCTGAATTTTATTTATGCCTGCATTGCAACCACCTCTGGAGAGCATTGCTACAAGGCATTGAGCGGCTGAGGAAGAAATTGAAGGTAATTTTGTTCTCCAGCTCAAGAAATGTGAGCAATTTCCACTGTCACAGCATGCAAGCAAGCATCCACCTCCCTCACAATGGAACCTGGAGCAATGTGGCTGCACCCCCACAGCAGGATGATGGCCCAGGGCCCTCCCAGCATTGTAAATCTCTGCAGGTCACTCATCTCATCGTTAGTGTTGCAATGCAGGTTTCTGTCATCAGGGACTGAAGTAGGCAAAAGTGACATTTTATTTTATACCAGGTGTTTTCTCTAAAATACAAGCCAACAACTAAATCTATATGGTTTCTCCTCCCCCAGCTTTTTTTAATGAAAAGCAGGTACACCTCTGTGGAGTTTCCAGTTTTCCTCACTTTCACTGAGAGGAGAAAATGCAGCAAGGTACTTGCAGGGGAAATCCTCAATCAAACACTGCCCCAGTATCAGCTGTTGTGGGAATAACAACAAGCATATACAATCTCTGTCCCTCAGGGAGGTAAGCCAAATTACCTTTATAGGCTATCTCCAGCAGCTTTGGCATACATAGCTATGTTGCATTTGTAGTTTAGATCAATTTGAGACGAAGCCTTTCTCTACAGCCTTTTATGCTGTAAACCAATGGCCTCCACCTCAACCAAAACCTGCCTGCTGCCAGCAGAGACATCCCACAGAACAGTGAAGAAAACCTTGCTCAAGCATCAAGGTCACCCAGGCTGCTTGGAAACACCAGCAGGCAGAGGAGGTCCTCAGGAGACCCCCTTCACTCCCACAGCAGCATGCCCACACCCTTGGGAGCAGGTCCCTGAGGGAAGGGCTTCCCCTTATGGTGCCTTCCAGACTCCTAAGGGTTTAAACTCAGCCACTTAAGCCCAGCTTTGTTACAGGTGTGACATAAACTGCTCTGTCCCAGATCCTGCTTTGCCCAGAGCAGATTCCCACCACCCTGTTGCGTGGGAATGACACTCTGCTCTTTCTGTGCTGGAAGTCATTAGTGCAGTGGTGTTGGGGAGATAACTGCTGCCAAATCAAGGCCCCTGCTCACAATAGCTGGTGCAAAGAGAACATCATTTTACTTCATTTTTAATGACCCAAATGCAAGCCTAAAGCTACCCGTGTTCAAATGCGTTAGCTGAGCTCACCAGTTCTCCTCTAATTAGCCCATGAGTCTAAGCTCAGAAAGAAATAAATGAATAAAACTTATGCCACAGATCCAAGGGCGCTGTACCCAGCCAGGGCTGGAGGGCAGGCACTGCTCCCCACTCCCCATGGGTGCTGGGGGAGGTCACCATCACGCTGAGGTCCAAAATTGGCACGTGGCTTTGCCACTCCCACCTGCTCCTTTGCAGGATTTCCCACCACAGAACTGGGGTGCTAGAAGCAGATCCTTACTTGCAAAGAGCTGTTGCACAAGTTGCCTGACAATATATACCTTCCCAACGCATGGGCTTTCGCGGAGAGGTTGAGGTGCTGAAGTGCTGTTGCTTCACCTTCTGCCACAGTTGCTGTTAGCAGGGTTTCTCAAAACACTTGGCCTGAAATGCATCCCCCTTTCCTAAGCTTCCAGAGTCAATGAAGGAAAGTTTGGTTCAAAAAGCAAAATGAATCTTCTGTGAAGAAGAATAACAAACCAAACCAAGCAAACAAACAAACCAATCTGACAACCCCAAACTCAATTAATCTCTTTAGACTTCCAAATTGGTCTAGTCAGTTGCAGATTTCCTGAAAGGTGAATCTTTCTTCCCTAAATAATAATGATCGCACGCATCAGTAGATTTTCCCTCATGTACAGCAAAGGAATTTTTAACCTCTGCTCTAGCTGGGAGGGAAGGGATTGGATTAACACAATATTAAATATGGAGCTCTTCATGTTATCCTTTTTTCTTTCCTCTCTCACATGCACTGCCTTGGCACCAAAACGCTGATGAATAGCAGGAAAATTCAGATCAATTTAGTTCTTCCTTTCCCAGACAAGTGATTTTTCTTGGCAAGGCTAGAAGTATTCTCTTTTCCTCATTGCTTTTACCTTTGATGCCTAGTGCCAAGCCAGGGTTCTCCCTGCAAACACACTGAAGATGAAACTTGATAGCTTTTTTGAAGTACCTGTTGCAGACTTGAGCAGCACAACCTCACTCTAAGGTTTGATGAGACAGGGGGGCTCTGAGGAGGACCCAAGCACTTTGCAGCTCTCAAGTGCTCGGCAGCAGCTAAGAGGAAGCATTCGTACAAACCATTGTGATTTTGGCCCCTCTTTCCCTTTTTCCTTCCACTCCTTTTCCAGTTATTCACATTTTACCTTGGCCCACCTCATTCCTGCAGACACATTTCCCTGGTTATCCTTTTCCCTCCCCTAACTGCTGAGGCGTGGGCAGGTGCAGCCCTCAGGTGTACATGCACCTTGAGGTATTTGCATCCATTCTGCCTGGGGGAGCCGATTTGCTCACACCCAGAGGAAAGGGCAAGGGTGTGGATTAGCTTCGTGGCCGAGCTGTGCAATTGCTGCAGGTGACAAATGAGCTGTGCCCGTGAGGCAGAGCAGCAACTGAGCAGTGCCACGCTCCCTTAGATGTATAGGGATAAGTGCCCGTATTTTAAGCCCCAGGAGTCTGTATTTTCCAGAAGGCCTCTGGTTCATACCATGCCTGTGGCTAAGGAGGTTGCTGTGGCTCTCCCTTATCACTCTTCTCCATTTCACACCAGAAACCCGAGACCCCAGCACAATACCACTGTGCCAGGCCCCAAAATTGCAGTGATTGGGGGTGGAAATGAGCCCCTCTTGTGCCCCACAACCAGAGCCCCATTGTGAGTGAGCCCTGTGCTCGTGCCCACAAAGGCAATGGATGTCTCCTCTCCCAGGCTTCCTCCCAGCACTGCCAAGCCTCTGGCCCTGCCTCACAGCTGGCAGCTAACAGCTTCCCAGCATCTCCCCTAAAAACGCACTCCTTCAGCAGGGTAATGAGCTCCCCAGGTTGAGTCTTTTACTGACTCCCCACAAATCACTGAAAGGACAGACTGCTGGTTTGGTTCATTAGCAAGTGTTTTGTAGAAATCTGTTGGTGTATTTGCAAGACACCAACATGCTCATTCATACTAATGCAGGAACTGAGAAGCAACTTAAGCCTTCCACCTTTCCTTCCAGCTCTAGAGGACTGGCAATTGAGAGCAATTCTTTTCCCAAAGCATGGCAGCTTCTTCCCTGGCAGACCAAGGACCAGACAGGGCACACTAGATATTAGTCAGCATTCTTCTTAAGACCACAGCTCTTGGAGCCCTGGGATTCAACAAGAAATTTAATTTCCACCTAAAACACAATGAGTGAAGGATGCCCTGAGGTTTTAGCTCTTGGCACAGCAGAGGAAAACATCACCAGAAAGGCTCAGACAAATAAAATGAACCTCAGTGGCACTGGCATCACTTTTGGGTCCTGTAACATTGAAAGCAGCTGTATTGCCAGGGAAGGAAGCTGTTTGTGACAACATCACAGATGTGACTCATGGGCTTTGCAAGCTGGAAGGAGAGAGGGTCGTCACGAGCAGAATGTGGGGGCAAAGGCCAGGCAAAAGATTGCTAAGGAACCTTTGCTGTCTGACCATTCAGGAGCCACTCTGGGAGCTATGGCTGCACCAAGGCTTTCACTGCTGGAACCATAGTCCCTTCGCAGCAGGAGGCTCCAGTGAATCCCCAGGTGCCCTGTTTGACTCCCACCACACCCCACACTCACACAGTCAGACAAGATGCCCTCACTGTCTCAGTCCCAGGTCTCCTGCAGCAGAGTCCCAGGTGTCTGGCTCTTTTAAGTAATTTAATCAAGATGCAGTTGTGCTGTAACAGCCTGAGCTGATGCCTCCAGGGTCAGTGAAGGAATCCCTGGGCTTCTGCATCCTTACAGTCTGTGCACCTGTTCCTCTCGTGCTCTTTGTGCCCCTTACACTTGATATCTGTCTGGGGTCTTCTGCTTGCTTATCTGTGTTCTGCAGAGTCTCTAGGGGAGTGGCCACCCCCAGCCAGTGCTGCAGATCCCCATGCCCTTTGTCAAAGGGTTGGTGCCAGGTCACAGCCTCTTGCCTGAGGTTACAACCATTTCCCCCACCCCGGGCACAACCTGCAGTTCCACTGCAGCTGCACAACAAGAGACCTGCCCTAGGTGTGTTCCTTAACAAAAACAGGCAACAAGGATGCAGGAAAAGGAGCCCTAGCCTTTCACCTGTGCTTTTCAAAGCTACTGCCTTCAGGAGGTAGAAGCCCTCTGGCACTTAATATTTACAAATTAAAACAGGGACCACTTCCTTTGCCACCCAAGGTGGAATAAAAAGCCTTCCTTAAGGGTTTGAAGTTGCTGAGGAAGACGAATTTTGGATAACTTGAGGCTGGTTCTGCAGTTCTAATCTGTCAGATGACATGAATCCATCCAAGCTCTCCCTCATGGTGATTCTGCATTAACACCCAGCAGCAGCTCTGGGATCAGAGCTGCTGCTGCAGTCCACGGAGCTTCCTGGCTCAGCTGGCACGGCGCAACAGGGAATGTCTGAGCACAAGGCAGGCACTCCACAGGGAAACCAAACTGCCCTCCTGGCTTGAAGAGGACAGGTGAAAGGATTAGAAGTCAGGGACTATGTACCTGATGCAGCAAAGGAGCAGGGAGGGGAAGTAGCTGCTTTAGTGGCAAGAGGGAAGTTGTAGGAAAATAACCTAATATAAAAAATGCAGGATTTGTGGAGCAAAGGGGAACACTGGCATGGTGCTCCCTGGAGACACTAGGCAGGCACAGGTGCAGGAGATTTTTCTCCTGTGCACTGGGAGAGAAGGGCACAAAGTATTTGGTCTCAGACCAAGTATTTACAACCCTCTCTGACTTCCCCTACATTCTCAAGTTAGCCTTTCCTTGTGTAGGTGCCTGCAATGGTCTTGCCCAGCTGCAGGTAAGAGCAGAGCAATCCCCTTTTCTGTTCCCAGGGTGTGCATTCCCATTACCTGCTCTAGGAGAGCAAGGATATTATGGAAGAATAAGGAGGTGCTGGTCCAAGGGAATTTTCCTAGCTCTTCTCTTCAGGTGTGTTTCCCAGGTGAAGTTTGATAAGCATAGCCCCTAGCCTACTGCTGCCTTCATATCTGTTCATTAGCACCTTTGTGAGGTTTCCAGGACTGCCAGTTCCCAGGGGGCTGAGATACGGTGTTTTAATTGTATATAATTAAATACTGCTCCCTTATCTAGATTTCAAAGTTTACTGTTGGGGCTTCAGTACCAATGCTCTCTTCCCCTCTAATTAGCTTCCTTAATCTGTGCAGCCTTGCTTCTTCCCCCACGGGAACAGGGCTCTCCTGCAGGGAAGCTTGGATTGCATCTAATTGTTGGCAAAGGAGACAGACGGCAGCACTGCCCTTGCCCCAGATATCCCTTGTGAGCAAGGAGCCCAGAGTGGGTGGCCACAGGGAAGCTGTGCAGGTTCCATGTGTGCATTTGGTGTTTCTGCTCCATCTGTAGGTTGCTTTGCATCTTACCCCATCACAGATTTGTAGCGGGACAGGGGCCACCTGACTGAAATGCAACTCACACGATGAACACTTTTGCTTGGCTAGCACACAGCAAGAGGACACAAAGGGTTCCCAAGGCCTCATCTGACCCAAAGTGTATTAAGACAAAACACCTGATATCATGACTAAACTTTTGGGCAGTGCCTTCTAAGCTGTCTTCTGCTGTTGACAGAGGCCACCCACTCCCCCAAGAGAGAACACAAGGATGGTTACCCTCCTCTTCAATATCTTCAGGACGGCATCTGTCTCACTGATTGCAAGAGCACGATGTTGTGAGCTCAGATTTGGCTGCCAGGTCATAATGACACCCCTGACTTGGTTGTTCCCCTCCCACTTGAATTTGTGTTTATGACTGTCCTTACACAAGCACTTCACAGAGTCTTGCTTCTGTTCAGGCTAATTCACATCTCTGTAAATCCTCATCCTACCTTTGGTACTGCTTTCAGACTCCATTCTCTTTCTACCTGCAAGTTGAAACACTAATTTTCTCTTTCCCATGCCCAACAAGCTCCATTCCAGGACAAGCACCTACTGAACACCTTTTCACCCCCATCCAGTGACACATTTCTCTTTCCAGACAGATTAGACCCCATCATCCCAGTGGCCCATTTAGCCAGGGCTTGCTTAGGACAGTGCCAAACAAGACAACATTAAAAGCCCTTCTGAAGCTCAGTGATATGATGACAACACCGCTTCTCCCTTACCCAAAAGGCTGGCATAAAAGGAAATTAGGTTGGCTTGATAAGATTTGTTCTTGACAAATATATGCCGGCTGTTATTCATCTCCTTGTTATCTTTGAGGTACTTACAAATACTGTGTTGATTTATTCTAGGCTCTTTTAGGTACAAAAGCAGACCTAACCACACCCCGGTGCTTTTGAAGGCAGCTTCATGTGCAGCCTGCACATGTCACCTATTGCCCAGGAAACCTTCCAGAGGGACTGCTAAGAGCCCCTTGTGCACTCCCCTTACAGCATGAGGCTAGATTTCTGTATGCCTTCTGGTCTGAGGACAGGCAGGATGCATCACCTCTGTCTACACCTGCATGCCTCATGAGCACAGACATCCACAGAAGGACCTGCTTCTTGGTAGAATCTGTTGTTCAGTCCCCTTCCCCTTCTTCCTTTGCATAACTAGGCGTGAATGTCCAGAATATCTCCTTCCCATCTAATTCTTGTCCAGTTCATGCTCAGCCTGATTCTGATCCAACCCTCCCACACTTCTCTGTTACAATCCTCCCTACTGAACTGACCCATTTTCAGATTTTGTATGAGTCTTTCTGAGTTCCAGGTCACCAGAGAGCTCATGAGTCAGGTAAATCTCCTGCTACACTTCCCTCCTTATATCCCAGGATGATTTGTGCCTGGGGCATTGGTACTGACTACGTTTACATTATTTTTACCCTGTGAAGGGGTGATATCTTATTCCCCTAGGTCCTGTCACATACCCAGTTGCTAAGGAGGAAGATAAATTTCAATAACCAAACCTGAAGTATGAATGGAAATCTACTGAACCAAGCAAATACTTGGCTCCTGTGCAGACTCTGGTGCCAGGTAAAACCTGCTCCCCACCTGCCTGAGCCAAAGTAACAGGTTTTGTTTCAGATTAAGCCTCCTCTCCTCAATGAAACCAGGGCGTCCCTCCCCTCCTCGCTGCAGCTCGATTCATTCCAGACTCCCTGCAGAACTGGCTTTTTTTTCTGCCTTATAGGCTGTGACAGGGCTGTGAATTTCTGTGAGAGCTGTGCAGTGTGAGGACAGCAGAGCCTGGGCTGCACAGTGGCACTGCCCAGGGCGGAGGGAGGGCTGTGGCCGAGGACACACAGCTCCTCAGAGCACAATGTCCGCAGTCTCCAGACAGGAATGTTGCCTGCCCTTATCCGAAGGCATGCCAGGATAAGTCATCTGTCACAACTCTGGTGCTCAGGATGCATGGGGGAGGCTCTGGGGCAGAGGATGGCAGAGCCACAGCCACACGAGCGGCACAGAGATGGGTGGGCAAGCGCCAGGGAGAAGGGCAGGCAGGGGGGAAGCTGAGAGCCTGCTTGGGCAGTTTTGGGGGCTGCTGAGTGTGCTCATGGATCCACAGATTTCTGCTCCAAATTGTTTGCAAAAACACACATGAAGCTATTTTGTTCTTTACGATCATGTGTACTGATAGATCAATCCAGGAGCATGCAAGCACGTCTCAAAATGAGTTTCTTACTAGGAAGCAAGCAACCAAGTTTGGAAAAGAACTCTGAGCAAATCAATCCTTTTTTGTCTTCATGACCTTCTTATGTCCCAGCCAGCGAGACAACAGCTTTGCCACCTGGTGATGCTGCATCTGGCCCTTGGGACTAGGGTCTCTGCGGGGTGTACCGGGTTTGTGGTTGAAATGAGAGCCATATTGCATGACTCCAGAATAGCACAGTGTGTGACTACCACACACCAGTGTTTTAACGGGAGAAATAACCAGAGGAATCACTCAAGCCCTCCAAAGAAGCTTCCTGATAACAACGCCATAAAATTTAAAGCATCCCTTGAAAAACTCCAGAAGTAGTGTCTCTGCACTGGACTCCACTCAGCTGGGCCTGATCCCTGTCCCCAGCCATCTGCACTGAGGGGACCTTTCCCTGGAAAGGACTTTGCTCTGAAGGGGCAGGCATGTGCCATCAGCTCCATCTCTCTCCTTCCAGCACCCAGTTCACAGGGATCCAGCCACGCACCCCTTCTTTGTTACTGCTTTGTTTCTCACTGCCAGGCACATTTGATTGTTACTTTGATTGTGTAGGACGCAGTCCAGACATTATGGAAATGGAACCATATAGGGACTGGGCAGAGGAGGCTCATGCTGGTCACCCTCTTACTTACACAGCAGTGGGAATATTTTCTCTCTTACACTAAGATATTTTTAAAACAAGAGAACGCTGTTACTATTTGTTGTCACCCAGGATCCAGCATTGCCATTCTTGGAAACCAGCACAGTGCCTCTAATGTCATTGTCAGAAACTTTATTAGTAGAGTTTTTGATATCTCCCAAGGTGTCCTCAGGCTAACTGGCATTTGTGACTTGGACAGGACTGGCCTTAACTCTAGCCATGCTCCAGATGCAAAGAGGAGGACATACCCAGTAGTACCAGGGCAGCGAGGCCATGCACACACCGTGGCAAACACTGTGGCTAACACTGTGGCTGTGAAAGGCTGTTAACCAAAGCTCCTACTGGAGTAGGAGTACTGGAGTACTGGAAAAACACAGGTGGTTCAGCAAGACCAGACTGTGAAGGTTAAGCTAAAACAGTTACCCTGTGGTGCTGGAGATTGGGGGAAGGAGCAGGGACAAGGGATGGGATAGGTGACTTTCACCTTGCATGGCAGTGATGCAATGTCCTTGCTACTGGACACATTATTTTGCCCCTGGTGTGAGCAGAGCACACAGAAGCCTATCCAGACATGGAATACTGTGCATCTGACAAGGGCAGGGCAACATCACATCCCCCTCTGAGCAGAGAGCTGGCTGATCACACTCATCCCCCTGCAGCATGCGGAATGATGCCTCCAGGCTCAGCCTCTCCCTCTGAGGAGGGTCTGCTTCTGACTCAGTCTGCCAGGTCCAGCTTCTCCTCTCTGTTTAGCTTTGGATGGCAGCAGATGTTTCTCTGCCCATCTGTACAGATGCTTGGATGCTGGCTGTGGTCAGCTGTCTGCTTTTTGTTCTGTCACTCTCAGTTTGAGCCCACGAATTCAGCCCTGCTGCTGGAAGAATACTGAGTGCCATCCACTGAGTTCAAACCCAAGGGCAACGTGTCGGAGGAAAGGAGTCTACTCCCAAGGCAAACGCACAACTTGAACTCCAATTGCATTGGGATCCTGTTTACTAATGAATTACCTCTCCCTGCTCAAGGATTTGCCAGAGCCATGGCTCCCATGTGCACAGCTGGGAGAGGGACGGATGCCTGTTCTGTTGTAAAAACCTGCTGGTGCCAATGCTGCTCCCAGCAGTGCTCGAGCACATGCCAGGGAAAGAAGGGGCTGCAAACAGCGATAGAACTTCTACTCTCTGTTCTTCTTGTCTCCCCATCAGGGAGCTGCAGAGCAGCGCTTCACTCTGAGATAACTTTCCCATGCCAACAAGCTTTGCTAGGGTTGTTGTTTTAATTTCTTAATCCTGCATTTTGTGAATTGCTACAATGCATTTAATAGGTAGCCTTTTCATAAAGGAGCACAGCGGATGTGTACACGGGCCCTGATGAAGCTAATAACTACCTGCCAATGGCTTTCAGGGAGTTATTACATATTTTAGATCCAAGCTCCCTTAATCAACCACAGAGATGCAGCTGGCAGCAGTAAATTGCCAACAACAGTTCATTACAAATAAGGAAACATTGGTTTTTCAAGGACAAAAGCTGTGTCAGTTCTTCAGCTAACTCTTGTCCTCACCCTTCTCCCCCCGCCACTCACCCCCAGTGATGTGCTGGCACAACTTGCTTCATCCAATAACACGACTTCACTGCCTAATCCCCTCCACAGGGGACACCACGCAATCAAGTTCCTGGATTTCCTGACTTATTTGGGCAAGAGGCACAGTCTGCATCCCATGCTCACCCTCCCTGAGGAAGGCACGGGCAGGACGTGTCCCACAACACCCCGATGACCTGCCACAGGAGCACCCGCAGTGGCTTCACCCTGGGGAGCAGATGAAGCCGTGGGACACTCGGAGGCACAGCTGCGAGTTTGCCCTGCAGGGCCTTGAGATCTGATGTGACACTTGGGAATGAGCTTTTCAGTGCCTGCCATGTCCTGGGCACTGCACGAAGGGGAAGGGCTGTGGGCACCACGGGGCCTTATTCCCTTTGCTGTCTGCTAACAGAGATGTGGGTGACCACGCAGCTGAGGCAAGAGCACAGCACTTTACAAGAGATGCCCATGCCCGGGAGATATTAAGGCTGATATTTTAGGTATTTTAAGAGTGTTCAGGAAAGACTAAGTGTTTTTTGAAGGAAGAGGAGAAAAAGAAAAGACCCTGTTAGAGCTGTATCTTCCCCTCTGAAGAGGGGACAACCAGGTTTTGGCTTTCAGGAAGCAAAGAAATATACATTTCGGGCCCAGAGAACTTCTCCCCCTCCAAAGGGAAACAGGTGCCATCCATGCCCCAGCGTGGTGCAGTACACCAGCTCAGACCTCTGCTGTGGCTAGGGCCACCTCCTGTAAGATGGATCTGTACGGGATGGACCAGGAGCTCTGGGTGCTTCTGCCAAGGATCCAAGCCCTAGATCCAGCTGGCCATATCTGTGCTGCCCACAAATCCCACTGGGCCAGGCAAGACTTCCAGTGGCCAGGGGAGAATACTCTGTAAACGCCACACTGGGCTCTGGAAGCAGGCCAAACAAGAGTTTAATCTTTGTTTGGTCTACTTTGATATCTCACATCGTGCTGCCAGACATTAACCCTGTGCAAGCCAGGGCTGTTGAGTCAGGGGATGCACATTGGCCCAGCTGAACAAAGTGGGACCACAAAGAGGAAGAGACTGTGCCCAACAATGAAACCTGAAAAGGAGAATGTTTGTTTGCTTCCCTTCCAGCCTGGTTTACAGCAGTCTCTCTGCCACATCAGAAGACACCCTCCTCTTCAACTGCATCCTACTGCAAGGCTGCTCATGCTGGAGGCTTTAATTTTTTTCTATGAAGCTGCAAGTCACAGATGAAAAACTGAGAGGGGTTCCAGGGCTGAGTCAGGATATTATTTTTGCTGTTTCTTTGGAAATACCTGACCCAACTTCTTTCTTTCTTTCTGGAAAAGAACTTTAAAAAGCAGTACCACTTGGTTCTCCTCCTGCCACAATCTATATTTATTGATAATGACATTTTTAAAGGGTGCTTGGAAGGGAGCCAGTGTGGTTTCTGGGGATATTTCCCCCCCAAAATCAGAGGATGTAGCTGATGTTTGTGTCTTTTATAATATTCGGCTCCTCAATTTATGCATACAGAGAAATGCCAAAACTGACTTGGACAAGCCAAATTCAGTGGACAAAGAGTGTAATTTCCTAAATCTGCAGCAGACATGTTTCACAAAAACAACTAAACTGTACATTATGAACGGCAAGATCATTTAACATAAGGTTTTCCAGGCATTTACAGGTGTCTCTGCATAGGTGAAATGCGAGTTTAATTGGTTGTCCATATGACTGTATGTATCCTCTTCCTCACTGACATTAATGCAGTAAAACCTTTTCTTCTGGGATGCGTGTGCAGACATCTGGAGCACAGATTGTAACAGATCTCTAGTCACAATGTTATCCCTAGAAAAACTATGGTTTTTGAACATGAAAGAACACACTGTTTTTACACAGCTTTGCAGTCACATCTGGAAGAGGTGCTCCTCCTGATGCTTCAAGACAGAAAAGAGAAGAGCTGATGGGGTATCAGCCGAGGGAACAATTGCTTCCTCCTCTAATATAGGAAGCTGGACTTCTTTTAAATTATTTAGCATTCAGTCAGGAGATAAAAATACACTGGCTGCATGAACCAGTGACCTCTTCTATGATCACAATAGCTGTAGTAGACGGGGGGGGGCGGGGGGGGGAAGAGCCTGCAATTGCACATCTTCTCCATGTTCTCATGCAGAAAGCTTTAATCATTAGTGGAGATGCAAGACGAGGCTGGAGTCACCCTGCTGAGGGTGGGCCCAGAGGGGAGGCTCTCTTGCACTCTAAATCACAGCACCTACCCCGATGTCTCAGAGCCCCAGGTACCTGTGCAGCGTCACTGAGACTGACCATGCTGAGACCCCAGGCAGACAAACTTTTCCCACACATCTGTCATGCAAACCCCATTTAAAAGCTGTTCCTTTCACTTGCTAACACGCATCCATTGAGCACACAAGCTGTGCTTCAGGAACAAGGAGCAGAAACGCACCACTCCAAGAGGCAGTGCCGGGATAAAATGTTCCACAGAAGGACCAACATCATCTCCATTACACATCTTTCTTGGTAGCATCAGAATGAGATGTTTGTTTAAATGCACAGGAGCAGCATGGCTTCAGCAGTAAACTGCTATTTTGTGTACTCTGGGAAGGGGGGACATCAACAGATTGCAAAATGGGAAAGTCTCTCTGGACACTGCAAACAAACAACATGTTACGTAATTAGGCCTTTTGGGAACCAGAGGAAGGTCTCCAGAAGATCAGGGCGCTCCCAGCACTTTCTAATTTTACTGGGACTTACCAGCAAGCCAGTCCTCTAATAATAGAGGCTTGTGCATGCTTTTCTTTCATCTTCATGTCTCCCTATTCTGCCCTACCTTTGTTATTACTGCCCCAGAAAAACACATCTTACTCACTTTTATCAAGCTGATTCATACAGACTTGAATGGCAGAACTGAAGAGGCACTAAGGACCTTTAGAAAGGGCAGCAAAGACATCTCTTGGCCATCAGAGCATGGGAAAACCTGAAATTTTAGAACTTTATTGAATCCAGTGTGCTAGGGAATTGCACGCGTGGCTTAGCTAAGTGCGGCGCTATCAAGCAACAACAGAGCAAAAAGTCTTTAGCTCCATAATCCACACATTTTTCTAGTATATCTTCTTTATTGGAGCAAATTCTTCCAAGCTGCCTGTAAGGAGCAGCTCAGTGTCAGGAACACCCTGCTTCTGTGCTAGAAGGGCTGTCCTAAACTTGGGCCCAGGCAAAACATGGACCTGCAGGAAATCTTCTGCCAGTCAGATTGTGCCACCTGGCACCCAAACATGGTCTGTAGCAGCTGAGTTTTAGATCAATACCTACTGCCTTTCAGGCACACAAAGAGATTGGAATACTACCATCAGTTTCATGCTGTGCATGTCCTCTCCCACCTGAATTGAGAAAGCCTCTTGGTCAACATCTGTCCCTGCAGTCACCACCCCCTTACACCCACTCCCCAGGCCCTCATCTGTGCCAGGCTGTGGACACTTCTGAGGTACCATCACTCACACAGATTCCTGGGAGGGACAGTTTAAAGACAATAGAGATACAATGGCATCTACACAGAGAAAAGCACGCTCAGGTTTCCAGCAAAGCTGCTTTCCCCTGCTTCTTGCTTGCTGTGCACATTCTGGCAGCTGGCAAGAAGAGGAAGGAGGAGGCTTGCAGCCCTGGTGAGGACACAGCGGCACAGATCCCACAGGATGTGGTCAGCTCGCTTCCAGCACACCCCTTGGTTACTGGGCTGTTGGCAAAAGTCAGCTGTGAACAGCCTAGAGGAGGGAAGGCCACCACCAGAGGCAGCAGGCACAGCAGAGCCAGGGAGAACACCTTGCCTCATCACAGCCCAAGCACCAAGAGGCAGCACAGACACCGGTCTTGGATGAAGGACAGCAGAGAGATCCTGGCCACAGTGGTGGATCCCAGGCAAGGGGTAGTCCAAGCCCCTCTGAGCGCTGTTGCAGAGCCTGTGGCAGTGTGTTTGGCCTGCCATGTAAACATGTCACATCCCATGGGAGCTGGGAACAAACGTCAAAGTCTAACAGCCACTAGCCCAGTTTTGCTAGTGCTGAGCGACCTGGATAAAAAGCAAAGAGCCTTTGGGAGATATTCTTATAGCCTAGTTCATTGCATCTCTGTGGACAACTCCCTGCTTCTCTCAAAATGGCAAAAAAAATAATCAAGTAACTGCATTCCTCTCTACTACATTTATCATTCAGGAGTCGGAAACCATGTGCTCTTGAGCCTTGTGTGAAAAACATGCATGTTTTGGCCTCCAGACTGTGAAGTTTTTACTCAGTTTTTCCTGGGAAGTCAAAATCCCAACTGGTATAAATCCTGCCTGAGAACTACAAATCATCTTTCCCACCCCCCACCCCCCCGCCCATCTACTTCAAGAAGCTTTATGAAAAGTTTCATTCTCCCTGCGCACTCACAGCAGGTACAGGTGACAGACAAA
Source organism: Erpornis zantholeuca (assembly GCA_013400515.1). Classification (NCBI taxonomy): domain Eukaryota; kingdom Metazoa; phylum Chordata; class Aves; order Passeriformes; family Timaliidae; genus Erpornis; species Erpornis zantholeuca. Next base: position 213,809 of record VZTN01035294.1, on the reverse strand, counting down.
ACACAAGGACCACTCTGGGCACTCACCATGGTTTGTCTCAGCTCCTAGGAGACCAGTAGTAAAATGTATAACACCCAAGCTGAAATTTAGCTCTCCCTTGACACAGCAGTGCCCTTTATCAGTTACTTCTTTCAGTTCTTTGCAGTGTTTTTTGTGCTACAGAACTTAGTCCCTGTTGGCTGCAAACACAGAATTCACTGTAGGAAGAGCCTCAGGCTGGAACAACACAGCTCCCAACCCTTACTCCTCCCAGAGCACCAGCTGGGCAAGGATATGTCTTCATGACATACCCAAAGATAAATGTTTTCTGCCATGATTTACTGCGCAAACTTACGTTCTCCACATAATGTAATAAGGCTACAGCACTAATAATTTCTCCACCATCCAAATAGCAACACACAGGAGTAGCCTCCAACAGCTTTCAGCCTCCTTTTTTACTTGCAAGCAATGAATGAATGAATGTGGCTGCAGTTACATCCTAACCACGAGGCTTCCCAGCACGACAATATGTTTTCGAGACACGTATCAGAACAGTGACCCAGCCCTGCAGCCTTTAGAACAGCAGGAGGTGAAGCAACCTTCACCAAATCCCTGAGCAGAGCATCAGTAGGACAGGCTATGACCCAGTGCCAGATGATCTGAGCCCCAACAGGAAAGAGGAAGCAGGTACCACAATTCACACATTCAGTTTAAGCCCTCTGCAGGACCCGCCCTTGGACCTGTCTGGTCACAGCCACTTTGGTTTTGCTCTCTGCTCCACTGCAGAGCTGAGGCTGTAGGGATCTGTTCATGGGTACAGCTCCCAGATCAGTTCCACCTCCCTGCTGCTGGAAGGCTGCAGTGCCCCTGACCAGGCATCACTCTCCAGCCTGCTGGCGAGGCAGGGATGCAGCGTTTCAGGCTCCCTGAAGCACCTAAGGCCATTCACGGCTTATTGCAATGCACTGGCACCCAAACACCTCCAGTGCAGCTCTGGGAGCTAACTGCATTTCATTTCAGGAGAAACAGAGAATTTAAGAAACAAACAAAACCTTGACTTACACTATCTCATCATTCTGGAACTCCAGCTCCCCGCAGGTGTCTTCAAAGTCCTCTCCTCCACCTTTGGCCGTGCCTTCAATGGTTTTGTAGGGCACAATAACATTTCCTCGTGCTCCAGAGGTTCGCAACACTTTCACTTCCATGGTTCCTACACTTTCACTGATGTGTGTTACTGGCTCCTCGAAGGTGAAGATGCCGGCATGGTCATCGTCGAAAATGGTGACGGTGGCAGTAGATGGTGATCCCAAGCAGGCAAGCGTTGAGACACGACTGGCCTCAAGAACGCCCTCCTCTGACGCCTCGGTGCTCACACGGACGTTGCTGAGGTGGACCAGGAAGTTCTCATCCTCCTCAAATATGTCATCGTCGATTATGCCAACACGGATTTCCTTCTGGGTCTCTCCAGGCTTGAAGACCACCGTCCCTTCGGTGAACTCGTAGTCAGAGCCAGCATTGGCTGTCCCGTCCTCTGTCCGGAAGTCGACGTACACCGTGTTGGTCAGGTCTCCCCCCCGGCGGACGATGGTCAGGGCCACGGTGCCACAGTTCTCCAAGCACTGGTAGGTGCCCTGCTCAAAGTAGAGCTTGCTGACGGGATCGTTTTCGGTCACCTCGCTGTTGACCTCGTGCATGCTGACGGCTTTGCGGGCCTGGTCTGCAGCGTGTCTCTTCAGGATGTTGCCAGCGCCGGTCATGAGCCGAGTGGCCTGGATGCGGTAAAAGGCTCTGCTCTTCTGCTGCTGGCTCAGGACCTGGTAGTTGGCCAACTCTATGAGCTGTTCAACTTCCTTGTCTGGGTGCTTCTGTTTCAGCTCCTTCAGGATCCGAGCCATTTCCCTCCTGGCTTCCTCGTCATCCTGGTCTTTCTCGTCCACCTCCAACACCAGTGTCCCGTCCAAAAAGTTCTCCACGTGAGAATTAGCGACCTTTCCATCCATCTCGATGTCAGCCTTGGAGGAGGGCCGGTCACCCTCATGCTCGATGATCATCCCTCTCTGCTTGCCAGCTCGATATTTCTTGTAGACGTACTTGTAAAATAAAAGCCTCCTGTCAGCTATCCAGGCAAACACCACACAGATGGGGAAGAAGAAGAAGGTGAGCAAGCCTTCCCAAACCTCCACAATCCCAGGAGAAGACACAGATAAAATAATGTAAAGCCAAGTGTAGGCAAAGATGCTCCAGGCCGCTGTGACAAAAAACACCCGCAAGTGCTTGATCTTCCTTATCTCTCCATCTGGCACCACGTACACACAGATTGCAATGATGACAAACATGTTGAAGGCAGCACTCCCCACGATCGTGCTTGGCCCCAAGTCCCCCGCCGTGAAGCCATGGCCGCACACCTCGATAACAGACAGGAGGATCTCCGGAGCAGATGAGCCCAAGGCCATCAGCGTGAGGTTGGAAACAGTCTCGTTCCAGATCCTCACAGTGGTTTTGCTGGTCTCACCGTTGGGCTTCTTGATGGTTATTTCCCGCTCTTGGGATGTAATGACTTCGATGGAGGACATGAAGCGGTCGGCTATTATGGATACTCCCAGGAACATGTACACCATTGCTACAAAATACACTGTTGCCCGGGCGATTTTGTCCCCGAACGAGGGGTCCTGGGGTTCCCATATTGGTAAAATCACACCCTTTTTGCAGATGTAGGAGCCAGCGCACTCCTCGGTGTCGTTGGCGGGCAGTTCGCTGGGGCTCTCCGCGTGCGTGCCCCCTGCATGGAGGAGCAGCACCAGGAGCAGGCTCAGGAGAGGGAAGCTCACTGGGAAGGCGCGTGCGTGAGTTACCCGCGACATGGCCGCTTCCACCCGACGGGTCCCAAACATCCTCAACCTGAGGAGGCAAAAAAGCAAAGATGCATTAAGTGAGGCAAGCCAGAGATAACAGATCTTCCTCTCCAAAGATATGATCAAGTAATCCTGTTAGTCAAGAAGATCCAACTGATAAGCCCATTTTGTTATGATTAGTGATGTTTTTTCCATGTAGAAATCCTCTAGTTCAGTCATCTGAACCAGGACGGATTCAGATGGCACCAGTGAACTAGCACCTACCCCCTTTAGCTACCATGATGTTTCTTTCTCTTTGTTGAAAACCCATTTGTTCAATTGCATTTTCTTGTTCCTCTAATCTAATTAAAGCCCATCGTTCTGCTTCACAGCTGGCAGAAGTGTTTCCCATTTCAAAATTACAGCACACTCACTCACTGGAATTCAGGGTAAGAGCAGGAGAGGACAGAGAAATCTACTATCCCCTCATCATGTTTAAAAAATATTTTTATACTTGCCATTTTAAATCACTGTAAGATATGTATTTCACAGCCTTTTCTTGCTCACAGTCTCCCCAAGCATCTACTCCACATCAGAAATCTGCACAAAGTGAGCTTGAGCCCTGGCAAAACCTTACTCTTAACAGTAACTTGTTCATAAGGTGCACCAGAAGGGCAGCCTGTAATTAATGATTTTGGAGCCATTCCTTCTACAGTGCATCACTTTGCACCTTCCCAACACTGGAAGGAGCCCCATATGCATCGAAGCCTGGCTCTCTTGGCATGCTTCTAGAGGAAACATGTCCCTGTGCTCTCTTCCCACTAGGTCAGCTTTGAGGGCTTCCCCTTCAAGGGCCTTTCTCACTCCATTTACAACATCAGTCATCAGGCGTGACAGCCGAACTTGCCCTTGTCCTGCCTCAGGATTTTCCAGCAATGCGGAGGAGCTGTTAAAGAGGTTTGCAGTTAGTTAACAGTGCATAAACCGGCAGAACAGATGCCTTTAACTACAAAGAGATGCTCAGTGAAAAAAACCCTGAGCATGCTCAGTGTTACACTCTCAAATTTACTAGCCAATAAAAGCCAGATCCCTAGTTATTAAAGCTGTATTTTCTCCTCAAGGAGAGCCTTTGCTATACCACGCTTCTCCAATCCAAGTTAATTTAATCAGATGGTACTTAAAAATGTTTCTATGAAGAGAGGAAAATGAGCACGTCAATACCGTAACTTCGCTGGGAAATACAAAAAGCTGAGCTGATTTTGCTCATAAAAGCCCCTCACCCCTGAAAGAAAAAAACCAACAAAGCTCAGCCATGACAGGTTTTAACTCCTCATTAGGGCAGGGGTGTATCATGCAGGGACAGGGCTGTGTCCGAGGGAAGGACTGTCTGGAGGAAGGAATGGGTACCATCCCTCACCCATGTTATGGGATCTACTCCACAAAGAGACCTTGTAATGGTGGATCAAAGCCCTCGCCCCCGTTTGCTTTTATTTATGCTGTAGTAGGATTATTGTTCTGGGAGAACAATTCTGAGAATTTATCAAGACAGTTTTATATAAATGGCATTTTGTCACCAGGAACTGTTGGTCTGCCTCCAACCCCCCCCACTCCCTTGAACTGTAATTAAGAAAAAGATACATAGTGGAGGAAGTGATCAAGTCAGAGAGCTGGGTGATAAGAACAGATAAATTGAATAAGAAAAAGCAAGTGTCTTGTAGGAAGAGAGCTTTAAAAGAAAGTTGTTTCCGTTGGGAATCCTGCTAATGCTGCAAAAAAGCTCTTACTACTAGGCCCATTATCCCCCTGATCATAGCCCCTGGGTACCTTCTGCTTCCCCAAATTCATGCTGTAGCCACAAGCTTACAAGCCCAAAGTGAAAGAATTGCAAACATGATGTTCGTAAAGAGGAGCACCTTGTTGCAGGCCGTTCAGTGGCTGGCTAAGCTGAAACAGATGTGCATTCACGGTCATTGAAATTTAGCTGAAGCATGAATTAGTCACCCAACATCTGTACTCCTGTGTTTCACACTGCTCCAAACCAAGTCACGGACACATTTGATAAAGGGGCTGTCAGAACACAGGCTGACTTGGTACCTAACTCATTTTATCCCAGATAGCTCCTAAGTGTAGTTTTGTTTCCTTTTTAAATATGTAGGCTTAAAAGAATTCATTGTGGGCATAAAATATTTCTCAGTTGCACAGTTCTTCACCCTCTCCTTCTGAAGGGTAGTAGTTTCTTCAGAAAACTCAAGATCATCCACCTGTCCTTGTTCAGTTAATTTTTCTCCCTGTGGCAAGTCATATCCCTGCACATGTACAATTATTCAGAGCAATCAGGCATTGTGAAATCCCCTTGGCAAGAAGAGAAACCAGATGGTTCTAGAAAAAATATTATCCTTTGGGTCACTGATTCAGGTCATGAAGAATTGGAGTCCCATCACACTTTGGACCAACTCTCCAGCCTTAAGAGGATTTGGGTACTGGAAGCCTCATTCAGAAAAAAAGACACCCATGAAATCAAATTAATAAGTAATTTGAACTGTATTTGCCACGTTTTTCCCCTTTCAAACATTCTGATATAAGTTGGTTTTTGTTCTGGTTTGTTTATTTGTTTGTTTGAAATCAAGTCCCATACTACGTTAAACAGGAGGAAAAAACGGCCTAGAGGCTCGCATCTGAGCAATCCGTATTTCTGGCATTCCCAACCAGCACTCCATGTACAAACAGTATTTTTCCCTCAGAGGTCAGGAGGTAAGAAATGTGGAGCTCTTCTGGAGAGGGATAAGAAATGGCTGGAGCTTTGGAAGAGACACCCCCCAGCCATGCCAGTGTGCCTCCTCTGAACAGCCTCTTCCCCCCAAATGTGTTGTACTTTCTCCAGCATTTTGTGGTGTAGTCATCAGGCAAGATTCACACACCACGACCAGCTTTCCTACTTAAACCAATTCACAGCGAGGCTCAGGAACTATGAAGGGCTAGAAAATGCTTGGCCACAACATGCTAGTTACACACATGCAGCCAGAGCCCGACACTCAAAATATCTCTGAGAAGCACCTGCTATTAAATCATCAGCATTTCTTTATTTGTACAATCCAAAATAAACAGCTTGGTCCCCAGAGACCCTCTTACTCTGCATTTGCCTACAGTCTCAGCTCATGGTCAGCACACTGTGGCAGGAATAGTGTAGGAACATTCCCAGAAAAACCATTTCCAGAATTCTGTAAGAAGCAAGGCTACCTGAAGAGCAGCCCTGCCTCCAAACTGGACTTTGTCAGCTTTTCATTAAGGTGTCTCAATTGCATTTCCCATCCCGGCCATCAGCAACCAAAGCGTGTGCAGCAGCTGATGCACAGTGCCAGGCTGGCAGCCCCGGCAAACCCTGCCCACCACGGTGCTCGTGGCCTTGGTGGCCCTGCCCCGGTGCCTCTGGGCCCACGGGGATCATGGCAGCCCCGGGCAGGGCTGCAGGCTGCTCTCAGGCTCGGTGCTGGCCATACACGTGTGGTGAAAAATCCCGAAGCGCTGTCCTGGGCCAGCACAGCCGTGTCCATAAGCACCACCTGATGCCCAGGGACAGTACCCTGAGCTCTTTTTTACCACTGCAGGAGGGGAACTGTCCTGGTGCTGCTGGAGAGCTTGCAGGGAGAGCTAAAACTAACCAGGAGAGACAGAGCCCAGCCTGGGTTCTCCTGAAGTGGCACTGAGCCCCTTTCCCTTTTCAGACAAGCTCCACAGGGGTGCCAGCAGGTGTTTTTGCACAGTCAGGGAGGAAGCCCTGTGAGAGAATGCATAACAAGCTCATTTTAGATGGAGCTCCTGGCCGAGGGTTGTCAGTCCAGCCTTTATTCCACCCCTTGGTGTTGTGAAACACCAGGAGGGCAGTTGTTGCCCACAGCAGGGCTTGGGAGGGTTGCAGAGATATTTGCCTCCCTGCTGGACATGGGAGCTCTCGGTTTTACAAATTGGTAGGAAAGAGCTCCTGCTGCCAGCTCATGCTCCTGCCCCCCAGCTCAGGAGCTGCCAGATGGGGAGGAAACAGCCTTTTAGACTCTGCTCTGATCTTTCCCTGGCAGCATCGATCCTTCAGGCTGACTGGCTGCTGCATGCAAAGCGAGCCTGAAAGCTGCTCTGCATTTAAACAAAGCACAGCTTTTTCTTTGCAGCAGCCTCCCAAAAGTCCCATCTCCATCGGGGCACTTCAGCCTAGAAACATCCACTGTGAGACCCTCCCTCTGTTATTTTCCTAAAGCTTTGTATCACACACAGGTTATTACTAAAAGCACCATTACTTTTAAGAGCACTGAAAAAACACTGCTGGTCCAGACACTTTAATTACAGAAGGACTGGGCAAGGAAGGAAATGGCCTGGGCTCACGAGGAATGAGTGGCCACACAAAGAAAAGACTGAGAGGCTTTCCCTGTGGGAATTTTTTCCCAGCATCCAATGGAAGACCTGTACAGAGCAGCTGTAACACAGCCGTGTTCACACCGCCACAGCCACCGCCGGTGCCACCCAACGGTGCCCACCCCACTGCGACACCAGCTTCACAATGAACACCATCACTGCCCATTTCCTGCCAGCTGGGATGGGAGAAGGTGTCCCCACAGCTGTGTCACCGCTGTGCAGGAGCTTGGAGCAGCACCCTCTCCCCACGGGGTGCCTGGTTGCTTGCTGGGGACCAGAAGAAAGTTTGCTCTTCCTGCGAGAGCGGCTGCTTTTCAGCACGATGTGGGAACACAACCAGGAGCGTGTTGCAACACCACGGGGATTCCCAAAGAGTCTTTTCCCATCCTACAGTCAGAGCTAGACAAGAGAGGACCTTTTCCTAGCGAGAATGAACCAGGGAGAGACAGGGAAGGCAGCTCAGGCCACCCTTTGCCGGTGTCACAGGCTGGAGAAAGACAGAGGGGCCAAAAACTGGCAAAGAAGCAGCTAGTGGTCACTGCAAGGCACAGCCAGCCGGCAAGCCAGAGAAACAGAGGCTCAAAGCAACTCAGCTGCTCCCTCCCCTGCCAGTGTCCCTGGGGAAAAGACAGCAAGCCTCAAAAAGGCAGCCTCTCTCCTGCCCTACAGACAAACCTGAAGTCCCCAAGTTACAGCACCCCTTTCTCAGTTTCTCTTGCAGGAGAGGAAGAATCTACTGCTTTCTCTCCTTCCAGGGAGAAAGCACGGCATCCCTTGCCTCCACGCAGGGGACTCACAGCCATAGCCCATCTCTGGAGGAAGAGTAAGCTTCTCCTTGGCTGCTGACCCTGCCTGGCCGTGCTCAAGCCTGTACAGCTGCGCCTCACTGAAATCAGCAGCCTGCTTTACAGCTTGGGCAAAGCCTGTACTGGGAAAAGAAAACCCAAACAAACTGTCTGGTCTCTGACCATCACAGGTCCAGCTTCTTGCAGCCAAGGGACACAAAACAGATGCCAACAGCCCTGCAGGGAGGTACAGGGTGCTTGGAGATCTGTCTGGGCAGCCACAGGCTCTGCTGCCTTCACTTCTGATCTTGATGCTGACCCCGCGGCACAGCTTTGGTAAAACTGAGCGCCTGACAGCTGTGAGATTTACCTCCTAGAGCAGGAAAAGAACCCTTCTGCCGCACTGGCTGTACATCCAGACTGTGGAGGAAAGCCACTAAGTCCAAAGACTGTGTCGCCACTCATGGCTGCATAGCGTGATGGCACTTTAAACACTGCTTGGAAAACCCTTGGCTTGCTTCCCTGCTCCAGCTCTGCCTGGCTCCTGCTCCCTTTCACCCAGCTCTGCCACTCCAAAACAGGCACAGCCTGTTGGCATCCCCTACCCATGACCCTGTAGATCTCCACATGAGGAAAATGATTTCCAGGCCATCAGCATCCTGATTGCATCAGTACAAAAAAACATCAAAACCTTTCCAAATATAGTCAGAGGCACAAGCCCTCCATGAAGCCGATCAAGTAAAACACTCATCAGGCCACCCTGGTTTCTGTAAAGGACATTAAAAAGTAAGAATAATTATCAGTCTGCAACTGATTTTTCCAAGTATCCTATCTCTTCAATGAAACATGCAACCTCCTCCCACAAATTCCCCAGCAACTTTCCAAAGTAAACAGATAAATAGAGAAATTATAACATCCCTGATGATAAAATTTCAACCACATTTGATGAGTTTGGCAGCAGCCTGCAGAGAATGAGCTTGGAACCGTTTGTCAGGGAGATTACAGTCTTGCTTTTCACGCATGGAGACCGAGTGTCAAGTTGTCCCCTTCTCCCACGACTCAAGATCTCAGCAAGGAATATGCCAGGAAATAAGAAGCAAGGGGGAGATGCTGCATTTTTCTGGGACTGGGTTTTTTTGTTTGTTTGTTTGCTTTTTAAACAACTTTCTTCCTACTTTCTGCTCTCTTCAGACCATTTCTTTATCCTTACCACCTGCCTTTGGTCTCTTCTTTATCAAGCAGCATCAGGCTCTTTCCTGTGATTCCTCTTGGGTTGCTGATGCCTTCCTCTCTGCCTGTGCATCTCCCTTGCTGATTTAAGCACAGTCTGCCCGTTCTCCACGAGCTGGCCCTGAGGCTGCCTGGCTGGCAGACTCCCTGTGCGATCTCAGGGCAGCCCTGCCTGCTCCATGTCTGTGTAAAATGGGAAGAGCATCTCCTATGAGTGCTGGGAGAATAAAACACTGCTAATAAGACTGAGGCTCTTGGGCAGACTGGGGAGGAAGTATCTGCCCAGAGGTGCCCCAAAGGGGCCAGAAGGGAGGAATTAAAAGGCCTATTGCTTTCCTCTGTGCCTGTGTCCGCTCTTCCCTCTGGACTATTTTTGCACTGGGTTTGTAGCTGCATGTGGGTCTTCTGTGCAGCAGGATGCTCCCCTGGGCCCTGCGGGAACAGAAAGCTTCAAGGGAGAAGAGATAAATCCCCAGTCCCAGGTCCCTGCGACCATCCAGGGATGAAGAGGTGGAGACATCCATGGGGATGGGTTTGGGGAAAGACTGATGCAAATGCAGGTTGTTGGCCTGGGCAGTTCAGGCACGGTACTGGACAGGAGCTGGGCAGGTGGGGCTGGGCTGGGGGCTCACCCTGGCATGCTCCATCCGTCAGCTGCATGACTGCTCCTGGGCTGGGGAAGGGTGGTAGCACCTCCCAGCAGAGCCACATCCAGAGGCACAGCTCTGGCTCGGCTGACTCTAGAGGGAGCTGGATGCTAGTGCCGAGCAGATGGCCAGCTTTTAGACCCCCAGACCTCAGGCAAGGGATTCTGAGCCCAGGCGTGTGCCAGGCCTCCTTTACCTATCTCAAATACGAGGTTAACCACCCCTTCCTTCTCCTCAGACTCCCCCGCCATCTCTGTCTCCTCAGGAGCTCTTTGCAGCACCAAATCTCACTTCTATTTGTAGCCAGGTTTCCTTAGGAAGCCAGGCACATGAAATCACAGTTTCCATGTCTGTCTGCCTGTTCACATCGCTCCCCCCTCTTTCCAATTTCAGTTAAAATCACCAGAGGGATAGAGATAACAGGAAAAGCCTAGTTCCTCCAAGGTTCCTGAAAACAGCTGGAGAGATACCACTCACACCCTTGGCAAGGGAAAGCCCAGTCAGGGAGCTCAGCCCATAGTGGACGCCAGAGTATCAAGAGCACAGCAGCCTGCAGCAGCCCCAGGTTTTGCACAGATCTGCACAGCCAGGATTTGCACAGATGTGTGCACTGACACCCAGGAGCTGGGAGCACATGCAGATCCCAGCACTCTGAGCTTGGACAGAGCTCCAGGTTGCTCCCTGTGCCAGTGTCAAGGAGAGCAGCTATCACTTGTGTTGTCTATAACCAACCTGTTGGTTGATTGTCCGGTGATGCTTGGATCTTGCAGGGCTTTATGACAAGATCCAAGTTTCACTAGGGTGCTGGAGAACAAGGGATTTTCCCCACTGAGCCATCAGGACTATATCCCCTCAAAGCCACAGCAGAGAAGGAAATTCTTTCCTAGAGGCAACGCCAGAAAATCACAACCCTGAAAGCTCTGAGAGTATCAGGACACTGCAGAAGGGAGAAAAGTGGCTGTGCCTGTACAACAGCATTTAAGATGCTGTAGAGACTCCCAAGAGCAAGGATGTAAACCAAAGTTTGTGCCGTGTCATGTACAGCAGTGCCAGGAGACAAGACGAGGTGCAGCCCGGGCAGCTACAGGACAGTGAATATTTAAGTTTCAGGAGCCATTCACAGCCAACAGATTACAAAAAAACCATAGTGAAAGTGGGGGAGAGAGAAGCAAGCAAAGTTTCATCAGGTTAGAACTGTGCTGCTCGGTGTTGGCACTCAGGGATGCTGGACTTTACAGAGTACATTCAACCTCCTCAAGCATCTTGAATGCAAACCCTGGTAGAGAGGAAGCTTTGACCAACGTGGGTCCCCCGCACTGACTTAGGAGTTGTTCATATCAGCAGAGCTGGTGGGGGCATTAGAGGAGTCAGACAGCTTTCCTGGGAGTTGGTGGTGGGGGCTCATGGCTTGGCTGGCAGGTGATGGTCCTAGAAATGCTACATGATGTCCCTGTTAGGAGTAAATATCTGTGCTGGATAAGGGGCAAAGCTGCTATTGAAGAACCAATCAGAAGGAAAAGGGGAGAAAGAAACAGCTGATAGATGCTCCCAAGGGATCACAAATGCCTTTCTTTGACAATAGCCACGTCTGCAGCCAAAGCCATATAGCACAGCTCTTTTTTTCCTGGATGCCACCATCATATCAATATGCGAGCGTCCCAGCTTCCCTTTTCTAAATAAAAGCACACCCCTTCTCTTTGTGATGGAGACAAAAAGCCCATGAATTCCCAGGCAGGTGCCAGGGGAGCACACAGAGAACCCCAGCCTCTCTCAGCCTGCATTTCCATTGCCTGACTTGCGGATTTCCAACATCTGGGACTGGAGGAAAGAACAGGTTCCTGCAAAGCGCAAGTGAAAAGGAGCCCTGAAAGCACACACTCGCACCCACACGCCTGTGACCTTGTGATTTTACTACAGCTTTCATTTTCAGACTCCAGTCCTCCCTAGTGCTTGCTGCATTTCTGCAACATTCTGGCACTTTGCTCTCGCCTTGGAGACAGAGCAGAGCGTGGAGTTGTTTTGCACGGCTCGGCGGGGAGGGAAGCAACAAGGCTGTGAATAAAGAATTAAACTCAAGATGACGGAAGAGCCCCAGCCATGCTTCCACCTAGACAAAGCCTACGTGATGAGCGCTGCTTAATGCCAACCCTTAATAACGCACGCTGCTCGAGACGACAATGGGAATTTCAGAGTGGCTGCAGGTGCCTCCGGCCACTCACCTCGGGAAGCGTTTCAGGGCAGGAAAAGCAGCCCTGCCGGGAGGCACGCACAGCCCCGCCAGGCGGAGGCACCGCACCCCGCCGCGCACGGGGGGATGTGCCCGAGAGCCCCCCGGGGAAGGAGATTCCTCATCCCCCTGCCCGACCCCACCTGCCCGGCAGTGCCCGGCTCTCGGGCTGGGGGGGAAGC
>VZTN01035294.1:179221-201342 GCA_013400515.1 Erpornis zantholeuca | reverse complement strand
AGAAGGGAGGGAGGAAGGAAGGGAGGGATGGAGGGATGGATGGAGGCAGCGCGCGCGCACACACACACACACACGCGCGCCCCGGGGATGCGCTCAGCCGGCCCGCCCCGCAGGCAGCCTCCCCTCCCTCCGCATCCCTCCGCCGCGGAGACCCGCCGGCCCTCCTCCTGGGGAGCAGCTTCCTCGTCCTCCCGCTGCTGGAAATATTTCCCGAATTCCTCCTCGGATCGAGGGACTTTGAAAGGCAGGGCTGGTCGCGGACCCACCCCCAGCAGCCCTGCCCTCCCTGCCTGGGGCAGTCCCTAGCCCAGCCCTGCCTGCCCCTAGCCCTGCCCGTCTTGCCCGGGACAGTTCGCATCCGTGCCCTGCCTGCCCCCTGTCCTGCTCTGCCCTGGCCGGGACAGTCTCCAGCCTAGCTCACTCCACCCTGGGCGGTCAGCTCCTGCCCGCATCCTCGCGGCAGACCTGCAGCCTTCCAGGGTGATCCTGAACCCATTTGCACCATTCAGGAGGGAGAGAGCCCTGGAAAAGACGGAGAGAAGGGAATGCATGTGTGCGTGTGTGTGTGTGTACAAGGAGTGCCTTGCTATGTCTGTCCCCGTACCCCACAGCGTTGCCCATGGGAGCTGTGGGGAGGCAGGAGGGTAGGAGCATCCCAAGGGGCCCTAGGTTGTTGTCCACTCCCCTCTCATATCCTCAGCGTTGTGGCAGGGGTCAGCAGGGGTCGTGGGGTGACAGGCAAGGAGCATATGTGTCAGCTAGGACCCTCCTGGGAGCTGCCCTCACATCTGGCAATGGGGTCAGCCCCTGAACCCACAGAGCCTCCTGTCCCCACAGGAGGGTCATCGCACTCGGGGAGGTCCTGCAGGAGGGCAGCAGCCTGGCACAGAAGGACTTGCTGCACCTCAGGCTGACCAAAGTGTCCTTCCTGTGGGCAATTCCCCTTTCACCATGCCTGAATGACTCTTCCACCCTTCGCTGGCTCCAGCAAGGAGCAGATGAACCCATTGTCCCACCCTCCAGGCAAAACTCTGTGACTTTAGGAACTTAAAATAGGACCAGAGCTAATAACTCACACAGTGGTGTGTGAGTACCCAGCGACCTTGGTGAACCCTCTGTGCCCAGATCCTCAGGTGCAACAAGAACTGTGGGGAAGCAGAGACATTGTTTTAGGTCCTGCACCCTCTCACACCCTCTCACTCTTATCTTCTCAGCTGTGCCTTTAATTTTGGTGACCACTGGCGAGACAGCGACCTGGAATTTTACCTTTGGATCTAATTTGTTCTTTCCTTGCTTGCTTTAAAAAAAATTAAAAAATTAAAAAGATTTTTTTTTTTTTTTTTTTTTTTGCACCACCATCTCCTTCAGCAGAGGTGGAAAACTAAATTTCTCTGTTCAGCTTGAGGGGTAAGACATGTATAATGTCACAAAACTCCTTTGTGAAGCACTTTGTTATGACCTGACCAACCAATAAGCCAGCTACTTGTAATTAGTGTTGCAGGAGTTATAGATATTATTTAGTTTTGGTCTCACTTTAAGAGCTTATTGCCTTCATCTGGAATGAAAGACATTTCCATATAAGAATTTGGTTTAGAAAAAACCATGATTGCATCCAATAGCTAACTCTGATTTTCTGCCTCACCTCTTTTGATTTAAAACTCTTTAGAGGAGGGATAAGTTTGCATCTGGCCACGTGTGGTACTTTGATGGTACTCAATTCTCCCAGCAGGGCCATTGATATGAAATGAGCACAGCTAAATGTGTACAGCATGCACAGTGCTGTGCTGAGCTCAGGAGCTGAGCAGAGCAGAGCAGTGGATGTGTATCAGTGGCATTTGGTTTGGCAGTGGCTGCAGGATGCAAGGCACTGCACAAGCTGGCATGACAAAAGGATAGTGTGAGCAGGAGAAATTGGCAAAAGTATAGTGTGAGCAGAAAAAATTGGCATGGCTGCAGCAAACACAATCCCTGCTGGTGCTTTTCACCCTGTACACTGAAATCCAATCACTGCATCAGTAAGCAGCGGAACTCAAATTTTAGTCATGGAGTTCTCCCTAAAACTCCCTAATTCCCTCAGTAATGTTGCTGACCTACTTCCCAGCTCTTTCAGTGAATACACTCCCCAAATCCTCTGGATCACCAAGACTGTGCTAATGGGCATCCACTGGTGAGCTGCCCTGTGGAGAGCCAGGCATGCCCACGGTTCCTCCCAACTCACCTCTGTCTGCAGCTTGCAGTGCGTGCTCCTGTCTCCCGGTGCCTCCTGCTGAGACCCTCAGAAAGGCTGCTTCAGCTGCGGGATTTTTGTGACATTCCAGGGGAGCTGAAGAAAACAAGTGCTTCTCAGTGCTTGTGGTAATGCCCATTAGTCCATGAACCCTTAGTATTGGGTTTTTTTTTCCTGGGACAGGAAAGGTGAAGCAGCACTGTCCCACCTGCACGTGAGAGCAGCTTTCATCTGTCTGCTTGAAAAGTGACTGGTTAGGATGAATATGAGGCTGGGAGGCTTGGAGAAGATGTGGCCCACTCCCCACACACTCCCTCACACACCCCTTTCTGGGCACATTTAGACCTTCATTTCTTACAGTCTCCAAGAGAAAAGTGGAGCTGAGCTCTGAAGGAAAAAGTGGAAGGGAGTGGGAAAGACAGTGAGTCCAGTTGCTGAGAGGAGATGCTGTGTTCCAGAACTGCTCCCCACTGCAGTGGCCATGGTTCCCACTGCAGTGGCCATGGTTCTCACTGCTTTTTCTCAGCCAAGCTGAAGTGGTGGCTGTGACAGAATGGAGCTCTGCACGGGCTGTGAAATCTGCTGGGCAAGCTGAGCAAATGCTCCTGCTCTCTGCCTGATGCTCCAGGCAAAAATGCAACAAGACTGCTCATGTCCTGACACAGCAAGTTTTGTCACGGTGGGGGCACATCCGTGCTTCAGCATTCCAGATTGCAGCCTGGACTGTGCTGGGGGAGGCAGAGGTTTGCTCCAGCTGCCTCTACCTCCCTGTTGCTCTTTGCAGCCATGCAAGTGAACACCCACCACTGCAACCATGCTTACAACCACCAATTACTCCTCTCAAAGTCATGGAGAGTCTCATGCCAATAGTAGCGAACGGCTCATTCATTCCCTCGCTCATTCATGCCCACCCACAGCTCTCTCCGACAGCAGCCTGCATCTCTCTGCAGTTGCTGGAGGAGGTTTCTGGGTATTGTCTGCATGTGCAGAGCACAAAGGCAATTCCTCCCCGCAAAGGATGGGGTTAGTGGACTGAGGAGCCTTGAGCTCAGGACAGAATGGTGCAGGCCCATTCTCTGCTCAGTGCCTTGTGAAAAAAGACATCTGAACTGCTGCACAGTTTAGAGGAGGGGGACACAAAGTCTCAGGCACTTCTTGCTTGAAAAATTTCTGCCTTATATTCCCTGTAAGAGGCAAGAGATCCAGGCAATGCTCAGCTCAGCCAAAGCATCTTCATCCCCAAGGAGCTGTCCTACCACCTTTTCTTGCCCCTCTTTGGAACATCTCCTCAATGGAATGCTTTGGTCTCAGATATGCTGGAGGATAACCAGTGAGTCTGTTTTGGCTGGTTATCTCTGGTCATGGTTTTCCATGAGTCCCTTGGGAGATGCCAGAGAGGTCCTGCAGAAGCAGATGGATTGTCACCTCCGCTTGCCATCCGTCTTTGCTCCTCGCTGCAGCAGACCAGAGCATGCGCTCCCTGAACATTCTCTGGCTCTCCTGTGCATGTTCTTGGCAGAGACCTGGAGATCCCTGGAGAGTGGTGTTTCTAAAAAAGATGCTTAGAAACATCGTTTCCAGCCACTTGAGCACTTCCTTTCACTGACACCTTCAAACCAGCCTTTGCTGTTAGGAGGATAAATCAGGCATTTAGAAATGTGGCAGATGGAGTGGGACACAGCAGCGAGTAGGAAGGGCAATTTTGAGTGCTGGACATCCACATATTTCTTTTTGAGCTCTCTAGGCAGTGCCTCCTTAACTGTGTCCCAGCACCTGGTACAGTCTGAGTCCTGATGATCCCACGGAGATGTGATTGCATGACAGTTGTCCTTCAGCCAGCCAGGGGGCTCGGATGTGAAAGGTATCTTCTCCCCTGGAAAACTGAGAGTACAGACTGCACCCCAGGGAGGAGGCAGAGTTTGCTGGAAGGCTTTGGCACACCTGTGAAAAATCAGTAGTGTGTGGTTTGCTGTCACTCCGCTGCTCTGAGAGCCTGCAGAGGTAACTGCAGAAACCAAGCCTGCGCCACTTTCGAGCTCCCCCCCGGACATTTGCTCTGTGCTGTGTTTTATGCATGTTTAAACAATAAATCCAGAGCCCTAATTCATGAGCGTAGCGTTTAACAGCTTGGGAGAGAGCTTTCCTGGAAGAAGCACTGACTGGCCAAATTTTGAAGAGCGCTGCTTATGTGTTACAGACACAAAAGCGTATTTGCACTGGAAACCACCTGCTGCATGGGGACTGAATGAAGGAGTAGTTAGAGGGGCTGGATGTGAATTTAGGAGGCTTGGAAATGGGGAGAGTTGCAGATATTTTGCGAACATCTAGGCTGAAAAACAAGCCACGCATTCTTCTCTTCAAATTCTGCTTCACAGTTGTACATTTTGGAAAAAAAAAATCTGCTTTCTGGTCACCAGGCATATACAGGAAAAATTCAATATGTGCACAGAATGACTTCAGCAGCTGGGCTTATTGCAAGAGATGTACAAGGTGCAAACTGTCTCCTTACTCTTCTCAAAGGGGTGGAAACAAAAAAGCCTTCTGGCAGCTGTCACTTGTCTCACCAGCAGTGCATGCTAATACCAGCATCTCACTTCCACTTCTCAGGCAAAAACCAGCTCCTAGCTGGAGTCACTGAATCACTGGAAAATGAAGGACCAGATGTCCCCTGCTGAACTGGCTGTCCCTTAGCTTCTTTTCCCAGCAAAACCATGACACCAATGAGGCTTTGTTCTGCTGTTACAAGACTGCAGAATGCAAGGACTAAAAATGCAAATGCAAGGTTAATGGAGATGTGTTTCCCAGTGAAAGCCAGTGCCCAGTGACTCTGCTGCTTCCCTGCAAGGGGCCATGGAAGGGCAGTGTGCCAGCCCTGGGGCAGCATTGCCACCAAATAGGCACTAGCACTCTCCACCTGACACTCCAGCCCTCTTCATCACCATTCCAAGGCTGCCTTAGCCTGGAAAAAAATTTGGTTGGAAAAAACCAAAGAATCACCCGCCAAGTACAGAATTAAAAAGTAGCAAATAAAGTTTTCTCTGGATTTGTCTTCTGCTCTTGAAACCTAGAGTTAGGTGCTTTCCAATTTTCTTGGCAACCAGAAGCAAGTTAAAAAACCATAAGAATGATGAAATAGTAATCACATGACTCCAAGAGCAGGGACTTCCAGTAAAACAGAAATGCAAGTACCATGTGGCACAGTCTGGGAGCCATGTCCTGCAAACTGGGGGCTGTGAGGCTTCCTCAGCAGCTCTGGCCCTATTCCTCCTTTGATCCATGTGCAAGGTTCCCATAGTTACCAGTGGGAAGCACAAGGCAAATCAGATGTAGTGCATGGCTCTGGCTGTGGCCCCCGGTTGTGAAAGTAATTTGGCCTCCTCTGTATCATCTGTTTGCCAGCCTTGAGCAAGGCTGGGTATTCCAGGGAAAATAGCCCTTTTTTTCATTAAAAGTGAGATGTGACTGGCCTCAGCTGCACACAGCACCCTATTTATATTTTATTTATGTATTTCAGGTCAAGAAAGCTGATGGAACACCTTGCAAAAGCCAAGGCCATTAGGTGAGAGGTTGTGCAATGACTTCTCCTAAAGGGAAATTTTCTTCACTGCAGTGGGCTCTAATCTGATGTCCTTGGAGGTGGTCAGAAATGTTCCCTGACTCCTTGCTGCTTTGACTTTACCAACCTCTGCCTCAGCTCTGCCTTGTTTCACCTCCAAGTGGCCTTGCCTGATGAGGTATCCCTCCAGCATGGAAGAGCTCTGAGCCAGACATGAGTCCTCGAGTGCTGGGGACAGAGGAACATGCTGTCTGCTGTTATCAGTCAATTTTAGGCCATGAGGACCTATGTGGCTGGAATTCCTGTGCTCCTTGGTCTTCCTGAGGCACTTTGCAAAGATCCTGTGTCCTTGCTGACTTCCCTTCTGGGACAGCTGAGACAGCAGCAGGGTTCTTATCCCAGTTTCCTTCCCCACAGCTTAGTCCTCTGGCCAGGGACTCACACTGCTGCACACACAGATCTTGCTGTTTTGGCACAGTTTGCTCTACTTCTTCTGTTTTCTTCTGAAGACGTATGAACCAAAAATGCTTATCCTCTCTGTGCTGCATGCTCGAGCAGTACTGAGGCAGAAACCAGTGCTGCATGCCCTAAACATAGGAATGGAAGCCCTGCATGTAAAGAGAATTTACAAAAAAAAAAAAAAAAAAAGAAAGAAAAAAGGAAAAAGAAACAAGAAAACCAGATGTAACTTCCTGATTACTTAGTGGTTATGGGTTTGGGGATTTTGCTGGACACTTTGGAGAAATGAAACTGCACCATTTGTAAGACTGGATTCTCCTTTCAAATTTCCACACTGTCACATGCTAGTCTGTTTCCCTATTGGAATTTCAAACATGGCCTGTTTAAAAGCTGCTCTGAGGTGAATGTTTTTATCATGTCTTTCTGCATTGCGGTGAGGCTTTAAAATGATTGAAGGTGCTCCTTTGCCACCTGCCTCACGGTTAGAAATCCCCAAGTCCCTTTTGGAACTCTCCCACTCTTTTGGAAAGCTGTGCCCAGCTTCTCTGAGGTCTGTTTTGGTTCTGAGTCCATAGAACCAGCTTGCTGGTATGTAGACAGCTGTGTGTTTGGTAGAGCAGTGCCTCTCAGGCCTGATGGGAATACAGGCTTTCCCTTTCCATTCAGCTCCTTTCCATGTGCACCTCAGACACTCAGAAAGTTTCTGCCCTCTGCACCTCAAGACACAAGTGTGGTATTTTGGTAATTGTGCCAGGGCTGCTAACAGTACCTGGATTTTATTTGCCATCGGTAGATTCCAGAGTTAACAGCTGTATTTATATGGCCAGTGGCATCAGGAAAGCAGGCCACAGCTGCAGAAGAAAGAAGAGAAGTTAGAGGTTTGGAAGACATGATTCAAGAGGAAACATTGCAGGAATGCAAACTGACAAGTCAAGAGGAGACATATATCCTTGCACATCTGAAAGAGTAGATGCTTCCCATTCCTCCTGTTGACAAGATAAGAACTCAGGGGGTTAAACTACAGGCAGGGACACTGAAGTTTGGCACAAGGGAAAACCTTCTATGGCCATGAGAGTAATGGTGTAGGCAGCTGGGTTGTCTGAATAGAGGGAGAAGAGTGTATTTTTTCACTGAAATGTTTATAGATCAGGATGAGCAAACCTCTGTTGAGTTCAGACTAGGTGCAGGTGACTTAGTTCTCAACATCATTTCACCAGAAAGATGCTTCTGAGAGATGAACATTCAGGAGATATCCAGCACATTGCAAAGGTAAAAACAAGGTTGTGATTAGTCTGGAAAGAAAGAAGACGAGCCTTTAGGCTTTGGACAAAAATTTGGTGTTGCAGAAGAGTCAGAACTCTGGAAAATAGGCCATGCTGGAAGAGTGTAGTGAAGTCTAGGAGGCAATACTGTCCAATTCACACAACCTAGGAGCAGCCTGACCTTCATTCCAGGCTGCTGGCCAACTTCCTGGGTGGATGAGCCATTTAGCTCACAGGACACCAAGGAAGAGAGCTGATTGCTGCCCTGAATCTCATGGTATATCCCACCTGGGTTTTGTCCTGTTAAGGTTTGTTCCAGGCTGCTGTGGTATAGTAATGGTATTCCCCAGTTTAGTGCTCCCACTAAAGCCACACTCTGCTACCACTCCCCCTTCCAACTGGAGGCACAAAAGGCAAAGATCATGGGCTGAGATAAGACAAATTTACTGCAAACAGCAGAGAGATAAGAAAACGAATGGTAACAGCACAATATTAATTTTACAAGTGTACAAAAGAGAGTGATTCACATGCCAGCATGCTCACGAGAGAGCCATTTTTTGCACAGGCAGATAGCGATAGAACAATGCTAATTGTTTTGAACTAAAAGAGAAGAGATTTAGCTTAGATGGTAATAAGAAATTCTTGACTGAGAGGGTGGTGGGGCATTGGCACAAGTTGCCCAGAGAAGCTGTGGATGCCCCATCCTTGGAAGTGTTCTTGGCCAGGCTGGATGGGGCTTTGAGCTAACTGGTCTAGTGGAAGATGTCCCTGCCCATAGCAGGGGGGTTGGAACTGGATGATCTTTAGGTTCCCTTCTAACCCAAACCATTCTGGGATCCCATGATTCTAAAAAAAGTAATATCTTTGGTTAACCCTCACTTATGGCTGTCTAACAACATGAAATAAGGGTATGAGAAGCTACCAGAACCTGCAGATTGTAAGAAGAGAGGTGATGTACATGCAGCCGACCACCTCTGATCAGTAGCTACGCTGACTAGACAGCAGCAGGAAAAATGGCAGAAAAGAGGAACATTGCCTATAACAAAGGCAGGGTACCAGCTTAATCACGGGCTTGTCTGTGGGAGAGGGACTCGATAAAGAAGAAGAACCTGGGAAGAATAAAAGAGGGAAAGCCAAAATAGAAGGTAAAGCAAGTGACAGAGTCAGCACTGATTTGGAGCTGTTGGTCAGCTGTGTGCTGAATTACGGCAACGCGGCAAATGAGCGATGTAGGTGTGAGGCTGAACCCGAAGTGAGGCAGGTCACAAACATCTGCCACAGCCAGCACAGCTCCTCAGAGAGCCTGACTCAGCACAGAGCTCTCCTCCAGAGGGCTTTGTGTGGCAAAGACCCTGCTGAAGTGAAGTGTCTGCAGAAGACACTGCCACGAAAGAAGGGACACTCGTCAAGTGACCTCCGCGCCAGAGACAAGAAATGAGGTTACAACTCAGGATGAAGGCAGGGCGTCCGTGCTGGCAAAGCATCAACTTTATTAAAGTTAGAGCCTCCAAACTTGTCTTGTTTTGTGATTTTCCATAAGCTGCATACACCAAGGCACGTTTCAAGACAATCAGGCTGTCTGTTTCAAAGAGAAGAATGTTAAAGTTTGGCATGTTCTTATCAACAGGGACAGAAAATGTCTAGAAAACATCGACACCGGCACAGCTTGTAATGCCTACAAACTTGTCTTGTTTTGTAGCATTCTTCTAGGTCTGTGCATCAAAGCATGCTCAAAAATAGTCTGCCTGGTTACTTTTAAGGTAAGGACATTGAAATTAAGGGCAAAAGGTTGAATACTTTTTTAGTGCATTATCGAAGTAGCAAATCTTCAGGCATTTTAACATGTTAAGGCCCTTTCCAGGTACACGTGCAGAAGGTGCACATATAGGCAGACTTGTCCTGGCCTCTAAAAATGCAAGGACCCTCGCCAAATTATGGATCCTCAGGTGGGCCTTTGGTGATTTATTTTGGAGGTTTTGAGAATCTAGAGAGGGTCTGACTAATTTTTCTAAAATAGTCATGATTTGTCCTGAATCTTAACCAGTGATTGATAACTTAACAGACAAATCGTTGTCCACTAAGCAGATTTTCAGTGGCAAGCAGTACAAAGATTTTTCTTCTCTGACAATAAAATGTTCACATCCTGCACAAACTGTTCTCCTACACATGATCCCCATACACATCCCCATGGTGCTCATACACACTCATAGCAACCTTCAAGATTAACTCTTTTGTCAAGATTAATTTGGACATATGTCACACTTCAGGGGAAGGGTCAGGTTATCAGCAAGGCTCTAAAAAAGCTCTAAGTGTTGGTTACTCTTGCTCTCAGAACTTCATTTCAGATCAAATCAACTCAAGCCAAAAGGCAAATCTCTCAGTTATCAAGAAAGATGCTTTGTGGAGCATCTCTTTTCCATAACCAGTGGGCAAAAAAAGTAGGATCACAGAACATTTTAGGTTGCAAAAGGCCTCTAGGATCATAAGTCCAGCTGTTAACCTAACACACCAAAGTCCACCACTAAACTATGTCCCCAGCCACCATGTCTACATGTCTTTTCAGTACCTTCAGGAACGGTGATTCCAGCATTTCCTAAATAAATAAACAGGACTGGTTTATTTATTGCTGAGGCTGAGGATGCTGAGGCCTGGGGAACAGTGAGGAGAGAAACTTTTTAATACGTTTGTTTTCCAAGCAGTGCTGTGGACTAAATCCAGGACAGAACATGGCAGGAACTCAAGGATACACTGTGGGGCTGGACCTTGTTGTGTTAAACCTCTGAGTAATGTGGCCAGAGAGCGAAGCGAGGACACCTCACATCTCTCTTTTTGCAGTATTTTCCCCATTAATTGAGGCTACCAAGGAGATTTGGAAAACACACTAGGATTCCACAAAGAATTGGTTCATCAGCAACTTGGAAAAAAAAGCATCAGAGGTAAATGCTAAAAGTTAAACTTATCTCCTTGGTCAGGATATGGCTTCTGCCCTGTGCATGTGGCTTACATCTGAAAGATGTCACAGCAGGCAGCAGAGCAGCAGTAAACATCACTGTTCTGGGCACTCAATAAAATCGGGGACCTGCTTATCCAAATAAAGATAGGGCAATCCAGAACATCTGTCTTGCTCCCGAACTGGGCACTTTTCCTGGACAGAAAATGCTTTCAGAGCTTCAAGTAGCTGTGTTCTAGATCTGGGAGTTCCTCTTGAAAGGCTAGCTGGCAGCCCAAAGCGATGTAACATTTAGCATGCTTTAAAGGACCATATGGAATAAGTTACACTGGAGTAAAACAAACACTGGCCTCTCACATCCAGTGTTATTGTTAACAACTTACTGGGCTGTGTGTGTTTTTCAGCAGCAAGGATGACTCACTAAATAACAGGATAATAGCATGGATCACTAGCATGTTGTGGTCTGTGGCCACAGGAAGGGTTTTTTATTGTGTACATGTTGGCAGTCTCGGCACACCGGCAGCAAATCCAGAAGTTTATTGCTGCGTCTGGGGCAGAAGCATAAGATCCCTGCTTGGAGCCTTTCCGTAAGCCAAAGAAATAACATGGGATATTTCTCCTATCATGCTTGCCAGACTGCAGCAAAAGCAATGAGCTGGGAATTAGAGGCTGGGAAAGTAGTTGTCACCTTGGATTTGCTTCCTTGCTCCAGTGTGCAGACATGGCAAATGCTGCTGCTGGGAGGGGGCTCTTCCAAAGAGATGGGATCCCTGTTCCCACACTAAAGCCTGGATGCATGGTTGCCTCTTTTTGAAACAGTTGTCAAATCAAGCTGGTTTGGAAGGGTGAAGAGGTTGTAGGGCAAGAGATACAACACCTCCATCAAACCCTGGGCTCCTGCAGAAATCATGAGGGTGGTGAGAGCTGCCTTAGGTGGACAAACACATCCCATCAGCTGCTTCACAATTCCTCAGGCTTCTCTTCCTGAGGCTGAAACCGTGCCCAAGTCACTGTGGGCCAGGCCCCTTCATCACCCCCACTGAGCTCACGTGCTGTGCCTTGCTTCCTAAGGCTTGTTGGACACTACTCAGCATCTTGGTGAGGTCTCTCTGTAGTCTGGGAGACTTCAGTGTCTGCAGGGGTGTAGAAGCCAGGAAGAGTCATGGCTGGGACCTGAAGATTATTCTCTACCCCCTCACACCATTGCAAGGAGCAGGAGGAAGGGAAAGCCTCCTGGGCAGAAAGGGGTTCCTCCTCATTGAGAAAATGTGGCTGAGGGTGCCATCAGGTAATGCTGTTACCTGGGTGGGGGAATGGTTCCTTGGGAATTGTTTCTTCTCTCTACCTCCTCTAACATTCAGTATTGTTGCTGTTACTGCTCATTTTCTTACCTCATTGCTGTTTCCAGTAAATCATTCTTGTCTCAGCCTATGATCTTTGCCTTTTGTGCCTCCAGTTGGAGGGGAGAGGGAGCAGCGCAGTGATTTTAGTGGGTGTATTAAACTGGGGAATACCATTCCTAAACCACAACAAGGGAGCATTTCCTGTACCATTTCCAGGAGGGACTCAAGGAAACCTTTGCCTGGGGCACATAGAAAGGCAGCAATAGTTTGGCAGGCCCTATTCCTGAACCTTCCACGTTTTTTCCATTTTTCCATTTTCCTCTATTTTCCTGCTTTTGCTTATATAAGAGGGTAAAAAAAATCCAATTTGGTATTCTAAGAATGAACATCTCTCTGGAAAAGCAGGAAACGATGTGTGGTGGTGTCATGTAGGATTAGTCTGCAGCCTCCAGGGCCCACTGTGGTCTGTGGGATAACCTGGGAAATACCACAGGGACAAAACTCCTGGTGAAACTCATCCTGAGCAGAGCTTGAAAGCCCTGGGGGACCGACGGCAGGGAAAAGATTTTATATACTGCTCAGTGTGTGGTGTTCCCATGGGGAGTAAAGCAACCCAAGTGCTGCATCTCCCAGCCTGGCAAGGGAAAATCTATACCTGAGCAGCTCTCCTTGGCAGAAGAAGTTCCTGAGCATTTGTCCTTTTTGGGTATTTACAGATAAGTCATTAATCATCATTAAGCTGAATGGAATCCAAACTAGTCTTCCCCCTGTACCTTTACCCAGTACTGACATTTTCCAGAATACCAATTCTGTTAGCATTTTCCTTCTCCTGTGCCCACCTTTCTCCATAAATAAACTCAACTCTTCTCTTCTCTTCTCTTCTCTTCTCTTCTCTTCTCTTCTCTTCTCTTCTCTTCTCTTCTCTTCTCTTCTCTTCTCTTCTCTTCTCTTCTCTTCTCTTCTCTTCTCTTCTCTTCTCTTCTCTTCTCTTCTCTTCTCTTCTCTTCTCTTCTCTTCTCTTCTCTTCTCTTCTCTTCTCTTCTCTTCTCTTCTCTTCTCTTCTCTTCTCTTCTCTTCTCTTCTCTTCTCTTCTCTTCTCTTCTCTTCTCTTCTCTTCTCTTCTCTTCTCTTCTCTTCTCTTCTCTTCTCTTCTCTTCTCTTCTCTTCTCTTCTCTTCTCTTCTCTTCTCTTCTCTTCTCTTCTCTTCTCTTCTCTTCTCTTCTCTTCTCTTCTCTTCTCTTCTCTTCTCTTCTCTTCTCTTCTCTTCTCTTCTCTTCTCTTCTCTTCTCTTCTCTTCTCTTCTCTTCTCTTCTCTTCTCTTCTCTTCTCTTCTCTTCTCTTCTCTTCTCTTCTCTTCTCTTCTCTTCTCTTCTCTTCTCTTCTCTTCTCTTCTCTTCTCTTCTCTTCTCTTCTCTTCTCTTCTCTTCTCTTCTCTTCTCTTCTCTTCTCTTCTCTTCTCTTCTCTTCTCTTCTCTTCTCTTCTCTTCTCTTCTCTTCTCTTCTCTTCTCTTCCCTCTCCTCTCCTCTCCTCTCCTCTCCCCTCCTCATGTCTCTGGAAAAGACTCAGCTACAGACATCGCAAATGGAAACCTGCATTTTATAATAGCAAAGTCGGAGTTCAGCATTCCAAGGATTTGGGAAAGATCCTAAAAACAAACATCCCAAACTCAGGAGGAAGTGCAGCATTAAATATAAGAGAAATCCAAATATGCTGAAAATGGAAATCAAAATAACTTCAGCTTTGCCCTGCAGTGACCCCATGCAATAAGAATACATTTATGATTAGATAACCGTGATGGTTGGAGTCCTAAATAGGAATAAACTGAGTTTTGAAGACCTCCAGATTTACTGTATTGTTGCTGTGTTTTTCCCCTATGTGTTGCCAGAATAATAGTGAGCTCCCCAAAGGATCAACTCCAGAGGGAATGTCCACTCATAAATTCCCTGCTTTACCTGTAAATTGTCAGAGAACACCACCACTGCTTAAAGCTGTCCTACTGTCACCTCTTCCTGTAAGAATAGGAAGATGATACTTTTGCAAAAAAAACAAAGAAGAGAATTGGACATTCTCAGATTTTTTTTGAAGAGGCCTCAATTCCTGGGCAAAATCAGATTCCAATTGGCAAATGTGTCTGCAAGTTTCTAGGCTGGGAGCAGGCAGAGCCACTGCACAAAGCCCATTTTGCAGGGACATAGGCAATAGTGTGTATCTGGCCAGAGAAGTGGATCAGCCTGTCAGCGTGTCCTCAGAATCTGCTCCTAGAGAAAAGACAGAGATGTGTCCAAACACCATCCTTCAGGAATAACCATGAAAGCTTTGAGGTGTCTGGAGGAGGAGAATATACAGTGGGCTTACTTCACGTCAGAGCCAGTGTGCAGAATCCTTACTAAGTGAATTCAGGGTGTAGCTCTCCTCTCTGATTTCTTTCTGGGGATGCTCTCTTCTTGGGCACACTGTAAACCACAAAGGCTTTCCCTTCTCATGTGAAAGTCTGAATTTGGGGACTAATTGCAGATGTCTGGTGCAAAGACTTTATTCAGACCTGTTGTCTGAAACCCGAGTGTGTTCAGCTTTTTTTTTTTTTAAAGACACTAAGTTTCAGGAACACAAGCCACCAGTGCATCTAGAAGTCCTGCATGCCTTTTGCTCCTTTCACAGAACACATTTCTCTCCTTCCAAGCGCCACCGGGGCGAGGACAGCTCTACCCTCGTCAAAGGCCAGCAGGAACAAGCAGGGAGCTCAGCTTCGCCCTTGATCCTTCACTCCTGGTGTATGTGCTGCCCCGACTCGGCTCGGCAGCCTCGCTGAGGCTGATTGTGAGAAAGAGCAGAGCTCCCCCTTCCCCCTCTGCTGCCTGCACTCTGGCAGAGAATGGAGCGTGGGAGGACCTCGCGGCGGATGCTCGGAGACTGCAGCACTCATAATGACTAGTCACTTACAAGAGATGTTAGTGATACTATCACTGGTGCTTTATCTGGCTCTCTGTGTTAATGGCTGGGGTCTCTGAATGAGGTCCCACCGGCTCTGAGCAAGGGACCGAACGAATCCCAGCGATACCCATGAGTAATCAATGGTAAATATTAATAATAGCCAGCACACCAATAATAGTAATAAATATTAGTGATAACTCAGCCCGCCTGAAAATGCTCCTGATAGAGAGAGAGGAGGAGGGGGGCACAAAGGACGGCCTGCCTTGGGGCTGGCAACCCAGAGATGACTCATGCCACCAGGGCTTTGTCTACCAGGCCTCACTGCCCCAGGCCCTGGACCAAATGGAAACAGCAAATTAAATAAGTCTCAGCTTTTCCAGCTCCATCCTCTTCCTGGCCTGCCCAGAACAGCTGTTGGGTAACGCCTAGCTCAGGGACTACACATATCAGCTGGTCTTTGTCTCTCCTGGGGAAAGGAAAGCTCACAATCTGGATGGGGGGGAAAGAGGAAAAACCGAGGAAGAACTTTTGTATGTCAACAGGCTCACAGCAATCTATGAACCAGGATCATTTGCAATAGGAAATAGAAGAAATGTGAGTAAGAGTGAAAAGCAGAAATGTTATTTCATAGCATTAACAGGGTTTATTTGTTAGTGACTCACAACCAATTTAAAAGCTATCTATTGACCCCAATTTACTTAAAGATTGATTTCTGTGATAGCATTTCTATAGGCAGGTGGCATGTGTTTAAAAGGTACCTCTCAAAAGAACCAAAGTTTGCCTAGTGCAGACAAAGGAAAGGTGTGTATTTCAGTGAGTGTGAAAACTGAGGAAAGTGGGAATATGTGTGGAAATGCTGGCTAAATAAGGGAAAATGAGGGCATGGGCCCTCTCAAGTGCAGACTCTACTGTGGGGTTACAAGCAAACACTTCCATTACTTTCTTCTTATGTAAGGACAAGGGAAAGCATTTTCATTCATGAATGGAAATGTTCATGACATTTGTGGTCTAGTGATCTCCCTTTACGATCATCCTTCATATCTCTGGAAATCTACAATTGATATTATATGCAATTCTTTCTCTATTATTTCACTTCACCTGCTCTGATGTTTTTCCTTTTTTCCAGTCTATTAACCTCCTGAAAAATGACAAAGCGTTACCTAGAACTTTGCAGTAGGACTAAGAATACAGTATTATAACACCTGAAAACACATGAACTGTTACCCCAAAGCCATTCTATAGCATTCAAAGACAAACCTCATGTTTAACTGTACCGCCATATACCAACAAGATTTTAAGCCAAGGCTATAAAAAGCTTTTTTTGTGTTCTTTTTAACAAAACACTTGGTGAAGAAAGCCTCTCTGCCAAGGCTATACGGTGTTTTTTTGACAGTGCCCAGTTCCCAGAGCTGACACATTTCTGTGCTGGTTTGAAGGAGACCTATTACTTCAGTACCTTGGAAATACTCACAACAGCACACAGCTGTTTTTGCTGGAGCTGACTTTCACAACACTGTAATGGCAGTTAAAACGGTACCAAAAATCCTTGCACAGGATGTAATCAACCTCAAATCTACAGAGAAACATTGGGAAACTGCCTTCAAGTGCCAAGAAAAACAGCAGTCGTTTACAGCGAGCTCTTCCTAATGTCCAGTCAGCTCAACCCAAGTGAAACGTGTTTCTCAAAGCGAAAGTAGCGCAGAGCAGGGAAGAAAAAGCCCTTGACTTTTTAAATGAATTTTTCTAAATAGAAACGCAGAGAAACTCTGACATTGTTAGCCACCACTGATCCTTCCTGCCCCACTGAAGCTCTATCATCACTCAGGCTGTAAACCCAGTTCTGGAGTGATAAAATGCTTGTTTTCCAACATTTTTCTCTTGCCTCCTTCAGACACTTGGAAAGTTCCTGTCCCTCCAGCGGCAAAGCTGTTATATGTCATGTTTCCTGCTCAGGGAGCTTAACCACTCTCCAGCTATTGGAGCCATCCCATTGCCCCAGATTTACGGCTTTTCCCAGGATGTCAGTCCAACCGAATCCCCAGGTGTTCCCAAGAAATGCCTGAGCTGCTTTTCACTTACCCCAGCCGAGGCTCAGCAGTTGTGGGTGATGCAGAATGGAAAAAAGCCCTCATATGATAGTGCCTCTATATTTACCAGAAAGAAAGGAGCTGGGGTGCTTGTCCTTTAAGTGTCTCTAAAGATGGTTTGCATAGCTGGATCTCAGCTTATCTATGCTTTTCTGCTTTTGCTTCCATACATGGATCTGTTCCCAACAGTAACTCCAAGCTGTCGAAAAGAAGCTATCTGGCAGCTTTCAGCTTCATCTGACACGTAAATGAGCGCGAATAAATAATTACATTTTCTTGGGGATCCTTTTTTTTTTTCTTTTTGATTTGCACCTCAGGACACCTTTTCTTTTTTCCCTTCTCCTCAGATTAGCATTTTGCTGTTTTTCCCAAAGTAATTCTTAGGGGAAGTCAAACAGAAATGACCCATGGCAGATTTTTCTTCCCCCCTTCCCGCAGGCTCACATAATTTTATTCTCATAAATATTTTTTTTTCCCATTTGCTTTGCTTATAGGTCAGAGTTTTGCATGTTTGCTACTTGGAATCATGTCAAAGCAATATACATCATGTCTGTAGCAAAGGAAGGTTAAAAGTCAAATTTTTGGAGAGAGAGAATACAGCTGAGCCACGTGACTGCTCCCAGATTAGCAGCAGTAGCAGGAGTAAGCATTCCTCTGATATTACAGTAGCCACTGTGGGACATGCCTGAAACAATGAAGAGGGAAGCTGCAGTTTGGAAGCCTTCTGAAGACATATTTATGAATAAATCACTCCCTGCTCTTTTTCCTGTCTTTCTAGGTACTTTCCTACTTCCCAGGTTTCAGTTTCAGAAAGGGCTGATAAAGAACACAAATGGGAGGGAGCCCTGTGGCACAGGTCAGGAACGAAGTCATATAATTACCCTTAACTTTGCCCTTTGTAATCTTTGCTGTGCAAATGGAAATGTTAAGGGCTCCAGTGAAAAGGGAGCACTAAATAGATGTCTTTATTATTGTTTGTTCTAGTGGCAGCTGGGAGTAAAAGAGATATTAGTGAGCTAATCAATTACTTCATAATGGGCTCTCTGGATGAAAGAAAACTGGTAAAAGGCATATTCAGAGAGACTTAAGATGATAAGGCTGAAGGTAGGTGTCCCTGTTCAGGCCACTTGCAGGGAAAATGGCATCCTCAGATGTGGTGGCTTTGATTGATTGCAGGAGATGGAAATTCCTTGTAGATTCCCACACACCAGTGACCTTGACTCTTTGGGATTTTTCCTAAACATCTGTTGAACACTAGGCAGAAGAAAAGCTTTTAAAAGAGCTCACCAGCTCCACCTTTACAATTAATGATAAACTACATTTTCTACATTACAAACTGCCCAGTTAGAAGTGCTGCTTCAAGTGGCGTATTTGACTCCTGCTGCTTGCTGTCTCAGAAACTGGAGGGGATACATGTGGGAGTGTGTGTGTAAATGGGGATCTGGGGACATTTCCAGCATCTCCCCAGCATCCAGAACAGAGAGCCTTCCCTGGGAGCACATCGCAGAGCATGCTGAAGGCACATGGAAGCAAAAGGAGTGTCTTGGAAAAGATGGGTAGTTACGAAGGGGACCTCCAGTTTTCAGTACACCAGCCAAATAGTTGTACAAGCCCCTGTTGTTTGGGGTGGTGGAGAGGAATGGCATGAGAAAAATTCCTTCTGGAAATTTGTCCTGGAGCTTCTCCAGCTTTTCAAGAGCAGGACCCAAGCTCATCCTAGGAAGGTGCTTGAACAGGAATATCGCCATTGCATGTTAGACACCCCTGGTGACCCAGGAGGTCTATGCTCAAATGCAAATGAGAACATGATTCAGCAAAGCGTTTAAATTCCTGCTTAATTTTAAATATTGAATAATGCTTTTGTCTCCCCGGGAGTTATTAATGTAATTTTCATCCTGTGCTTTACTAGCTTGCCCAGATATGGACTTGAAGCTGCCATGAAGCAGCATGAAAAACAAACAAGATTTGGTGCTCACATGTGAGTGTATTTGCATGTCACAAATGTCTTTAGGTATTGCACCCAGGAGGTCTTATGGCCAATAAAAAGGGGCTAAGATAAGAAAGACTCAATTCATTTTAAGTGTCCTCCTTTCCTTGAGGGAAATGTTGAAAACCAAAGGTGTCTGTGGTTTTCAGTGCCAAAGAAAAGCCTAGGTGGCTTTGAGAATAACATGACAAAGCTGCACTCAGAATCTCGGTAGCTACAAGGACAAGAGAGTAGGCTGTTTTTTGGCTTTGATCTGCCTTTTAGCACAGGGGCTGTGTGTCACCCTCTAGGTGGGTGACACCACCTTCTTTAAACTCCGCTCCCCACACAGAGCGGGCAAAGAGCTTCTCAGATTTTCCGTCGAGAGGTTTTTCCATTCTTCCCTGCTGGGAGAGGTGAAGCTTGTATCAGGGTGATGATAAGGTGAAAGGCATTTTCCTAGAGCAAAAGAAAGAGCAGACAGCGGTGTTGCCAAGCACTGAGTGGGCCACAGGGAGATGGAAATAAAGCACCTTTGACCTTTGTGCCCACTGACTTCTCTCCTGTTCCCAAAACAAGCAGAACAGGAAGATAAAGTCCATCTTTGGTGGTGAGACACGTAGGGGACATCAGCAGCTCTGCCAGGCACCAGCTGGACTTGCAGGAGTGCTGGTGAATGCAGGGCTGGGATCAGGACCCGTGTCTGTGCCGGGTGAGGGTTTTGGGGCTCCATCTGCTGAGGCCTGGTCCCCCCTGGGGATCTCCCCAACACTTGAGTCCCCTCCAAGAGCTATACACCTTCCCAGGGAAAATCCTCCCCAGCCTCTCCCGCAGCATTTAGGAGCTAATTGTCCAGGATTGTTCTCCAGGAGGCTGTGCTTTTTTGTGCTATCTGTCCTCTCTGCCTGCCGCTCTCAATGCTGTAGCCACAAAATGAAAGAGGGCCTTGGTCTTCAGAAACACGTGTGCTCTTCCCCATGCTGTGTGCTGCAGTTTCGAGCCACCAAAGAGGTGTTGAAGTGTCTTTTATGAATATCAATGTGGATTTCGTAAGAGTGATTTAAATATAGCTGCCTGCTTTCCTGGGAGACCCTGTAGCTGTATTCTCACTGCAGCAAAAGCTGCACCATCTGCCCAGCATTCGCAGCCGCTTCCCAAAGACCGCCAGGGACTTGTCATTCTGCATTTGGCTTGCACAGGGCTCCAAAATGAAGGCTTTCTGGGGAAAAAGGATGGATGGGCAGGCTTCAGCACATTCAGATGTGTTGCTCAGGTGCATTTATGTAGCATTATGTGCTGGGAAGGCTGGACACAGCTCTGAGCAACCTGATCTAATGTGGAAGCCAGCCCAGCTCTGAGCAGGGGCTGCACCTCCAGAGGTCCCTCACAGCCTTAATTATCCTGTGGTTCAGTGAGAAATTTGGTTTAGGATATAACCATATGGTAGAGGAATAGCAAGAAAATCTGAACTCCTAGGGCACCTGCATCATATTCTGTCTTCCCCTTGTTTCTTGTGACTGCCTTCAAGCTCCTTGAGTGTGGTTCAGCTCTCATTCCACATCCATGGCTTGTCTCCAGTGTTGCTTGAACCTCACTGCTCTGCAAGTGGAAATCCATAACTTCCCCTCTTTTTTTCTTTTCTTTTTTTTTTTTTTTAGAGCAAAGTGATTAAAATGCAGTTGGGCCTGTGCCCAGGTAAAGCACAAGAAAGTCAGGCAGTCATTCTTTCCTTGTGTTAAGTATGTAAAGCTTTGCAAGCGAATAAGAGTTTTTCTGTTTAGGGTAAGCAAATATGCCTTGAACCTGGGGAGTGTCCAATTTTTAGTGATTGTTTATTTCACCAAGGCATAAATTACTGTGCCTTCAGGACAAAGCTAATAGAAAAAATGCTAATTAGTGCTGGTCAAAAATTTTCCAGTGGAACATTTTTGTCAGAAACTCTCCTGATTAGTCAAAGCTGAAATGTTCCAGAAGAACATGTTGATTTTGCTGGGCCTCAAATGCCACAGGGTCAGCTGAGGTGGGGTGGGAGTAAGGAAAGAGGGAATCCATCAAAACCCTCTTGCTGATCCCCTGACAATTTATCTGCTTGGCTGCTGGCCTTGTGGCACTGCTAAGGATTGGAGTTTGGGGCAATCTGCCATGCAGAAAACGTGCTGATGGACAAGTGGTGAAAATTCCTAGTTCCTGGATGGGAGCTGTAAATACAGAAGTCAGGGAGCATGTCTCATCTCCCCAGCTCCCTTCCACGGGACACCAGCCTGGGAACGTGCCTGCAGAATGGCACATCAACATTCCCAGATGAGACACTTCAGGCAGCTGAGTCAGACCTTCTCCTTGGCTTATAGAAGAGGAGACTTGAATTTTGTTCTGGGATTTCTGCTGGCAGAAAAGGACAAGCTGCTCTGATATTATCTGTGTTCCTTTGAACTCTGGCTTCTACAGGTGTAGCTTCTCCATGCGTGACATGCCAAGTCCGCATGCAGTGCTTCTTTTTCATCTCACACTTCCCTGTCTTCTGACAGAGCTGCCTCTGCAGCTGAAGAGATGAGGATCACAGCACTGTGATATTCATAAATTCAGAAACAGATACATGGGCTGCAATTTGCATGTGACTTTGAGGGCCCTGTGGCCAAACTGGGACTGAAAAGCCCACGAGCACAGAGGTCTGGTGGTACCAGCTCACTCCAGACCTGCACTGCTGGGCTTGGGGACCAGGCCCGCCACCAGCAGCATGTTTGGATGGTGCCTGCACCAGCCTGTGTTTGCTCCTGGCTTTGCTTGTGCCTGCTCACTCCTTGGCTCCACTCTGCTGAAACCAGCCCAGCTCTTTGGCCTTCCACATTTCCCTCTTCCAAAGAACACCCCTGGAGCCAGGCACCTATGGGGGTGGTGAACATGACCCTTCCCTTAGCCAGAACCACCTCTTCGTATCCCAGAGCTGGCAGAACGTGGCTCTAATGCTGATCAGAATATTGCAGGAACCAGGACTAAGGATACTCTGAATTGCCGAGCATTAATATTTGATGCATTTCAATATTTAAAGAGCTAAGATAATTTAAGAAACACTGTCACTTTTTAAAATTATTTGTAGGCAACTTAAAATGGAGCAAATCCACTTGGAATGAACAATATTTTGGCTAGGGTAGACGTATGGCTCAGACAGCTGCCTACATTTATTTAAAACATCAGAGAAATGACAATTTTGAAATTCTCTGCTAGAAACCTCAGGTCTCAACAGGCCAGACTCTCAGCCAGCAGAAGCAAGCAGAGGATCCAGACGATGTTTTAACACGGGATGTGCTCAACCATTTTGTTGAAAGTTTTGCCTTTGGACAA
>VZTN01035294.1:16344-172482 GCA_013400515.1 Erpornis zantholeuca | reverse complement strand
TTTTTTTTTTTTTTTGAGTTTTTAAATTTTCCCTTCCCCTGTGGGGGCAGGGAAGGGCAGATGCTGGGCGATAGAAGCTTTCATTGATTAAACAGATGAGGTCTTTCATGTCCTACCTAAGAAGAAAACTTGAATAACTGATAACCTGAGCAGTGTTCTGAAAGATCTTAGTGATTGTCAGGTTGTTAAATTTGCATTCATGCTGTATGGTAAAGAGGGAGAAAAATTAGATGGAGTTACATTAGGCTGGTGAATAAATCTCTAAAGGCTGCAGAGTCCTCAGAAATGTTCTGCAAACTTGATGGTGGTGCAGAGGATTAGATCTGCCAAATACATGCATAGGAAATCATGAGAAAGGGAAGAATTAGAGGGGACATAGAAATTAGAAATGGAGCATATTAACCAATGTTTTAAAAGGTAAAGGAGGAATATATGCCTGTTTTCTCCATGGAGAGAACTTGCCTGTGGAATCTCCTACATGGGATCTAGGATAATATGGCCAAGCTTGCTGCTGATACAGACCTGTTCTGGATGGTCTAAACTAACTTAGGAGCTTCAGAAAAAATGAACTTCCCAATAAAATTCATTTTGTTAAACTGAAAAATTATATCTCTGCATGCGGGGGAGCCTTCAATATGCATCTATGCTGTTTGTCTCTAAATTATCATGTGCCAATTACAAAGAGGATCTGATGATCTGTGAGACTGTGCAAATCACTGTGAAAACATCGATTTGCAGCTCAGCATGGTCAAAATTGAAAATGGGGTGTGAGTAACTATTAGGAGAGATATCCAGAGAAGCCAGATGACATTGTTATCCTGCTGCATAAACCCCACGTGTGCCTCAGACTTGCACATGGCATGGAGCTGTGCGCACTCTGTCTCAGACAATTCCATGGAAGCACTGGAGGGACAGGAAGAAGGCATCTGGGAACCAAGGTATGGGCAAAGGTTCTTTAGGAAGAGTTTAAATGTGAGCGGACAGAAAACAACTGAAAGGGCTGTGACCAAGTCCTTCACGAATAAGGGTGAGAGCAGAGGAGCAGTAGCTGCTGCTTCTCATCACTGAAAAACCTTCAAAGATTTTTCAAAGTGATATTAAAAGAGACTGAAGAGAAGAAAGACTCTCTTGCACAGACCCTTTGTTGTTCAGTGAAGCTGTGGTGCTCCTGATGCCTTAGGTTTTAACTTTTATATTTTTCAAATCCTGTACTGCTAGTTTAACTCTTAAGATTTCTGTAGCTTGTTAAATGCTGTTCTCTTATGCTGTTCTCTGTGCGAAGATAAACATAACAAAACCTCTAATTTGCTCTTCAAGGACATCCAGAAAAAAGAACTGTAAACCATTATCTTAGGAAGAGAGGAGCAGTCTTGGGGGAAATCACATCATTGGCTGGGTTCTGGTTGGTGAATTGATGTTGATATAAAAGTGTGAAGCACTCGTGACCTGGGGCATCCATTTTGGAATCCACTGAAGCAAGACCCTCTGGAGCCCAAAGCCTTCCAAATAAATACCTCTTTTATTCCTTTATTCCTGTCTGGTCTCCGTTTCCAGGTAGCCATTTAAAGCATCACTCCCTGACAGAAGATGCTGCACAAACTAAAGATCTAAATGAGAGAAAGCTTAGAAACATAATTAGGAAGCTCTTCCACAGCTGATCTGTCAAAGGTTGTCTAACAGGATAATAACTCCTGTGGCCCACACTGAGCAATATGCTGGGCAAATACAGCAAGGAAGAGGTGTTTGTGTGTCTCCCCCAGCGTTTGTCCCCAGCCTGTGATCATGCAAAGTGCAGGCAGAGATATAATGACTCTGTCTGCTCTGTGTATCTGCTGGAAGAATAACTTTTTCCCTGCATATTTTCTTCCCTGCCACTGTGCTTTCAGGCTGTGTCACTGTATGAATTTACAGTAATAAGCATGGGCAACTCTGTTTGGGTTGGACTTTCCATTTTAATTCCTCCAAAGGGTAACAAGAGTGTAGCATACAAGAACAGGTGACAGTCACATTCTGCTGTGTATTTGAGACAATAAATCTATTCTGTTCTACATAATCTCCAGAGCCCAAGTACAAGGTGTCTTGCAGTCAGAATTTTCCTTTTGCCCCTGAATGGCTTGGAACAAGAATGTGAAACATGTTTTAACAGTTTCAGTGCTTGTTCTCAGAAGTGGTAGCATTTTGGTGGCATGGGATCCCATCCCATATATTTTTTTTCCTCAGCCTGGGTATCTTTTATAGTGAAAGCACTTTGCACATTTTGAGTTACTCTAGCAGTGACTGCTTTCACTGCTAGAGTGAAAGTGTGAAAATTTCTTTTTATTTCTACCACTTGCTAATCCTGTTTTGGCTGGTGCAGCCCCTGCAAAGAGCTCTCTCCATGGGATGTGTTACTCAGAAATGATCCGTACTATTGCTGAGATTCGGGGAGTGCTTTGATCTGTTTTACGAACTGCTTCACTTGCAAGGCAAACCTGTTTGTGGTTTGCCCATTTGGTGGAAAGGGGAAAAAACTTGCATTGTTTATTTTATCCCTTTGCCTGACGGGGACATTTTGCCTTTGCATGTCTCCCAGACTTTTAAAAGGTGGTGTTTCTCTGTACAAGCCAGGTTAGGGGGGCAGGTAGCACACCCTTTCACTGATCATGAGCCTGGGTATTGGAGGTAGGGACAACAAATTCCCAGCAGGCCCCCAGGGAAAGGGGGACTGCACTGCACAGGGTGGGGATACAGATGGGGGGATAGGCTGGGAAAGGATGGGTAGAGGATTTAGGGTGGGAAGCAGAGGGAGGGTCTGGCTTTGCGGTGAAGGTGAGGAGAGAGAGCTGGGAAAAGAGCATATGGGTAGAGCAAGACTGGCTTACCCAG
Source organism: Erpornis zantholeuca (assembly GCA_013400515.1). Taxonomy (NCBI): domain Eukaryota; kingdom Metazoa; phylum Chordata; class Aves; order Passeriformes; family Timaliidae; genus Erpornis; species Erpornis zantholeuca. The sequence goes on along the minus strand of VZTN01035294.1, from coordinate 169,617 downwards.
ACTAGTTGGGAGGGAGGTTAGGATGGCTTGAGAAAAGAGAATGAATCAAAGCATCACAGACAGAAATCAAATAAGAGGAGACAAGGCATGTGAGCCTGTGCCACTTCAAATGTGTTTTTTCTCTGTTAGCCTGAAAGGAAATCCCTAATCCCTGTTTCATTCTCTGGAGCCAAATGCCTATTACAGCTTTCATTTGATAAAGTGGGAATAATATCACCTTGGTGATGTGGTGAAAACGGGGGTATTCATGTGACAAAATAGATGTTTTATTAAAAAAAAAAAAGGTAATACTCAAAGGAGGTGGTGACTTAGCGAAGGACATACTTGCAGATTCATTTCTGGAGCCTTTCCTATTTGTACTTTGAACCAGGAGAGACGTCAAGGACCACAGCACCTGTTTCTATAAGATATGTTAGAAATTTAGCATTATATGATGATGATCTAGATATAAGAAAGGTTAAACACTTCTAGAATATCTAAACATCTCTTATCTTCATGGCACAGTAATTTACTATCAAGTCCTGTGCCTGAAGACAGAGGAACAAATTGTGTTGTTTCTGCTTTTTTTCTTTTTTTATGGACCGATTTCTGCCTGGTAACTTCTCCATATGGCTTCTTACTTTTACTCCTTTTTCCATATTAATAACATCCTTGACTTTCTGACATATATTTCTTATGAGAGCTATCAATTCCTCTTACCCTCATCAGTGAAGAAGTCTGGCAAACGTATTTATGCCCTGGATCAGATGCCAGTTCTCCAGAGCAAAATGAAACCAAAGTTACCACAGCTGGTGTCTAAATCTGCTGACGCCGCATTCCCTTGGGAACAAACTGATTTACTCAGTCTCTACTGAGCAAGTGAAGCAGAGAGGTGAGCCCAGGTCAGGAAATGGGCAGGGCAGGATCAAAGCATGATGCCATGTGGTAGGCAGAAAAAAGGCTTTAAATGAGAGCACAACCTCACTGGCAGGAGGGAAAGGATTCCTCACTTCCCCTTTGCAGGTAGCAGGTGAAATGTGCCCAAGGGCAAAGACAATCACTCCAAGAGACATTTGGATTTTAGATTACCCTTACACTTTGTTAATGGTCCAGGCTCTTTCTAGCACTGGATTGTGAAATCTTTGCAGACATAATTCTAATAGACTTTCTTTACAGTACAGCAATTACAGTGATTGATATGGACAAATGTGATCTTGAAACAGCAATAACGAGACAATATAGCTCAATACTGAAGCAAATGCATTTTGAAAATCAATTTTTGAGATGAAAATTGCAAGAAAAATCATGCAAGTGTGTGCCTGACTCCCCCAGTCTTGTCTGGCTTTTGTCCTGCAAAACTTTTAGCAGTGACCTCAGCCACACTGATGTGGATTATTACTCCCTCAGAAGGCTGTGCTGTGACAAATGGGCTTACCTGCTTATACCAAAAGGCTGTAAGTTAAGGTATATTTTGCTGCATAGTATCATTTTAGAGGAAGAGAAAATGTTCTGGAACATGCTTAGCAGTATCAAAGAGGAGAATATGAATCCATTACAGTTCACACATAAAAACTCACTAAAAAATTGTCTCAGTGAAAAAGGAGAGAGCAGATACTTTATAGAAGAGTAAAATGGGCAGAGTCAGCTTGAACTACGGGTCTGACCTAGCAAACAAGTTTACAAATGCATTTTAGCTTTTGCTTGGCACTGTAAACAAAATATGTGACCAGTTCTTTGCAAATCCTTGTGAGCAGGGAACTGATCCCTAGCAATATTCTCATTTATCACCAGCTTCCTTCCAAACTTCACTACCTCTGAAAGCCAGCTAACCTCAGCCCGCTGCTCCTGCAGCTCTGAGTTACATGAGAAGGAATACGGTGCTTTTTACTGGTATTTGCGCAAGATGAAATCATCATTACAGGCTCGGTGAAAATGCCAAGCTCTTCCCTTTTCCTGGAGTTTCTGACAGCTCATGCTGTACAGGCTGCACTCCCCTCTGCTGGAGGGAAGCTCGGTGGGCGAGATGCCTTGGGTTGCCCGCGGAAGACAGAAGCCATGCTCTTTCTTCAGCCGGGGAGGTTTTCCCTCCACTGACGGATGAAAGGTTCAGTGGGAGGTGAAAGATGCTGTGCCCTGTCCCTGGCAATGCAGGGGGATGGTTTAATGGCTGTATTTTCTTTGTCTTGTCACTCTAAGATTTTTCTCTCTCAAATACCACATTTAACCTGATGCTTTGTCATGCTGCTGTCTCTGAACACAAGCATACGTCTTTCGTGAGCTAGCTGGAGTATTTCCCAGATCTCTGCCTTTTGGTAAACTTGCTAGATTTTTCTTGCTAGTATGGATTATTATAAAAACTTTATCCAAACGATGCAACAAAGATTTTATATGGTTTCCACCTCCTCATATGTGTGGAGCTGCCGTGCTTCAGGATTTGACCTAGTATGGGTCAGTGAAAGAGAAGACAGAGGTGTACACAGGAAATAGGAGCACTTTATTTATTCTAAATTCTCAAGAAACTCATGTGTACATCAGAAAAAAGCAATGCAGTGTAGGCCACCAAAATCTACCCTTTTACCAAATACTGGGCTTGCAACAGCTCTGTCTGATTCCAGAAAGACATACCAGGTAGTTTTGCAGGTGCCAGACACTGCAGATTTATCTGTTACTCTGGCATTACCAGCTTCTGGGCTGGGGAGGGAAACACAAAAACCCCAAACCCCAAAAAGACAGCATCAGTTTCTGTTTCCATTTAGCTCAGTGGAAGAAAGAGCACTTTAGTACCCACTGCCTTCTGGTGAGGATTACACCTCTAAGCAGAAAGGGTGGGGACCACTTGCACAGCCTCGTGCATCTGTGTTCCCTCGTGCATCCGGGTTCCTAGGGGCATCTGCTGCAGCTGCTGACTCACCACTCTCTGTGTCCACAGTTTCCTTTCCTGTGATTACAGCTGGTTGCTGACCATCTGAGCAGGGCCAAGATCCCCGAGCAGGGACTAGTGCTAAAAGGGAAGGGGTTGAGTTGCACCCCCTTGAGCTAAAGGCAAAGGCCTCTAGGACCAGGGGGGAATGGCTTTAGCTGAAAGAGGACAGGTTCAGATTAGATGAGGGGAAGAAAATTCTTCACTGTGAGGGTGGGGAGGCACTGGCACAGGTTGCCCAGAGAAGCTGTGGATGCCCCATCCCTGGAGGTGTTCCTGGAGAGCTCTGAGCAAGCAGGCCTAGTGAACGATGCTCCTGCCCATGGCAGAAGGGTTGGAGCTTGATGATCTTTAAGGTTGTTTCCAACTCAGACCATTGCATGGGCTAGTGGTTCTATAAAGCTGCACTTTCTTTTGATTCAGACCTCAAAGCTCTGCCTCTTCTCTCTGGGATACAAAGGGAAAATCACTGTAGGACCAGTGTATTTGGGATTTGTCATTGGCAACTGCGTCAGGAGAACGTGGCCTTAATGATCAGATTTCTTGCTGTTGTGTGAACAGCTCTAATCATTGACTTTATTTGAATGCTGATGTTTCTCATTCATGTTATGCCAAACTCAGCAAAGCAAACTGTGCTGGAATCTGTTGTCCTTGGATCACCCCTCTGAGTTCAGGTGTTAGGAAGGACAGACACAACAAATGGGAAAATGGTGCATTTTCACCAAAGTGTTGAGTTGTAGCCTGACACTGAGAAATCCTGGAGCTTTTCTTAGTGTGCAGCAAAAAATGTGTGGCATTGCAGTAATTATTAAGGAATTTCTTTAACCCGTGTTTTTGTTCTGGCATTGGGAATTCACCTGACACACATAGAATTGTCTTGGAATATTGCCATTATCTACTGAAAACCAGATTGGACACTTTTCCCTTAATATCCATTTTGATAATTGTAAATAATCCTAGAAATGGAGAAATGGGAGCATTATGTGACTAATTACAAATGAATCAGCACTTTTTACAGGGTCAGTGATTTACAGGCTGGGATTTAACTGCCTGTTCTGCTTAGTTGCACTGCATTAGTGAGGAATCGCCTGAGAAATTCCTGCATTCAAACAAAACAGGGCAGAAAGGCAGGAAGCAAAATATTGGATTGGATATTCTCAAAACTTGATCATGGACAAGGGCATGATCAGCCAATCTGGTCTGAAGTTTCCCTGCTTTGAGCAGAGAGTTGGACTTGGTACTCTTGAGGCTGAGTTACTCAATGATGCTGCAAATTTTCATAAATTACTCCTCAAGCTGGGGTTGAAGTTGTGCAGGATCCATGGCTGCTATGAAGACAGCAGCACTCCTGCTCCTGCTTCCAAATGATAACAAAATAAAGAACACCCCAACCTCAACAGCAAACCTTGTTCAGCTGATGTCATCAGAACTACATTGATAATGGAGTTGTCACAGATAAGCAAAATAGGTCCTAAGAAAGAAGTAATATTAGGCTTTCTGACATTGGAAAAGAAATGTACCCATGAACATACACTTTCATAAAGTTTGACTTGGACATCAGGAGTGTTCCTTTGTAAACAGCCCACAGTACATTTTAATAGCTCCTAATATCTGTTGGAGGTTGCCCAGGGATTCTGTAAAATGCCTGGAAGCAGATCTCAGGGGATGTGTGCCACACAACATGTGGCTTTACTGTTCTTTCACTCTTTTTCCTTCTAAATCCTCCCGAAGCCTACACAGTTTTGAAGACTGTCTGCAGGAAGGAAAGGCTGAGTTAAATTGTAGTTTTTTGGTGGCATGATGTCTTCAGGAAATTTGATGGACTTACCGAGGAGGTGTGATAGCTCATCAGCACACCAGAGAACCTTTGCTCTTCTAATTTACTTCTTAGGATTTTTAATCTTATATTTACAGGGCAAATATAAGATTATGGTCTCTAAATACAATGCAGTGTTCAAAGGGCCACGTGTTGCCAAAAGACAAAGGATTTAAAGTGGTGAGCATTCACTCTCCACAGGACTGTGCAGAAAGGGGTACGAGGCCACTTGCTCCTCAGAAGAGCATTTGGAGGTAGAGGGCAAAGGCATGAGAACACAGCCTGGCTAAATAGATTTCCAGGCCTAAGAATATATTTATACCAGTTTAACAATCAAGATGTGTAAATTCATTTAAAGGCAGAGCTTACCCAGAAACACCAGCAGTTCTTTCTCAATGTGTTCAGGGAGGGCCTCTGGTGCCTTTGGGGTGTATCAGAGGCCAGCTGTGCAAGGCTGGAAATGGTCTGTTTGGGATGGGGAAGTGAAAGAAGAACCATACCAAGGTCACCACGCTATGCAGAGAGTGAGAAAACAGCAGTCTCCAAACATTAGGGAACAATTTCTCCTGCCACATCCTCAAATCCTTCACACTTTGTTTCCTCCACTGAATACCAGCCACCCCTGTTTTCCTGTGTGGCTTCTCTGCTCACTTCAGGGAGCTGAAGAGGAGTCCCACTAAGTGAACAAAAGCACAACTTTTTCCAAAATTTTAACTTTTTTTTAAAAAAAAGTTAATCCCAAGTAAAGTCAGATTTTAAGCCTTGCTGTATAAAATGGAGCACTTCCCTAATTTGCTTGAAAATTGGAGCTTGTTCGGCATAAAGAAAAAAAGACTTTCAAATTATTGAATAATCTGAATTGGTTTATTTAGTTCCTCCTGTCATTTCAAGGGGATCAAAGTAGGCTTGGGTTGTGGATGTTTTTCTTGGTTTTTTGGCACAATTGAGAAGTATTCTGGAAATACTTTACCTACTAAGTATCAGTCTTATAATTTTTATGGCACTTTGCAAAGCATTAGCTCATACCCTTTTCCAGCTCTGATGTACACATCACACCTCTTCCCAGAGCCAGAATGTCTGCTGTCTTCTTCAAGGGGTTCTGCTGGGACTTGCAAATTTAACACAATTGAGTGTCCTGTCCTCAAATTCCTGTTTTCCCGCAGCCGATATAATTCCGTCGGATTTTGCCTAGGATCACTCAAGCGGTTCCTAAAATAAAATCCCGAAAGATTTTTGAAAGCCTTCCCTCCTATGCAGGAAGCTGCCTGTATCAAGTAATCAGGTCTAGAAGAGAGCCTCAGATGTTGTGCCAAGACATGAAAATGTGTCACCATCTGCAATATCTGCACTTCAACCTCGCTATCTGTAGCTGGGAAGGAGCTGGTGCTGGCCTGGCAGTAACTTATCAGGTGGTGCCTTTGCTCCTGAGCCTTGCAAAGGGATACTTGGAGGGAGATGGCAAATTGAATTAATCCTGTGAGGAAACCACATTTTGAGTGATCATTCACTTATTAAAGCAGAGCCAGTGTTTAACGTTTCTTCAACACAGTATTAGAGGGAAGTGAATGAATTATTGAATGAACTATCTTCAAAAGTTCCCTAAGGCTTATATCATCTTGCACTTACCAAAAAGCATGATGCCTGCTGTGCTCAGATAATCCATTTACAAAGCTTTTAAATATATTTAAGGGTGAACTTTGTAGGTTTCCTATTTCCAATTAAACAAAGCATCGACTTCTTTTAGAGAAGCACAAAATCTCATTGTTTAAAATAATTTTGCAAACTCGTTCCCAGTTCCCAACAGGCCTCTCTAGTCTTTTAACTAATTTTCTTTTTCCTATAGTGTCATTTTGAATTAAGTAGGTTTATCTTGGGTTTGCCATCTCTGATTTCCTCACGGTGTTCAGAATGTAGTAATCTCCTCTGCCTCTTCCCTGACAGCTAAAACGCAGTTTGCAATGCTTTCCTGTGCTGCTTGGCCACCACGATGGATGGGGTGGCAAGTGTTGCCTTCTCCAGGAGGTTTTATTCTTTTTATGCAGCTGTTTAATTTCAGGCTTGTTTTGAGAAAGGTCAGCCCCAAAAACTGACAATAAGGTTTATCTCAAAGTCCCCAGTTACATTACCAACCAACCCTAAAATGCATGTGCAGTTTTAGGGTCCAATGATCGAGACAAGGTGTTGTTCCTTGGTGAGATTCGGAGTCAATTCTGTGACAGTGAATGAAAAAGGTTAGTGATTTCATTAATATTGGTGTAAAACCCACATAGAAACATTACTACTTGATCTTGGATTTTTGTTTAAGTGGATAGGTTTCAAACATTGCAGAGTAATACCTTTTTTCATTGATTCAGGCCTTTCCTCCTTTTTTTCCTTGTTCTCACAGAACAAGCTGTAAGCATTTAAAAGTACCAAATCTGAACTGCTTTGCCAGAAAGATTGAAAATGTGGTCCTGGAAGTTAATCTACAGCTGTGGTGCTATCCAATGGGAACTTTTGCTGTAATGACAGTTCCATCTGAATATGAGGAAGAACTTTCCTGTGCAGTCTTCTTTACAGTCCTGAGCACTGGGACAGGTTGCCCAGAGAGGATGTGGAGCCTCCCTCACTGGGGATATCCAAGAACAATTTGGACAGCATCCTGTGCCATGTGCTCTTCAATGACCCTGCCTGAGCAGGGAGGTTGGATCAGATGACCAACTGTGGTCTCTTCCAACCTGACCCATCCTAGGATTCTCTTACTCTGCAATGTCTTAGGGTTTTTTTCCAGGAGGAGAAGTGGGACAACAAAAATGTCCTCCTATACCACAGTGATCAGCACTGATATTGGAGCACGTATTACCTTTACAAAAGGTAATTGTGACTTTTAAGAGGCTCAAAATTATCTCAGTTCCTGAGGACTATGACTAAATGATTGCATAACTTACAAATAATTTTTCAACTTCAATTGAAAATAACTTAAATGGAATAATAAATCCCATCACATGAAAGCTTATTTTTTGTTTGAGATGCATTTTGCAGTCACTACAGTTCTTGCTACAGTCCATCAAGTTGCAAAAACATCCAACACAAAGAGCTAGGAGTCACTTGCCTTGATTTAGGGTTTTCATCTGCTGCACAAGCTGGGAAATTAATTGGAATGGGTGTTCATACTTCAGGGAAAGCAGATCTGAGCTGACTGAGACACATAATGACAACTTCTAATTTGTACAGGGCAGCATTCAGATGACTATGGCTTTTGGTTCCTTGAGTGAGCAGTCCAATCTCATTTTCAGAGCCTCTGTTTAATGTTTTGCTTCTGTGGTCAATGGAGTAATAGGAAAAAAACAGGTGCTTCATACACATGCATTTTTCATGCTTTTGGGTACTGTTGTAATTTTATTCCTAAAGGAAGAGAATTAATGAGTCCTGAAGGTGAACAGGACCAGAAACATCCTGATCCTTGGGAAAGACTCCAACAACCAGGATGTTAATTCTGGAAACATCCTTGGCAGTGTGGTGGATCCTCAGCTCTCCTTGGACTCCGGCTCTGCTTGTGAACACACAGGTTTTCCAGTCTTGCAGAGGATGTCAGTGAGCACTTTTAGAAACTTTGGGAGTGCTGGTAGTCACCAAAGATCCTGAGGTAAAAGTGCAAGGAGAAGGGATCTCCAGGAGGCTGGTGATAAAGCTGATTTTCTCATGAGGAAAAGATGAGTCTTCATGATGGCTTTGTGTCTGTACCTTCAGAGGAAGGAGGTGGAAAGAAGTACATGGGAGATCATGTGGATGCCTTTGAATATATGAAAAAACCCATCAGTGCTTTCTCACATAAGGTTCCTGAGTGGGTACAGCTGGAACTGGAAGCCCTGTTCGAGCAGAAAAACCTGCTGAGGGAGGTATAAAACATCCCAATTTGTTATACTCTGAGTGGATAAGCCATTCAAATTGCCTTCCTCTTGGGATTCAGAAGGTCTTGGTTTAAAATGAAGTCATAGTACAATCTGTCCAAAACAAGTCTCAGTGTTTTATTACCAGCTTTGGCTCTCATTTAGCTTTCAGATATTAGACTTTGGCTTTGGTTGAAGACTTGATGTGTTTAGCTAAAAACCAGACTTTTTTGCAAAATGCCACTTAACCGAAACCCCAATTTTTCAGCGCAAATCACTTAATTTCAGCACAAATCACTTGACTGTGCCAAGGCAGGCACTTCTGATGTCCCACTATGCCCATTTCATTTGTGACCCAGAGGGTTCCTCAGAGGGCTGAATATCTTCTGAGTCATCCACATCTACTCCTTGAGCTTTGCAAAGCCAACCAGAAGTATCCACAGATATTTTGCAAATAAAATCTTGATTGTTCACAAATCATCTGGAATGGCACTCAGGAAGGGGACCTCTGCACCCCAGTAGGACAGTGGGTGCTGGGAGGGTCTGTTGGTCCACAGGCATTTCTCAGGATGGTCACCATCTGCATTGCCTGGAAAATGAGGGTGATTTGTGGCTGCAGGTCCTCTGTTAAAAGCCAGTGTCCCCCAGGGATTATCAGAGTGTGAGGCACAGCAAGGTGAATGTGAAACCAGGCATCAGGCTCCATGTGTTTTTCCCATCCAGCAGCAGATTTTCCTCCATCGTGTTTTAGATCTGCTCTTGTCCACCTACCTGTGCATCCCTGTGGTCTTTTTTGTTACTGGTCTGACTAAGGTCCTGTCTTGCTAGGTTGATCTGTCCTAGATATGCCACCATATTCAAAGTCCTGCCTTTCTTGAAGGCAAATTGCTCTTAAGAGTTGTCAGAGTTTAACCTGTGGTTCTCCCTAGGGGGAATTTCCCACTGAGTAGTTGGTGAGACCCAAGGAATGCAAGAGAGAATTGCTGGTCTCAGGTGGGAGCTGGGCTCCAGACCTGCATCCCTCAGTCTGTCCCCACCTCAGGCTGCAACTTGCTGCTCTAATAGCCAAGTCCATCACAGCAGAAGCATGAGCTCTCTCTTTCTCTGGACAGGAACACTCAGATGATCTGCTCCTAACAGCAAGTATGGAGCCATACATCACAAATGAGATCCTGTGATGACTCTATTTGCTCTGACAGAGAACTTTGCCAGACCTGTCAATGCTAAAGGAAGCAGGGAAATGAACATATCTGTGCTGACTGAGGCTGTTTCGAATTAACTTTCTGTTTCTTTTTCTTTCCCTAAGGCAAGGTCACACGAAGGTATTGGAAAATTTCAAGGCAAAGAAACTCAACACCTTAAACTTTGTATAAAATAGAGTTTTAGATATATGAAACCCTGGGATATTTGGCAGTCTGGGTAATCTCTAAGCAATAACTAAGGTTTTAAGTGTTTTCTCAGAAAATCTGAAGGTTTTAATTCTGGCAAAATTATGTCAACACGCTGTCAGTTGCCTCTTGGTAAGTAATTACAGAGAGCAATAAATGTTTTTGAACTCTGAAACATGGGCTACATCAAGAGGAGAAGGATAAAGCACTGAAGCTGTTAAAGGCAATCCATCTCCTGACTTGGAAAGACATGAACCTGGAAGACATTTCGGCTGCCAAGTCACAGATTACACAGAGCCTTGGAGCAGCTCTAAGCTTTGTGCAAATAGCTTGTCCCCCTGCTGTGAAGCTCAGGTGGTTTGGCCAAAGTCTTGGAAGGGACACAGCATTTGCAACACTGAGATCTGTCCTCTTGAAGCTCCTCTGCACCTCGCCTAGCAGAGTGAGTGGATTGCAAGCTTACAGATGAGAGTGTTGTTGAGAAGAAAATAAAGCGGACCTTTTAACTAAGACACCTGTGTAAATGTGGTAAAAATATAGTGCTACGGTCATAAATATTAATTTTGAATCAGCTGGAAGTTCAATGCATTCCATGAGGTGTGATGGAGAAGACAACACTGTGCAGAGAATGGATTTCGAGAAGCATTTTAGTCACATTGAAGTTGCATTTTTTACTTTTATATATTATTCAAGCATTTCTTCATGACACATACAGAAAGCTCAAGAAACTTGAACAGGCATGATTGGTCTTTCCAAACACTATTTTACAGTTTTAGTATAGTTTTTAGTGAGGGGAAGCAAGTCCTCTTGCTCATAATGACTTTTTTTCTTCTTGTTCACCTGCAAGTTCACAGCTCTTGAATCCACTTGCCAAATTCAATGAGATCTGACCAAAGGGAAGAGATTTCAAAGCTGTCAGCTTGAATTATATCCCAGTTACCTCATAGCTGCTACACTACTTTCTGTTTGCTTAATGAAAATTGGCATTTACATAGAGGTAATAGCTCCTTTTGGGCTCATAGTCAGTCAAAAAAAAGGCTCAGAGCAGTGCTTACCCCTCCCACTTAATCTGGGTTGTCTGTCCTCAGAAGCTATTCAGAACATTTTTTTATTAATATAAAGTCTTTTCAGCACTGAAAATTTCTAAACTAGTTTTTGTAATTGACTGCTGTTAATCATAGATGGGACTGTTCCACCCTGGTAGTGTGAGAAGGAAGAAAGGCCTTTTTTTGGCTGAATGCTGATTTCCTTCCCAGAGCCGCATTTATTGTGTGTACTGTGTCAGAAATATAAGCTAGAGAAACAGGCACACAAGAAAACAGTGAGCAAAGGAGGAATGGAAAACAATGTTGCCAAGGCAACTTTCTCTTGTTTTCCAGAGATACTTTAAAAAAAATCTGAAAACATTAATCATACTTTTTTTTTCTTTTTCTTTTTTATTTTTTTTAATACATTATTTTTATCTATTAATTTGGAGTTTGCTTTGCCAGAGCATTGAAGACATGGAGGTAGAAGACAACCTCTCCTGGAGAAGAGTTGGTTTCTTGGTGATGTCTCAGGGCTGAGCCTGCAGCCAGCCAGGACTGCAGCATCCTGATGTGCCCACGAGGAACATGCATGGTGCTATGCACCAGGAGGTGCTGCTTCATTATGATCCCAGTCAGAAAGGCACTCAGGTGCTGGGAAGTATAATTGAGGTATAATTTAAAATTTTAGCTGTAAAGGAGAGGACGGTGGAGGTGATGCTCTGTCCCTTCAGACGCTGGGGAGCCCCACCTGTGTGGCACTGAGCTGCTCTCTGACGAGGGCACAGTGTGTCCTGCAGACCCCATTCAGGGAGAGGTTCCATTAGCTCAGCCATTTGAGCTACTATTCAAATTTCTTCCCGGAGCTCATCTCCATTCATCATGGAGAACAGAATGCATGTTGCCATGAGAACTTCTTTTAGGTAAGGGTAAGTTCACCCAGCTGCACAGCAGCAAGCTCTCCCATTGTCCTCTGGCTGAGCCAGGCACAGCACATCCAGGGCACATGGGAACGCCATCTGGGAAGGGCCCTTCCATCACAGAGTCTCCAGGGAGACTCTGCAAACCAGAAATGTTGGCTTCTCATGCTGAAAGCAGTCCAGAACATGCCATTCACAGACATCTTTGCACTCTGATATTGCAGAAGGAGCTGTGATACTTCCTGTAGCTGCACAGTGACTGCAATAAAGCTTTACCAGTTGTTTGTTTATTGTCCTCCCAGATACTTGATCTAAAACAGAATATCTCCAACCTACCCCACAGGCAGTGCAATTTTTGTGATGAAAATTTTCATCTTACCCTACTATGGTTAAACACAGTTAGGAAATCACTGGTGCTCCTTCTAGTGCTGTGTGAAATGTTTTTCCCCCAAAAGTGGAAGATTTTAAAGCCATAAAAGAAGGAAAACTGTCAAATAGAAAATTGAAATTATACTTTCATCAGTAAAATAAGATTTTTTGCTTTGATAGCAGGTGATTTCTTGGGTTGAAACAATTAGCCTGAAGGAAAAATACAGAAAAAATTGTTATGACTGAACAGGCACATTTAATCCTGAAAATGCAGAGAAGAGAGCTTGGCATTTATCTGAATTATGTAACCAATCCCTCAGTGGAACTGACAAGATTTTCAGGAGCACGTCAATCCCCAAATTCCTTGCAAATCCTCGTACCATGCATAGGGCCACAGAAATTTCCCAAGCCGCTGGAGATGATGTGTGCACCCAGCGCCTCTGCTCCGACCTGTAGGTGTTTCGAGGAGTTTGCAGTGACAGAAACTCAGGCTGTGACTGATGAGAGCAAATCCCCTACTGCAGTGAGGATATTGCAAGGGGAACTGTGCTCCCTCCAGCTGGAAAGCAAAGCTGGTTATTTCCCAAGCCCACTGGAAACACAGAAGCATGGAGCCAAACTAGCTGTGAACTCACCGTGGAAGAGTGACTTCATCACCTCGCTCTGAAGTTTTGTGCCCAAATTTTGACCATCCCCTTCCCAACAACAGCCTGGCATAGTCAGGAAGAAGTGCTGAAAACAGGGAGATTTGCTTTAGTGATGGAGACCATCCCCAGCCTAAACTGCATCTGTGAGAGCTGCAGAGCACCAGGAACCAAAAGCAAACACTGCAAGAGGTTTTAGAGAAGGAAAAAGCAGACAAGATTGATGCACAGAATAGCAGCTGGAGTTATCTGTGAAATGAAAGGAAGAATAGGTCACAAATTGGCCTCTTGCTCACAGTATTTCTGAAATAAAAATTGAAGTAGTTCTTGCAAAACCCTGGTGACTCAGGGCTGCCAGCTGCCCAAAGCTCTGTGTGCTTGCTTTGGAGTGGTGGTGGGCTTAGGTTTTGTTTCCTGCAAGGAAGAAGTGCGGATGTGGCACCCAAACAGCACCAGATTGAATGTCCTGCTCTGTAATGGATGCTGTGGATTCAGGACCACTGTGTGGCCTCAGTAGCTGCTCTTAATGGTGTTAGCACATAAAACACTTGCAAAAAAGCAGCTGAACTGAGACACAATAACTCCCAGCCATATCCTCGTGGCAGGACAGGTCTACCCCCTTGCTACCACAGAGGGTTGGTGCATATGCAGGAGATAACTGGGGCGGGTCACAGGCCCAGAATGAGCCATCTCTGGCACCAAAAGGGCTCAGGCCCACAGCTAAGCATCAACATCTTAGTCTGCAAAGCAAATGTGGGAAGAGATGAAAGAAATATTCTTGACCAAAAGACATGGTTCTTGTGTCTATAAAATCCCCCACAGTTACCACAGAGGCAGAAATCTCTTACACTCTTCTTTGGGAAGGTGTGAGAAGATTTCTCCCTGGAGCAAAGCACAACTCCAGGTCACTTCCCTGGGGATTGAGAGAGAGGATTTCTCAATGTGTACTTCATCAAAGAATTGGATGGTAAAAAACATTGAATCCTAAGTTATACTACTTCTTAGCTAGCTGTAATTTTATGGCACCTTTGACTCCACATGTATTAATACTAGTATTCCCTTTTTGTCTTATCCCTGTGTAGTAATAGTCTGTTTTAAGTCTTATGTCTATTAGTTTTGTGTCTATTAATAAACAATCAATTTTATAATAGACCAAATCAGCCATAATTAAAGAACTTGCAAATCAGAGTGGATTTTGGGGTGCTGGCAACCTCAATACAGCTACTGCTCACTGCCAGAGGCCTGGGCAATAGGCAAGGGCTGATTTAAATCTACATTATAACAATCCTTCAGCTTTTTTTTCACAAAGCTTTGGAAGCACAGGTGATGTTGAGACAACGGTAGGAATAAAATGTTTAACCTGCCTTGAACCTGAAGCAGACTGCATTTTTCTGTAGGTTTTGGAGTGGTGGGCTTCAGAAATAATGTTACTGGCCAATTAGTCCCTTCCATGGTTGGCAGTTTCCTTCTGCAGGAGTGAATCTGCCGTGTTTGTTTGCTGAAATAATTTATTTGCTAAATGATCTGGACAAGTCATTTGTGAGTGGGTGTTCAGACAGCAACTTGAATCCTGGCTGTTGGTTACCTGAGCCCTGTGATATTATCCTTGCTCACTGCCTGGAGGGTGGCAAAGAGGATAAACAGTGAGGTGTGTCACAGGTAAACAACTCTGAGTAGAAGTCAGGAGGTCTTGCTAGACCCATGGACATTCATCGTGGTTCGTAGGAGAGGCTGTGGCTCATGTGAAGCCAGACCAGGTATTCTTACCCATGAAAGTCATCCAGGAGCAAGTATTACAGTTCATCTCTTTTTTATACATTAAGGTTTCATCTCCTGAACTCCAGGGTACCAACTCTGATGGCCTTTTTTTCTCATTACAGTGAGAATTTTCAGCTTAATCATGTTATGATCCTTGTGGCAAAGACAGCCACCTACCATCACGCCCCCCATGAGTCCTTCTCTGTTCACAAGAAGCAAGTCTAGAGGTCATCTTTCCTAGCTGGCTGAGTATTTGTGATAAGAAATTATCTCCTACAAACTTCAAGAATTTCCAAGACCTGTTCGTGTTCAGCAGCATGGTATTCCCAGCTGATGCCTGGCAAGCTGAAAGCTACTGACCCAGGAACTTCTCATAATTGCCTATGGAATTAACTCATCAGTGAGTGAACCTGTCCTGGCTGGGGTACTGGTGGTAGATATCCACCCTGTTCCCTGTGTTTTCCATCCCCCTAATCCTCTTTATCACATCATCACTAATTTTAAGGTCTGTGCAATCAAACCTCTCCCTTATATAGTGATACTTCCAGCTTGCCTGCCCTGCCTATCTTTGCTATATCTTCTTCCTTATCCCAGAGTCAGGCATTGATATCCTGGGCTCACCCATTTCTTCCAAAGTCTCCCCCCATCACTGTGAGGATTGAGGTAAACGCAACGTGGTTTGGGGATAAATTCAGTGCCTGAATACACTTTTTCAATTCTGTTATTTTGGACAAAGTCTCTTGGGTCAGTTAGGACACTTGCTGAGTCAAGGCTTGTCCAAGTGGGAGGCTTGTCCACATGGGAAGAGGAGGAGGTTTTTCCTCACCTTGAGGAGCACTGGGTTAGCTTGTAGGGGCCTTCAGGAGAAAGGCCTTGATGCCTCAGGTTTTAACTTTTATATTTTTAAAATCCTGTGCTGCTAGTGTAACTCTGAAGTTTCCTGTACCTTGTTAAGTGCTGTTCTCTTCTGCTATGATAGACATAAAAAAGCCTCTCTAGCTTGCTCTCCAAGGACACCCAGACCAAGAGCTGTAAACCATCATCTTGGGGAGAGGGGGCAAAGCTTGGGGAAATTACATCATTGGCTGGGTTCTGGTTAGTGAATTTATGTTGAATTAAAAGTGTGAAGAACTCGTGACCTGTCATCCATTTTGGGATGCACTGAGGCAGGACCCTCTGGAGCCCAGAGTGTTCCTCTGAAGGCCTTTCAAATAAATACTTCCTTTATTCCTGTCTACTCTCTGTTTCTAGGCAGCCATTTGAGGCATCAGCCCCAGCCTGAGAACATTGCAGGCTGAACAGAGGTGAACTGGAGGGAAAGTGAGGCAGCAATGCTGCACCTGGGGCCCAGGTGCTGAGCAAACCTGAAGAATAGATCTCCAAACTCTGACTTTCCAAAGAAGCACGTGATTTGCTGCTTCTTCAGCTGGCTCAGGGGATGCAGTACAGGGAGCTTTGCTCTGTGCTTCCACATCTTCCCCACCCTCCACCCTGGTGCTTCTTCTGCTTGTGCTGTGCCAGGAATGCAAAATTTATCCTAGAGCAGAGAATCTTGTCCAGGTAAACTTTGGCAGTTTTTGCCCCTATTGCTCTGGATGCTTTCAAAAGTATAGGGTGCTTTCAAAAAATGCTGTGAAGTAGAAAACGGCTAGACAAGAAGCAAGAAAATAAACTTTTTCTGTGCAGTTTCAGAGCTCAGATGGTTTTGCTCTTATAGCCCTTGCTACAAAATTCTCAGCCGTAATACTTTAGGAATATGAAATTGGACTATTCTCAGGCTCAGGGGCATCTTCCTTAAATACAGAGCAAATCCTAAATCGACTTCGGTCCCAGCAGTGAAAGTCTGGAGTGGTGAGAGTGTGACTGCCAGAGTGGTCCTGAATGGTCAGACAGGAAAGCTTCCTTAACAATAGTGATAAGGATTTAGTTAAACTGGCAAGGGATAGCCAAATCTCAGCTCTGAGCTGTTTTAGTTCAGCATATCTAAAAGTCTGAAAGATATCCTGTGTTATCTCATTTCTCTCTGGGAGATTGATGCTGAGTTTAAATTTAACTTAAGATGAAAACATCTGTTACTCTTCAGGGTAAATATGTTCTGATATCCTCCAATTGATTGAGAGGCAGATAGTTCAGGAGACAGAAACTGAAGGTATTTTGAACCATCACTGTTTATACTTGGAGCAGGAGTAATTTGTTTCCCACTCTTATGAGTCATGACTAGAAGTAATAAAAAATCCTTCAGAAAGTGATGATGATTGAAAGTGATTTGTAGATATTCATACCTTCTTGGCAAAAAAAAAAAGTGAGGAAAGTATATTACAGACTGGTAGGATTGCTACGTTCTTATGAAAAATTCACATTTGCCATATTAGCTGACTGGAGCCTAAAGCACTGTCTGCAATCTCCATTGTTATGCTAATTCATTATTTACATTGCAGTCGTGCTTGGAGATCCCAAGCACGAACTTGAGCCTTACTGTGTTCGGTGCAGGCACGTGGAAATACCAAAAGTGAAATGTCACCTCGCAGATTGTTTCTCTTTCCCTGCTCCCCAGGTGAGAAGGCAGGGCCAGGGTTAGGCTGCCCCGCTGACAGTCACGCTGGGTGCTCTCAGTCTTGGCTTTTTTGGGAGAAATTGTGGGTTCAAGTGACTCCTCTGGGGGTCTGGGTCCCACGGGCATCTTTGGGTGCCACGGGCATCTTTTCTGCCTAAGGCAGATTTGTTTGAGCCTTCAGTGAAGTGCTAACAACACTCTAACTGGGCTGGTTCCCTAAACCAAGGGCTGGTGTGAATCAAAGTTAGGGCACTGCCTGCTTAAGCCAGCTTAAAGCCTGTCCTTCAATGCAAACAGAAGTGTTCCTTAATATAAAATTCAAAGCATTTTTCGTGTTCCCTTAATTTATTATGTTCATTATGTCCCGTTGCCTTATCTTTATTGTTATTTGCAGACACTGCATTTCCATCTCCCTCAGGTAGTTTTTGACCTTTGGAAAATCTGTGAGAGCAGAGAGGAAACTTGAATACAGCACTGTTCAGTGTGTTAGGGCTCGCCCTTGCCATTGTGCTTTTTGCCTTCCTAAAAGCTTCCTCTCTCCCTCCTGCCAGTTCTCCCATTTAGTGACATCTTGGACCAGAAAAATTAGTTGGAACTTTTGTCACATTGGCACATTTTATTTACGTAAATGTTACTAATATTTTGGAATTTGAATATGCCTTACATAGATGGCTTTCACGCTGTAGGGCCCTGTAGCTGTGCTAATTCCTACAGGGGGTGAATCCAAAACCCCTTGGCAGTGAGTGGACTCCGACTTCATTAACCAAAAGGAAGCCCCAGTATGAACTAAAGCTGAAACAAGGTGAGACAAGTTTCCACACTGCCCCTTGGCAGGCTGGTGCCCCAGCTGTCCTTCCAGACCATTCTGACGCTTAACCAAAGTGCTCCCAAATATAACTTGGTTTGGTTTCAGTTCCAGTTTCCCCTCACAGTTTGCAAACTTGAATATTGCATGCAGGTCCCAGCTCAGCCACAGTGCCTAGCAGGGCTGGGAAGACTTTCAAGAGTAGAGATGTAAATCCATAACTAAATGTGCGTAACAATATTCCCAACTTCAAATGTGTATCAGAACTCACAAAAAAGCCCCTGACACCTCCTCCAAAATATACAGCAGAGCAAGTTTCAGGACACTGAGGGTTTAGCCTTAAAAAGACCCCAGGGCAATCTCATTCTCCCCTGCTCTGGTGGAAGAGGTGACCAGAGGCCTAAGGATGACCAGAGGCCTTTGGCATTTGCCAGGATGCTGCAGACAAAGCCATGGCCTCCCTCCCCTAGTGTTTGGGGATATTGCTGCTCCAAGAAGGAGCTGAGATGAAGGACTTGGGAGGTCTCTTGCCTGTGCCCTGGCCAGAGCAGAGCACCTTTCATGCCTGGTAAGGTGTAAGAGCATGGGCAGCTACTTCTCAGCACTTGGAGCAGGAGCTTGCTGATCCAGCTGTCCCTGCTGCTGACCCACAGCTACATGGAGCAGGGATGTGCGTAAATGCTTGGATTGTTCATGCATCATCACCAGGCCCCAGTGATGCCTTAAATGGCTACCCAGAAACAGAGACTAGACAGGAATAAAGGAATAAAGTCCTTATTTGAAAGGCCTTCAGATGTACACTTTTGGGCTCCAGAGGGTCCTGCCTCAGTGGATCTCAAAATGGATGACAGGTCACGAGTTCCTCACTTTGTTATATCAGCATAAATTCACCAACCAGAACCCAGCCAATGATGGAACTTCCCCAAGTTTTCCCCCCTCTCCCCAAGATGATAGTTTACAGTTTTTCAGCTTAGGACAGTCTGGGTGTCCTTGGAGAGCGAGCTGGAGAGGCTTTGTTATGTCTATCATAGCAGAAGAGAACAGCACTTAACAAGCTACAGGAAACTTTGGAGTTACACTAGCAGAACAGGATTTGAACAATATCAAAGTTAAAACCTAAGGCATCACCAAGATCTCCTTGTCTCTGTTGGGCAGGTTCCTGCTGCAGTTCTCTGCTTGATTTGCCCTGTGGCAAAGCTGGAGACTGTCCGGGTCCCTTCCCATCTCCCTTGTGGATCGCTGGGGTGCACACCTGAGCCATCTGCACTCCCCCGAGAGCTCTCTGGCATCCATCTGTCATCCATCTCCTCTGCCTCCTTTCTGGTTCCCTGCCTCCTCCCTAGTTTGTGTGCGACTCATTAATCTTCCCTGTGTGTTTTGAGATCACTATCTATTTTGATCTAGCGCAGTATTAGGCTGTTGGTGGGTTTATTTTTTTCAAGCCCTTTCTGGTTTAATGAACCCCTCTGCTCTGCCTCACTGAAGGAGTTGCTGACAGATGGCTGGCATTTGCATTTCCATTTCAAAGGTTCCAAGCAGTTGTGCACCCAAGGGTTGGTGAGGTGCCCAGGTGACTCTGCTGCAGAGAGGTTGCTTGGTTGCACTGCTTTGGGCATCCTTGCTGTGCTGTGCCTGTCAGAGAGCCACTGCTCTGGCTTCTAGCAGTGCTCGACTTTGCATGGCACACAGCCAGGATTGCTTGGGATAATGATTCTAACTGGAGCCTTCCCTCAGCCTCCCATGAATTAAATTCTGCTCCTTGATCCGTGGCCTTGTCATGGTCCTGGGCATCAGCCCTACCTGGTTGTCAGGGCAGTGGTGTTTGTTCCTCAGCAAATATTGTGGGGCACTGTGGATTATTAAACCATTATTTGCTTGCTGGACCTGCATGGGCAAAGGTCAAAAGCTTCTTTGTGTGACAGTAGATACACCTTTCTTCCTAAGAGAGACCAAAGTGGTGTTACTTATCTTGGGCAAAGTTAATGTTCTGGCACTTAGGGGGGAAAAACCCAAACCACAAAATTATAGCCAAATGAAGCAAGGGAGGTTATTTTCAATTACTCAATGATATAATATCTTCTGGATCATCCATGAAAAGAAACAGATAACATGTGCATCCCTCCCACATTGGACCTACACATTTTGGGTTTCCACAGAGGAGAAAAAGAAAAGCCAAAAAACTTATTTTTTGTTTGTTTGATGCTGTGAAGACTAAGTAAGTGGTGGTGTTAGGGCTGGTGCTTACTTGCTCTGATGGCCCCTGAACTTTATAAAGAGATCCTCACTAAAAGAATTCCTGTCCTGTGTTTTGATACAGTGGCATGTACTGGCAATGGGTTCCCTGCTACTCCAAAAGTCAGTTTGGATTCATCCAGCCTGTTAAGGGCGAATGTGATGTGGATTCCGTGATGTGAATTCAGGAGTATCAACCATGCTCCAGAGTCAAGGCACATCTGATTCACAGGCTGGGGAGTAACTTCGTCCCTTTTCTTCCTGAGGTATAGCATGGGATCACATGGGAGGAAATCTCTGACTGAGGGTGCTTTAAAGAGAGAAGGGACATAAGGCACATAGCATCCTTCTAAATCAGGTGGTGGAGTGGATCATAACAAAACACAGCTAGTTTTCCGGATCACTCACAACAAAGCTTTTGTTAGAAAGCAAGTGTTTCACTGAGTCAAAAATATTTTTAACACGGGATCTGCTTGCACAGGAAAGAAAATTTCACTGCTGGTTATTTCACACGTTCTTGAATACCTCCCACGAATTTGCTCTATCCCCTGTTTTGACCCATGGCTGGCACATTTACATGTTGATTACTTATTACTGTATTTTTTTCCCAGTTTTGCCACTGAGACCATGGACAAATGAACTGTGAAATGTCTGCCCTGTAAGGGCAATTATGCTGCTATGAGACTCCTCCAATCTGTTACATTCCAGGCAAGCATCAAAATTCCTGCCCATGCAAATGTCTCATCATCAGGGCTCTCATTACAATACATAAGCTATTAAAAAGTCACATCTTAAACATATCACTCAAGGAAAAAAAAACCCCAAGCAAATAAAATCTGTCCTCTGTACAGTCCTCATTTAAATTATATACCTTCATTCTTTCAAGGAAAACCAGTGCTTTGAAAAACAAATGGGTGTTAGCTCTTTCCTTATTTCCTCATCAATGGGCCATCGCCCCTCCCTTCAGGAACGGGTCAGTAGAGCTGGGGATCACACATTCACATTTACACTCCCTGTCTCTTGCTTGTTCCTTTTTTTCTGACTAGTGCTGCCTCAGGACACAGGACACGCCACAAGGATGTCAATGTCTTCTAAAATGAGGTGTTCAATAAGCAGAAGAACTAATTAAAACTCGTTTCCTACATAAATCTGGTTCCTGTCCTGTTTCCTTTATGGAAAGTTTCTGTTCTGTCATCGATGATGCCTGTAGGTAGTGACAAATGACATCCATGCTCGTTAGCCAGCCAGCTGACAGGTTGCCAGCTGCTGCCAAGCACAGTTGTAGCAGAGAGCAAGAACACTCTCTGGACTGCATTCCTCTAGCCAGATGCCAATTTTCACAAAAACTGTAGCGATATAAAATCCTGGAAACATCAGCTGCTCAGTGAGATCAATTAGTGAGTTAATATTTATTAGTGGAGGATTGAAAGATACATGAACAATGTAATCTCTTAAACATCAAGGATGTAAGGAATCAAGCCAAAAGGGAAGAGAAGCATGTGCAATCAGAAGCGATTACTTGTGTCTTTATCCCCTTCCTCTCTCTACAGGAGATTTGATGTAACATAGTTTAAATTCCATAATCCTTTGATCAGGAATCAGAACCTAACCTAATGTTTTCACTTGGTGCTTCTGCTGCAGAAAGGATCTTAAATGCACACTTTGCAAGAATGTTGTCACTTCTTTATCTTACTCTCAGCCTCTCTAAAATGCAACTTTCACTTGTGAGTGACCAGCAGTATCCACTATGAAAGTTGCAGCTCTTTATCAGATCAGGAAAGAACGTGTTCTCCAGAGGATTAGAGAATATTCTTTTTCTTAGTTTACCAAAATCTAGATGAAGACTTACACCAGTACTGCTGTGATTTAGTGTGTCATAGTCGCAGTGATATTTAAAACTAACTGCACAAAACATGCCTGTTTCTTTTAAAAGTTTGGATGCCAAATCCCTTGCCTTGCACTGTGCTGTAATTGATGGGACTGTTTTGCCTAAAGACTTTTCCTCTGTGCGAGGCACTGATAACCTCATCTGATGCCTGTTCATGGGGCACATTTCCCTGTATGTAGCACCAAGTTTATACACCATTTATCCTCTGGACTTTTGGACATCATAGACAAGTTCTCTTCTGCCCCTTGCCCTCCCTTACATCATCTGACGTGTCCTATACCAGCAAAATTAGGTGTAGCCCAATGTTGCAAAATTTTTCAAAGCTTCCATGCACATCTTCTTGAATCAAGTGCCTTCCAGGATATATGGGCTGCTTTTCTGACTGACAGCCAAAAATTCCATCTGAGTGTCATCATTCCCGAAGCAGAGTTACAGCATCCCAGGAGCAATAGCTCTTACTCTCGCCTCACTGCCCTAGGTGTGACTGGACAGCACTCCAAGATGCTCATTGCTCTGACCTCTCTGGGTCGGGCTGGCACTTGTTTGTACTGCCTATGTTTTGAGGACTTAGAGGATGCTCCTCTTCCTTCTGATAGTCTCATTGGAAAAGCTGTCCTTGACTTCAGGCAGACACGGCCCCCCCGAAGTGGCTTTTGTTTTCTGTAGCAAAATGTCAGCTTGCAACCATTGTGAGAATATTTTCCTGTGCAAGTTCTGCTCAGAATACAATAATAAGTAGAGGGTACAAACTGATTCAGAATGGCACTTTGCAGCCAACCCTTCTCCGATATGCATGCAAGCCACTGGATGTTCAGATGGTTCACACCCAAACCCTAGAGTCTTTCTTGAATTTGAATTTGAACTTATTTCACAATTATACGCAAAATATGCATGGAATTTTCTTGTGGTCATGTCCAAGCTCTTCAGAGAACTTCATGCCAGTAGGATATGTTGATCAATAGCACGTCTTGGCGTTAGACAAAACATTAAATCCTGAGTTAGAGTATGTGATGTAGCAAGAAAGGAACGAGCAAAGTTAAACCACAAGCAGTTCCAGTTCTGGTGCCCATTTCCATGGGCTTCAGAACACATAGTATGCTTTGTTTTCCACTGCAGAGTGTAATCCAGTAGCTGGGGATGCATCAAAATTCCTTGATAAGGAATAAACAAAGTCGTTTTTCAAATCACAACTTTTCCCACTTGTCTTCACAAAATCAGCTGAAAACCAGGTAGGTCTGCACCAAGATGGGGAAAAAAATTTCTAGTTAGATTCCATTTTCCTGAATAATGTCAGAACCCTCTCTCTTTCCTGAAACCGTTGCAAATATCTGCTGAACTTTGGTTTAATTTCAAGCTTTCCTGAAGTTCAGAAAGCATGTTTGAATTCTTCACTTTTGCTTGTGGGGTCCAGCATGCACAAAACAATCTGTCCTGTTTTATTACAAAGACCAAAAAAAAAAATCCTCCTTTCTCTGAGAAGAATCATGTTTGAAATATGTATTTTTCCAGTTTTATTTTGTAAACCAATTGCACATATATGTACACTGGGTTGTCTTAGGGAGTGCCTTTGGGATGAAAGGGAAGAGTACAGCTATAATAGAGGTTAAATAAGTCTAACTAACTGTGTCAGTCCCTGAAGAGTTATTAGTTTCTAATCGTAACACATTAGGTCAAAACCACATAATTCTGGCAAATGCAAAAGGGTGGTGTGAGAGCCCTCCTTGTGCATTTAATGAGGAGTGCATTATCTCTCTTCAGCATTACTGGAGAACAACCAATGTCTCAGCTGGGTTGTTTCAAATGGCAAAGCAAAATCTCATTTGTGCTGTAGGCAGCTGTAATTGTCAGCCAGTGCCAGCCACTGTCACAATCCCAGCCTTGGTAAGAATCAGGAAGCACACGAGCTTTGTACTGCAAGATCCACAGCACTGAGAGGGGTGAAAAAAAATCTCCTGCCAGCCTGAATCAGCGTTCTGGGACCTTTAGCAGAATTGGGAAGCTCTCCGTTCAGGGTTGTCCATCTCACCTCAAGAGAGGAAAGGAAGACATGTGTCACTGCTGTCGCTCAGACTTGCTTTAGAAAAAAATGTTCACAGAGCTGGGGGATTCCCTTCTGTGCTGATAAACATAATATTAAATGAAAGATCTACAACAGTTTGCCTTATAAATATACAACAAATAATTTAAAAATATGGCAGCTTGACTTGTGCAAGACAAATGCCTCAGTGCTCACTGAAAGTATTTCAAGTCTGAATTTTGAAAAGAAGAAAAAAAATATGAGAACATTCCTTTGAACAGGTTTAGAGATATGCAGATTTCTGCATTTGTTTTGCTAAGGCAATAGACTGCTCTTTGCAGGAAAAAAAAAAGATCCCTGAAAGACAGTGTGGCTGCTCTGCCTGTTTTAGATAGACTTGACATGCCCTCTAAGGATTAGACAACTATATATATTATACATAATTATATAAGCAATCATAGATAGAATAAATAGGAGGATGAAAAACCTCTGAGAGTGGGTGTCTTGTCACAGCATCCTTGCACTTGAAGTGGCAGAGGAAAGGGTGCAGATAAATCTTTTTTCTTTCTTCATTTTGATGATCCAGCAAGGTCTGAGATTATTCCACTGACTTTGAGGGGGGTGGGAATCAGGCCTTCGTTTCCTGGCAATAGCAAGGTCATGTATTTTCAGAGCAGCACTTAAAATACGCCCCTTATCTCCAGCCCGTGCCCTGTGGCTGCTCTCAGCTGTCTCTGCTGCAGTTCTGTCTCTCGTCCAGGAAAATCTATGGCACGGCTCCTTGTAAGGCAGCCTTTCCTGGGCCCTCCACACTGGGAAGCCTTTGCAGGCTGTTGTGCTCAAACTTGCCTGGCCCTTTTGTGTCTCCAGGCAAGAAATGGACTCAAACCAGCTGAAGGCGACTGGTTACAGGTTGGCTTCCACCTGATGGCTTTGCCCCTGTTGTGGCAGTGCCTGGATTTTTGAAATGGCAGGATCTTTGTGCTGGCACTGACCCGTGTGGCACTCAAAGAGAGGGGTCTGCTGCTGGTGGATGGAGTCTTTGGGGTCTGCCAGGGTGCATGTGCCAACTAAGCCAGCATCTCATCCCTCGTGGCCAACACCAGCCTCCTGCAAGGCTGTCACTGTGCTGCTAAGGGAATGGGGGAGCGCTTGGAATGAACTTGGATCAGGAGCAAGTTTGAAGACTTCCAGTATTTGTCTTAGGTTGGAAGATAAGACACTTCTAGGAAATACATCTTCCTCCTCACGCTGCGACGAAGGCCAGACCAGAGGAAAAAGAAACTGCTACACTTCCCCTGTCTGGCAGTCCTCTGCCAAGCACAATAAACCTTGTTTTGGTATAGACTGAAATATCACAGACAAAGTTTGATTTCATTATTACATTTCATTTGTTTTCTTGGCATTGCCTTATTCCTGTCAGGCTCCCTGATAATCCATTTTTCTTTTCATTTTGCTGGGTTTTTTTCCATCCACTTAGGTTTACTTAGTGCCCAAACCAATCTCCTGTTAGCAGTCATTCATCTCAAATCTTTCCACTTTGTAGAGACTGCAAATGACTTGGAAAAGTCACTTGTGTTTTATTTTTAAAGGTCATTTGCCAATAACAATGCAAAGTCAAATCAGCTTTCATACTTGAAGGAAATCAGCAAAATAGGTCATTTTTTCCTGCAAAAGATAAACTCTACACTTGCCTATTTGAACTTCAGCTTTCCCTTTGGACGCCAGCTATTTTGAAGTGCTCCAAGGACGCTTGAAGCAGCAAACTGAATGGGGAGCCTGGTTTTGAGCCGTGTTTCTTCATTTGCTTTGCCTTGGTTATGATAGCAGATGCATTCTGACAGGATTGCTTTAAATCAGAATAATCCTACCAGAAGTAACCAATGGTTTAATTGATGTCTTGGCTTTCCTCTTGGTTGTTTTTGGCAGCAGCAAACTTTCTACTGCATGATGTCTTATCCAGAACTATTAATAGACTTAAGTTTGGGACCAAATATCTGCTCCCAATTTCATTTTTTAAAAATGGATAAATGAACCAAGCATTGTGATTTCTTTGTGGTGTGGCCATTGCTCTTACAAGTGTCTTGGCTGAATGATTGGCAGTAAGTCATTGAAAAGAAGGGGACAGTTATTACAATACCATTATACATTTTAATGATGATTTTGAAAGGTTGATAGTTTAAGCCCTCCCAAAGGCTTTTTAGGGAAGTCCTGCAATTTTTTTTCCCAGGTAGGAAAAGCCCAAAACTTTGATAATTGACCCACCTCAGTGAAATTTAATTCTGGAACAGCCGATGAAGAAATAACAGGGCCCTACCTGATAGAAATAGATCTCTAAGTGGAAAGGTAAAATCCTCTAATATTCCTACCAGAGACTGGAGAACAGATTCATGCTTTATTAGACATCAGGGAATGCATGTAAAGACTCCTTTCATGTCTCTGCTCCCAGAACCACTCATTTTCTTAGACAGACTCTTTCCCTTAAAAGACAGGAAATTAACTGCACTGAAATATGAAATTAATACATTTTCAGTATGATGTCTTGATTTGTGTATATTTTAGTTAGGCTTTCAATCATTTAGATTTTTAAATAGTCCTTCTGTAAATCTTTCTCAGAGATTTGTTGGGTTTTGTTTCTTAGCCTCTGGAAGGAGTTGGTTATTGTCTGTGTTCTTTCTGGTTCTTTTCCCCTCGTCTCTCACATTTAATTTGCAGCAGATACTTCAGCTCCTTTGAAAAATGTTCGGTTTGGGTTTTTTTACACCAAATTCAGAAGCAGCAGCTCTGGGGTTTTTTCAGATGATTTCATCACGTTGTCCCTGACATTTCCTTGCATTTGTATCACCTATTTATGTTTGAGATAAATGTCTATGGCTGTAATGACAAAAGAATTTTACAGACAGAGTTCGGAGTTTGTAGTCTGCTTGGTAATTCTTCATCTTCTATCAAGTGAAGCCTCGGAGGTGCTGATCACCAGGGAAAGAGATTTTACAGTGGTCACTGCTTTCTCATTGTCCTGTCTGATTGTATTTCACATGTGAGGCAAAACAATCCAAAATCTCCAGTGTCTTGTCTCATGAGCAGTCTCAGCTAGGTATGAAGGATTAGGTTTTTTCCCTGGGAATTAGAAAATCAGACACTCCTGGAAGATGCCAGAGGTTGTGCAGGGCCTGCTGACACAGTGAGGTGAGGCCTAAAGAGCACCTCTCACTGCGAGTCCTGCTGTCGAGGGCCTGGGCCCCCTGTCCTCTGCCCTGGGGCTTATCTTCCTTTGGTTTGTCATGTTGGAAAAAATGCAGCAAGAGATCTTCTGCTGTTTCAGAGTGGTTTATTTGTCTTATCAAAACCTCGGAGGGAGAGACAGCATCCCCCAAGGACACCAGGGCAGAAAGGGCAGAAAAGGCAATGGCTGCAGAGCAGCAGCTACTTTTATATCTAACTAACAACCATTCAAGAAACAATACGTATCTTATTTTCATTTCAACACCAGTAAACCCTCATCTTATTGATATGTCTTTTCAATACTAACTTTTTTCCACCAACCAACACACCACAGGAACTGGTGTCAGAGAAGAGAGGAAGAGAATGAGGAGAGAGGAGAAGAAGAAAGAAGGAAAAACCACACCCAAAAATCTCCATCTTGTCCCTATGTAATACATAGAGCAAGATTTTAAAAACTACAACTAAACTCTCTGTGGTTCACTAAACAAAAATCTCTTCACCACTCTGGTGCATTCAGGTTCTCCCAAAAGTGGAGGGAGCTTCTCCAAAAGCCTAGGTCGCTGGCTAGGTCACTTTTGAGGAGCTCTGGGGACATAAAGAAACCACCAAAGGAGCAGGAGAAGCTTACAGGCTTCCCTGGACTCCGACATCCTGCTTTTTATCAAATTCTTTTGTCTTTTCCACACAGATGTGAGAAAGAACACGACCAGAACATGCAGAAGGAACTGGGGATCTCTGCTCTTTGTGCACAGGGGAATCAAGAGCATGGACTCACAACACCTTTTAGGTCATATCTCCAAGAAGACAGCTGTGATGTAAGATCTGGCCCCGGATGACAGGTTCATAAAAGCTCTGTATGTGCTTTTCCTGCTGGTCACACTGTGTGTTTGCACATCCCAAGGGCTCTCTGCCCTGACTTGCAGATCCTGGTGGCTGTCCCCCAGTCCTGGAAGAGCGGGGCTGCAACACTCAGAGAGGAGAATTAGAAATCCTTGGCACAGGGAAGAGTTATGGAAGGACATATGTTGCATATAGGTAAAACCTTATAAAATGAAGGCCTTGTTGTCCTTGTAAAATCATGGTTCAGGCCTGTTACTGTGGGTAAGTAGGACTGTGGGGAAGGGACAGAGCTGAATTAGGGGTAGTAAAACTTGTTATATAACCATCGCATGTTCACATCGTGGTGTATGGTGGTTGGTTGAATTATGTTTGTTGTGCCTTAAAACTCTGTAAACTGATAAGCAGATAACTGCTCAAAAAGGCTGGTTTTTTGCAATAAATCACCTCTACTTTGCCTGGGAACTCTGCATCACTAGGGACCCTCACCCACAGACATACCAGTCTCAGCCCACAATATCTGCCCAGGCTGCTGTGGCCCAGAAGAGTCACGAGAGGGAGAAATTACATTAGTGCCAGTTGTGCTGGAAGCTTCTCTTCCCAGCATGTTCCTGGCCTAGCTGGGGGGTGGTGAAATAAAGATCTGCCTTTGAACTCACCTGCATCAGTCCCAATTTCCACTGAACTCTTTGCTGATTTTGTTCTGCTTGAGGATTGTCTCTCGTAATGGGTAAATTTGTTGTGAACAACCTCATAGCAGATTTTCCTTGCCTGCAGTTTTGCAAAGATTTCTTCTTTACAATGTGAAGTCAAGATAATTGCTTATGTTTTAATGTCCTTTCCTTCCAGTGCTTTGGAGTGAAAAACTCACCTGTACTATTAAAACCAAAATATATCTGGATAGAAATCAATAATATTTTGTTTAGGAAATGTAAAAGAAGAACAAACAGGCTTTCAGGTTGCCATCCCCACCCCTCTCTCTACTGAAATGTCCTGCTGTATTTGCTGCTCATTCCTCCTGCTGGCAATATTGGCAGAAATTCTTGGAAAAGATCGAGCTGTTCCCCAGAGCCAGCTCTAACCCCACTTGTCTTTTTAGCCATTTTTTCAGGTGGCTTTCTGGCAGGTCCGACACCGATTGCCAGTTTCCCTCCCTCCAGAGAGAAAGTGTATTTGCAGAGACAGGTTTGAACTTCAGCTTGTTCATTCTTCCTGCTGCTTGTGGGACAGCTTGGGATATCTGAGCAGAGAAACTTTGATCAGGGGTAAACTGGTCAAAAGGAAAGGCACTTCAGGGAGTCGGAAAATATTTGTGGGTTGAATTTAGCAAGTGGTCTTGTCTGAGAAAATAGTTTCCACAAGTGCTGAAACACTTCCTTTCAGACAGAACCTCAAGCAGGTTTCCTATATCATGCCATGAAAAATCAGAGTGCGCAGTGATTAGCTGTAGACAGGCTGTGGGAGGGGTGATGAGTTTCCCTCACAACACAATCAAACACCTCTTTTTGTGCCTCAGAGTGAAGTTTAAAACGGTTCCAGGCACTTAACAGGTTAGGCTATTTTTAAAGGCAGGTGTGCCTCTGCACAATTGATCCCCAGTGAGCGAGTTCCTCCTTGAGATGCATCCTGCTTTACGCCATCTGCCAAGGCTAAGCAGCACCAGACTGTGAGCATTAAGAAATCGAAAAGATTAAGTGAAGTTCCTTTCCCCACTCTATATTTCCAGTTTTACAATTTTGTTTGAATACCACAGCAAATACAGAGTAGCTCAGAGCTTGGCTTGTGAAGACTTGTCTGATTTGGCCAGTTTTGGCCATCAGATACATAAGTGTCAGGACCATATGGTACCCTCTCATTCATTCAGTTCCTGAGCTTTGTTAGTTTGCTTATGTAGCTTCCTCAGCTGTTCACCTTATTCAGAGTCTGTTTTCTTTAAAATACAGACTATATTAAAAAACCTAAAACAATTTTTCAGCTCCTTATTAAGAATTTATTTTTGCACTATTAATTTGTAGCGTATGTTTTTCTAGTGCAAAGACACATCCATCACGAGGTGGGAGGGTGTCATCAGTAAGAGCAAAACCATAATTCCTAATTTACAAGTTGGCTAAGTTGTGGCATAGCTGTGTGCCACAAACAAGTCTGCAACGTGGATGTCCTAGAAAGCATTATTGCAATTTGCCATCCCACATGGCACTGACGGCTGAAATATTTAATCTGGGGCCACTGACTGCTGGAAAGAAAAAGTGCATTCACTTCTTGGGAGCTGCTGCTTCTCTTGTGTTTGCAGAACTGAAGTGTCTCTGTTGAGCAGAGAGGAGCAGGGGGCAGGCAGTCCTCTGTGCAGCTCCTGTGCAGGAACAAGGGGACACTGGGCTGGCTGAAGGGGAAAGAGGATGCCCCTGCTCAGGGGGTGGGAGGGCTACAACTTCATGTATGGTAACAGGCAGATGCAGCACTGCCATTTGCAGCTGCCAAAGCAGGTCTCGGGCAGCAGGAACGCCATTGCAGTATCTCACTGCATGCTGCTTCTCTAAATTTAGCCCTGTCAGTGCCTCCTGGGTTAGCTCTGGTCTGTGTCTGCAGCTGGGAGTGAGCCAAGGGCTGGGGGAGAAGATGGGATGCTGTGGGCCATTGCTCACACTCCTGTTCAGTGCCTCACTGCCAGGGCCAGGACCACTTCCCTCCTTACGTGGAAGAGAGAGGAAGCCGTGCCCAGAATTGGAAAGAAGTATAGCTCGGTGACTGCGGCAGGATGAATGAATTCTCTCCCATTCCTTACTAGAAGGAGTGCAACAAAATCAGAGCTTCACTAGAGGGAATCGAGTATTTCACTCTTATACTTTTACTGTCTTCCAGCACATTCCAAGTAACAAAAATGGCTATGAATAAAACTACCCTGCCAGCAAGCAGCTTAGGCTGGTGTTAGAAAGAAGAGATTGATATATTTCTGCTCACAGCTGGAAACAATTCTCAGTTCCCCTAGATCATGAGCTTCTTTGGAGATGGCATTGCCATATCACTTTACATTTCTCTCAGTGATAATTAAGAAGCAGATTTGTGAATGTGAGGATATGAGTCTGGAAAATCCACTGTTCTGTGGTAGAAGGACAAGAATGCAGTGATAAGGAATAGAAGGGATTTCCTTCTTTTGGTTTTCAGTGTATTTTATAGGCATGTGAAACAGACCAACACCTCTCCAAATTGTCCCTGTGTTCTCACTATAGTGAAAAGATGACATTTATCATCATGGCTGGGTGTTAGGGAAGTCTATTAATGGAAACAGTATGCAACTGTACAGAGATGGTATTTAGCAACGAGCACATACAGCTTTTCTTCCATTAAAATGCTGCTTTGGGCAAGAATGTATTGCTTGATTAGTTTTTTGGAGAGCAGTTTTTCATTCATAATGAGAACACATATCTCAGCCACTGTTATTAGTGAGAACATGCTCTAAAATGAAAATAGAGGGAAGGCAAAGCCAGGAAGCTGTCAGGGCAATGTTAAACAGCATCACATCTTGACAAGGTGGGCTGTCAAGAGTGTTTAGGCACCACAGGAAGCACGTGCTGTGCAAGACTCACTGATAACAGCACAGCAGTCATCCACAAAGCAGTCATGTTGGATCACTCACTGGTCTTGGTGCTTGCTCCTCCCCAGCATTTCTCTATTCTCCTTGGCTTTCAGGATGCTGTGAACAGAACTGGATGTTGCAGATTTCCAGGGGCTGAATGCCTGGTTGTCATCTATTGACTGAAGAGGTGAGTGATTTTTCCAGAGCTTATTTTAAAAGGGGGCTCCTCACTGCAGCACCTTGTATGTCATCAGCTTTTGTTCTGCAGAGGGCAAGTGGCTTTCATGGTCGAGGGAAAGGTGAAATACAAAAGCAAAACAGAGCTCTCCTTCAAGCAGTCACTTTGACTGGAAAAAGGACATACTCAGTTTAATTTCCCTTCTTCTGATCACTGCTGTTGCAGTATGTGAGCCAGAGACAGTGGATCTTGCTGTTCAACATCATCAATCCTCTGCTTAGTACGATGTGTGGCCATTTGCACCCAGGCACGGGCACCACACAGAAAGAGGAGGTTTGTGCTGCTGTTTGCCTTGGCCATATGAATGCATCATCTGTGAAAGATAAATAACACAATGGAAAATGGCAATGAAGTGAAACGGCAGTGTCATCCAGTTTTCTGCGAAGGGGGAGTTAGAGACAATGGAGGTTCAGCACAGATGGCAAGGAGCAAAGGGAGTT
Source organism: Erpornis zantholeuca (assembly GCA_013400515.1). Classification (NCBI taxonomy): domain Eukaryota; kingdom Metazoa; phylum Chordata; class Aves; order Passeriformes; family Timaliidae; genus Erpornis; species Erpornis zantholeuca. Next base: position 137,122 of record VZTN01035294.1, on the reverse strand, counting down.
TCCAGCAGCAAAGGATGAAAACCCTCTGCCTCATAAGCACTGCTGTACTCGTTTGAAAAGAAACCAGTGCGAGATTGCAAGCCAGAATTATAATTTAATAGGAAAATTAAAAAAAAAAAAGGCAAAAAAGCAACAGTACAAGAGCATTGACAGAGTCAGGATACAACCCGACACCCTGTTAGTCAGGGTGTGGTAGCAGTCCATGAAGAGGTCCTGTTGAGGCAATGATCCTGTAGAAGGGTCTTGTCTTCACCCGAAGGTCCAGTGGTAGCTCTTGTCCCCTGGGAATCCAGTACATAAGGGCTGTTTGTGCTGCTCCAAACCCCGGATTATATCCCGGTGGGAACGCTTGGCTCCTCCCACTGGGCGGAGCATCTCACAATGGGCTGATGTAATTCTGTCAAGGTGGGTCCTTGACAGCCCATTACACAGAGATAGCCCCCGGAGGAGTTATCAGGAGTGAGTCATGGTAGGAGATAACGAGCCCCGCCCCACCTGCTTTAACAGCTTGTGAAGATGACAATAGAATACATACTGTTGGTTACATCTTACACTGTAACCTAGGACAACTGCAGAGGCTGAAGTGGCTTCTTTTGAAGCTGATGGTTGACCTTGTGTCCTTCACAATCTTCTCTTTGGTTCCTCTTCTCTCCACTGAGAGAGTTCAGCCCTGAACAGCCACACAAGCGCTTTGCAGCTGCACACTGAAAGTAAATCCTTTGAGTGCAGGAGTTTTGAGGTACAGGGTTGAAACTAAGATCAGCCAGACTGGCCTTACCTGACGAGTGGGTACCCAAATAAGAACAACCACCAGGTCTGTGTAAACTAGCAGAGCCCCTGGGCCCTCTGCCCTACAGGGAAACCAGTGCTTGCTAATTAGAGGAACCAACTATTAAATTGCTCTGCTCTTCTGCAATCTGTCACTGGGGGTTCTCCCTTGAGATCCGAGCTCAGAACTCTGAGTGGTTGCACAGGGGAACCCTGGACCAGGCCCAAAGTTTCCCTTCTGATCCCCTCCCAACCTGACTGAGGAAAAAAAAAGAGGCACACACCCCCCAGCCCCTCCCCAGGTAACAATGCAACTGTGGCCAGGCTGACAGAACACAGTAGTTGAACAGTTCTTCCTTTAAAACCATCCAAGTTGTTGCTTTTTCTTTTTCCTCTGAGATTATACTATTTCTGCTGCCAAATGAGCTTTGGGATCAGATAAATTGGAAATAGTTTAAATTGTTACCAAAAAAAAGAGGTAAAAATGAACTTATGAACTTAAAAATAAATCTGTGAATTACTGTTCTTTCCCCCTGTTTGCATACTTCACTACTTTTCGGTTTCCTTCTGACATGGAAACTTCTATTATGATTGCAACCTTGCCAGAAAAGCTAAAAGCAGGAAATACTGCTGGATAACATTCACAGGAGCTTTGTAGGCAAAGAGGTAAACCTACATAAATATTTTAAGGCTCAGACACTTCTCCAATTGAGCTGCAATCGCTCTGTCCAGCTTTGCTCATTCAGTCCTTTCCTGTGTTTAGCATGGTTGATCAAGTTGAACAGATTTCATGCAAGCTGCAGGATAATTGAAGTTCCTACTGCTTGTGCTTGTCATTTCTCCTGAAGTACTGGAGGTAGTTGCTCCTGTGCTTGATGTTTCCTCCTGGCTGTAACATAAGTTGCTTGACAGATTAATGCATGTATTTTCTTATCTGTCAGTTTTTACAGTGTGCCATGACCTTTGGGAGTATTTTTATTGCCTATCATTTTCTCCAGAAAATGAGTGATTATTTGTACCTTTTATTTTACTGCTATAAGAGTTCAGGCTGGAATTGACATTGCCGGGGACCATCTCTAAGTGTAAGCAACCTTCACAGCAATATTTACTTGCTCTGCTACAATTCTGGGACTTTTTCATGTACTGAATACTTTGATTCACAGACAGAGATGTCACTCTTCCAAGCTGAGGAGAGAAAAGCAGTGCATCCTTTCATCCATTTTCCAGACTTGCATTTTCATCCAGGTCTACAAATGGAGCCTTGAGTCTGTCTTGCCCTCTGATATACTGTGATGTGCCTGTGCATCACCCAAAATCATGTCTCTGTGTCTGCATGAGAAAATGAACTAATTAGGTAGGAGGTCTGGGAGTGTTTAAACACACAAAGTTGTCATCTCAAAAGGCAGGAGTCACAGGGAGCTTCCCCTGAGCTTTCCCCAGCTCTTACATATCTCCAGTTTAAAGTTTTGTGGCAGCTCACATTCTCCAAGGCTTTGGGGAAGAGAGTCCTGGAATTCATCAGGTAAAAATATGTTCTGCTAGAGGGGGAAGAGAAGATATGTGCCATAAGGAAAACCAGCTTTGGAAGAGAATTCAATGCCCTAGAGGAACATTAGCTGTTTACCCAATTTCCTAAGAGGATGTCTGACTCCTTAAGGATTGTCAGTTCTGTGTGTTCCCAACCATCTGGAATGATTTACATCCCACTCCTCCCATTTCCAGGTCCACAAGGCCAGGAACTCACCTGCATCACATTTTAGTCTGAGGCACAGGTGGTATCTAGGAGAGGAGATTCTTCAGCCTAGCTCTTGAGTGTTTAGGTTGTGTAGGATGGATAGGCACCCTGAAATGGGGATAACAGGGCATGAAATAAAGACAAGGAGAAATACTTGCTTCCAGAGACCTCTTGCATTTAGTACAGAACTGAAAATTAGTGAGGAACATTCTGTGAAATTGCAGGGAGATATCAAGGTGCTATGTTTATTTAGTGTCTTAGAGAACTTAGAGATCTGTGCAAGAATTGCACAGGGATTTTCTTTTCTAAAAAGAAAAGACTGGAGAGGGTTGTGGTAAGAGACTTACATTCATAAAACAGCTCCTCTTTTTCCATGGAAGAGCCATTAATTGTTCTCTGGTAAGGAGATTTTTTTCCCCTCCTCCTGTCTCAGTCTTTATCAGCTATTTGTGGTGCTAAGACATCTATTGTACAAAGAGCTGACTCAGAGCTCAGACCTGCAGTGTTCCTAGGGTCTTGATCTTTGGGACAGAAATACACATATCAAATTTAATTCTGCCCATAAAACTGATGCTATCCAGACCACCAGGCCTAAAATATGGCCTTGTGGGTTTTTATGATTGGAGCAGGAAAGTCAAATGTCTTCGTTCTCATTCCTCCCCATTCCAAAAAGAAAAAGAAACAATTAATATATTTATGCATCTGTACCTACAGATGTCCCTCTATATATAGACATTACCATGCATTTAACTACACAGTCAAATAACACCCAGATATTTAAGATAAATCCATCAGCAGGAATATACCAGATAAGGGAAATGCCAAAACAAAGAGACCGGTGTTGTCTTGATAATTCTAGACATATTTCTAGGCTTAAAGCAATGCCACAGTGTTGGTCTTTTAACAAAAACACAAAGTTGTATCCAGTGGTTTCCACTCCTGAAAACCATCTGTCAGAGTTTGGGGAAAGTTTTAATTTCGACGGAAAAAAAGAATGGGCTATTGCTGGCACAAAATCTGGGAAATCCATCCTCTGCATTCTTTGTGCTGCTTCCAATCTGCCACTCAGAGCTCTAAAAACAGGTAGAGCTCTGCTTCTCCATTATTTACTGAGGGATGTGAGAAGGACAGCAGCACGGGACACAGAAAAATGAGTTGAGGAATTAGCACAGCAACAACTTCGGGCATTTGGGGAACATTCAGCCCATTTAGAAAAAACCCAACATAAACGTGTGCTGGATAACAACACTGGAAAATAAATTGCAGAGAAAAGAGAAGCTGATATAATTGTTGTAAACAAAGCCAAGTATACAATTAGAGCTACTCAAGGCTTTTATTGTGATAAAGCCAGTTAATCCAACAAAATCCTTGCTCAGTTCTTTTTAAAAACAAACACAAAAAAAAAAATTTGAGCCAGAGAAGCAAACTCCACAGAGGAGCTAAGTTTTATACGCAGTGAAATTTAGTAAGAGGGTAAAGAGCAAGAGTACTATTTTCTGGAGAGCTTTCATTGAGAAAAAATAACTGGACATCAAGTTTTGACATCAAAACTAAAAATAAGGAATAGCAGGGATGGCACAGCCATGCTTTGGAAACAAAGCCTGCACATTTCTGGTCTGTAGACCACCTAATCAGCTTTGCTCTGCCCCCGTGGCTGCACCATTGCTCTTCAGTATTGTGTCCCAAAAGGGCACTGAAGCACTCCCTATCTGCAAAGCACCTTTATCATTCTGCAGCCAGAGAAACAGCCACAGAAACATCACTGCAGGTCTCCTTCCTGCAGGCAAGGCAAGAGCACCACAAGCCCCTGGGGTAAAACCAGCAGAGCTCCTGGACTAGGATATGGCTGGTTTATGAGCAGGTGAGTTACCCTGGGTGGTTTTGCAGAGGGAAGCAGTGCAGTGAGACCCAGTGGCACCCACAATTCAGGATGTAGGGAGATGGCAGTGCTGAATGGGTGCTTGAGTCTGGTTTTTACAACACCCAGCTCCGGGCAGGACAAACATATCCATCTTCCACTAGGAAGCATAATCCTAAATAGGGCCAGCTGCATCAAATTCATCAGCCAGGAGAGACAGGTTAATGCCAGGGGGCCTGCTGTGCAACCTGGAGATGGATGAGGTGCTGTGGGGAGAGAGCCAGCAAGCCAGTGGACACCTTTTCCCATTTCAGCAGAAGGGAAATGCCCGCGGAGCACCAGAGATGCACTGCAGCACTATTCCAAACACATGGTTGGTCCCAAATGCACTGAAGGATGCCAGGAAATCTCCAAGGACCAAAGGGGCTTTGCCATCCGTCCCAGTGTCCAGAGGTGGAATCCAGAGCTCTCCAGATCACCTCTCACACTAAGAGGGGAGCCACGTTGTGGGATGCAAAGGCAGAGGGCTTTTGGAATTACATGGGGCTTATGGGATGCTTAGTGGCAAACCAAAGGGAGGGAGAGGCTGGGGAGGAGCAAGAATGGAAGAGGAAAGGGGTAAGGGAATAAAAGGGGCAGGCAAATAAACAATTTGCTGGCCAGTGCACTCATCTGGGTGTGCTCTGCACCCTATCAGCACAGCCTGGCCTCTACCCCTGCTAAATGGCTTTCCAGCCCTTCTGTAGGCAGGAGGCTCTGCTTCCTGTGGGCACTTGCACGTGGGAGGGTGTGAGAGCACCAGCTGGAGCTGGCCATGGGTCAGGGTGTGACTGGAGTCAGCATGGGTCATTGTGAGCTGGGATCCAGCCAGAACAGGCCAGGAGCAGGACTGGGAGCAAGGTGTGCGAGTCTGAGGGCGTGTGGGTGTCCCTGGGGTCAGCTCTGGGTGCGGCAGCACCTCCGTGTCCCTAGGAGCAAGGACACAGGGGCTGTGGGACCAAGGGCACCATTCACACTGGGGTTTCTCTGGCTGCGGAATGATAAAGGTGCTTTTCAGCTGGCCTCCATGATCCTTGTGGGTCCCTTCTGACATGGATTCTGTGATAAAGCATGGTCTGTGAGCATCTGCTTACTGGGAAAATGCTTTTAGCCTTGCTGCTGTTTGGAACCAAGGGTGTGGAGCTGCAGCAGCCTCACGTCTCTTAGGCACTTAAACTCAGTGTTTTCTTGGACAGTACCGAGATTTTACCTGGATTTGGGAATCTCTAAGAACTATGGAGTCCCTGCTGAACTTGCTTGACTGTTCCTTGAAGTCAGCCCTATTTCTTGAGCTGACAGGTTAACAAAGTAGGCAGGTTTTAGGTGTTATTTCTCAGTCTGTACCCTCAAGATACAAGATAATCAGGGGAGTGTTGGCTTACTCAAGATTTGTGTTTTATGGAAAACTGAGTGAAGTGCGCTTTGACTCACAGCCAGTGATAACTGAGGTTAGAGTTTGTAGGGACTCTGAACTTCAATTTGAAAACTAAAAAAAAACAAAAAAACCCCAAAAACATTAAGCATAAACGCATCCTGTGGCATACTGAGGTACAGCACAATTTCTGACACTTTTTGTCTTATGGATCATGAGGACATTTATAGTCACAGCAGGAACACTGTCACAGGGTAAGTTTCCTTAATGTTCTGTCTGAAAAACACCAGGTGACTAAAGAAAAGAAAGTTTATTACAATTAGTGCTGCTTGAGAACTTCTGGATGCTGTGCTTGCTGCCTGCAAATCTGTAGTTCATCAAAACTGGAATCTGGTGTGAGCATGTTTTAGTGGCTCTTTCTTGAGGATGAATATGCTCTGCACATCCCAGACCAGATTTAAGCTCCCTGCCAGGCTTTGCTGGCATCTGCATTGTCAGGTTATAATTCTGCCACTGGCAACGCAGAGCTGTTGCTTTCCTGAAGGGCTCAGAGAAAATGTAACAAATGCTTTACCTTCTCCAACATCAGCTCACTATCCCAAGGACCAGAAATGGCCCTAAAGCCAGATTTTCTTAAGCTTTTCCACCCCTGAGAGCAGTAGAGCTGGGAAAAAAAAGAGAAGCAAAAGCTCCAAGTAGGATAGTAGAGAAAAGCAATAGTGAAAAAATAGCCAAAGAGGTTTCCTGGTGTCCTCTGGCAGAGGGCAGGCATCCTGATAAACAGATAGGATAATCCTTAACCACTGTGTGCTCCACTCGTAGGTTGTCTCTGACACATGACTTACCATTAAATACCTGCCACCTGTCCTTGAAGGGACCTCTGGACTTCAGAGGCTACCAGGACATCCTGCTGAGGTAGCCTTCCATGCTGGTCAGGGCAGGCAGCTGTCTCACCAGACTGTGTCCCTGAGGACCTTCGGTGGCGCTGATGGGCTTGCCTTGACTGCGAGCAGCCTGTGGCATGAACAGCTGCATGGATTGGGTACCTCTTGAGGAGGAAGATGATAAGCTGCTTCTGGGAAAGGTGGCTTCTCTCAGAGGCCCTAGCACCGTGTATTTCTCTTCACTGTTTGTCTTGGTTTTAAAGACAGGTGTCTGCTAAGGAAGGCAGGAGCCTCCCTTGGAATGGAAGATGCAAGCCCCCTTCCCTCTGAATCATTATGATTTTGAAATCAAGGGTCTTTCAGACAAAAATATGGGAAATAGGAATAACAGTTCTTTACTAATATATATATAAATATATAAAACAAGGCAGAAAAAAATTAAAAAGAAAAACTGGTTTAAACTGACCGAGTCAGGTACGACCTGACACCCTGACAGTCAGGGCAGCAGTGGCAGTCCAGTAAGATGGTGGCTGCAGTCCTCCTGAAGTGACAGACGTGGTTCTGTTGGAGCAGTGATCCTGTAAAAGGGTCTGGTCTTCCTCAGAAGGTCCAGAGGTAGCCATGTAGCTCCTGTCCTCTGGAAAATCCAGTGGGAAAGGCTGCTGTGGTGTTCAAAATCTCAGTTTATATCCAGGATGGAATGCTTGGTTCCTCTCTCTGGCTGGAGCATCTCACAATGAGATGATGAGCCATGGGCAAGGCACTGATGGGCCATTAACAGGAGATAATCCAGAGGGAGGAGGCAGGGAGCACTGCCCCACCTGGTTTCAACAGCTCATGAAGATGGTGATAGAATACATGCTTCTGGGCACAGCTTACATTGTAACTCAGGACACTGTTTATGCACAAGTACTGTCCCAGCAGCTCTGAGGGTTGTAGGGCTTCAAAAGCTTGTGTGTTCTTGGGAAACACCTCTGAAAAGCTCCTGGGGACATCAAATCCAAGCCTTTGACTGAGCAGCAGTTGAATGTCACTTTGGTACATTACTGTTACTTCCTTTATGCATCTAAAAAAAAATATACATGTCCCATGGCTGAAGGAAGGGACATGTCTAATCTGCAACCTGTGCAGAAGCTCTGCTATACTGCTGAATAAATGTCACCTCTTCAGAGATGTCTGAACAGCCCCATAACACTATCACAGCTGCCACGTAAATGCTACAGTACAAGATTTTACCAATGTTTAACTTGGTCTCTTCCACCTTATTTGGTTTGATTACTTCATGGATAAAGTTTTTCATTTTCATAAAGTTTCACTTGCAATGATTTTCAGTAACCAGGCAAAGCTGCCTTCTCTGTACAGCTCATGTATCCATCAGGAGATTCTGCCACCCTTTACTCACCTGAAATCCTTTGAAAATCTGGATTATTCTCAACTTTTTCCTTGAATACTGAGCATTTTCTTCTAAACTTTCTCCCAGACCTCCCTTGCTTGCAGCCATATGTGAAGGACTCCTGAATAATTCAACAGTACAAAGTGGCTGTCAGTACCCTTGGCTCAACACCATCCAAAGTGAGCCATGCAGTGCCAGAGGCTCCACCACATCCTCACCTGCCCCTTATGGGACACATAAAACTCCCAGACCATTTCTTTCTCCACAAAAATATGTCCAACTTCTATTAATTGCAGCCGAGTTCTGTATCAAGCAAGAAATTAATTCCCAATAATCTCAGGCAGCAGCCACGTTCCCAAACTTGTGAAGGTGATGCTGCAACTTGCAGCCAGCAGAGGCAGCTCTGTGTGTTGACATTGGGTACACATCCCTGTCTGTCTTAAATATATGTTTATAGGTGCATATGCATACTGTTGATGAGCAGGTTTCTCTCTAAAACTCACTTTTCTTATCAAACAAGGCCCAGAGGACATGTCCTTCTTAGAATTGCAAACCACCTGTGGGTACCATTAACTTATCAATGGATGTTGCACACAACAGCTCTGTCTCTGTGGTCACAACCAGCCTTGCACGCTCACTGGGGCAAGATGAAGGCTGGACAGAGAAGCACAACTCGTCTGCCCCCCCCAGGGCTCTGCAACACATCCTCTTTCCAAAGCACTTCCAGAAAAACAACCTTTTTCTCACAGCCCAAAAGACTGATCCCGGTTTCCCTTACAAAGTACACCTTACCTTGAGCTTTCAGCACCATGGTGCTGGAAGCTCTGGCAGGATTTTGTGTACAAGCCCTGTGCTGTGCAGCCAAGCTGAGGATGGCTGCAAAAGTCCTGTGGGAAATAAGCCTTTGCTGCGTAACAAGCCATGGGAAAAGCAACCCCAGCCTGCTTCACTGAGCACCAGGGGCTGCTTCCAGCACAGCCCTTCGTGTGAAGCCTGTCCAGAGCCTTGTACTGGTCCTTGCTCAGCCCTCTTGGAGGACAGCAGTTGATATCAGTGCACACACACACACACACATATATCTAGATCTACTAAATCTTCTCCTTCCTCTAAGAATGACAAAATGATGCTTTGCAGGACTGGAAGGCAAATTCACACATTTGTCTCTCCTGAATTCATGAGCTGAATGTTGATCTTTGATTTGTTGGTCATCCCGAAAAATGTGGACTTTACTGCGCTGCAACTCAGACTTCTGGCTTTTCTTTCTGTCCTGAAATTCATAATGTCTGGCTAATGAGCTTAAGCATGGATGTCCAGAGAGTAGCTTTAGTCCAAAAGAGAGAAAAAGCTTCCGTTTGCTTCTGGACCAGACTTTTCTGCCTGTGGTAAGAGAAAAAGATGCTTTGATTCATAGCAAATGAGCCTTTCCAAATAAACTTGGCTGGGCATGCAATGGCATCTTCCTGTCACTGCAAAATAAATTGCTCCTGAAAAAAAATCCCTTTTGATAAACAACTCTCAAAGTGATTTTGTCAGGTCAGAATTTAAACAAGAAATTTCCTGCCTGCAGTAGGCCAAAGTCAGGAAAAAATAGGCAAGGAGTGTCTCAGCTACAGGCATCTGGGATTTTTCCATCCTGGGTGCCCTTTCTTCACAGCGTGTTGTGCTCCCAAAGCCACCCTGAGCACGCTTCATGCTCTGCTGCTGCCCTGGTTGACTGAGCAGGAGGCATGGAAAAGCTGTGCTGTGAGTGAATCCTTGGAGCTGGGGCTCTGCTCTTGCTAAGCATGGCCCCTGGAAGAGCCACCTCCTCGGAGTCAGAGCAGATATCCTTTGCAAAGACACACTCCAGTCTCACTTGGCTGGGCCACAGCCTGTCTGCTCCGTGGGGAGGGGTCACGCATTCAGCAGGCTGGGTGAAACGCCACGCTCTGCTTGATGCAGATGACAGGGCTTGGCAAGCCAGGACAGCACCTTTGGGCCATCAGCTGAGAAGTCCCAGAGCTGGAAATAGGGCAGGCACCTCCCTGGGGACCAGGAGCTGCTCAGACTAGTGCAGAGAAGCATGAATTTTTCCTGTGCCCCTGGGGGATGCAACCTGGCCAAGCAGGGATAACATTTGCCTACCTGCGGTGTGTAGTGCTGCACAGATATGAGCAGCGTCTGTGAAGCCCAAGCTGGCAGGTGAGCTTAAACCTCCCTGCCACACCATTAGGGATTTTTATTTTGGTATCTTGATATCTCTTTTAATCTGGTGTCCCACAGCCCTTGGGTGGGCGAGTGTTGCTCTTGAGTGGCTGGTGCAGGATGTGAGCCAAGCCCAGATTTCCCACTGGGCACTACTGACATCCTTGCTACCAGTCCTTATCTCACAGGCTGCCAAGGGCTTCCTAAGCTCTGACCTCCCTGCAGACACCCAGATATGTTAATTGACATGGCAATTTTATTATCAGCACTCCCAGTCCATAAAATAATAGACTTTCCAAAATTTCTACCCTTGCAATAAGCAGATTTTTTTCCCCTTTTTGGACATACCTGTGCAAGTTCAGCAGGGGCAGGAGACAGTGACAACAGCCTATTTGTCTACTCCTATGACTTCTACAGGAAGAGGACATCAACATGATCAAGATGTTTCTCTCCTAGAGCAAAGGGATCCTTCCCAGAGCCTGAATCTCTGGTTAAGGCTCTCTAGGCTTGGAATTGGAACCTATTGAAAGTTCATCTGCCTTGAATGTTTGAAATAACCCTGGCCACCTAAAGAAGCTATCATTTCCCTCCATTTTCCAGTAATCTAACAAAGTGTGTGTTCCCAAAATACTATTTGCTACCTATAACACACCTATAACACATGCTCCATTTCCCTTTGGCATGAAGGGAATTTGGCTATTCCCACACAGTGGCCATTGCTGAAGGCTTTCCCGAAGCAGATGGTACCATTGCCATCTTTTTCCAGACCCTTTGCAAACTCTGGCTCTGCAAGTCTTATTTGGCCAAGACCTCTTTGTTTCCAGTATTTGTTCTTTCAATCCCATTCATCCACCAAAAAGCTTCGTTTGGCTGTGCAAGCCTTCCTCTGCTTGGCAAATTAAAGCTATTTTGTCAAAGATTATTTACGTCTCTTGCAGTTCTCTGTCTTTCCCTCTCAATCCCCTTTGTTCCATCCCAATTGATATTTAACCATCCTGTTCCCTTTTTATGTGTTCTGCTCAAGTTCCCGTGCTCTTGTTCTCTCTCTCTGCCTAAATGTGCATGAATGTGATGAAACACAAACAAATGTCCAAAATCAAGCTCAATTGTCATCTTTTTTACTAAGTCAGTGATACCTCCTGACTGTTTATGGAGGGCAACAGTGTCAACCATGAGAAATAAATTTCAAGGAGAGGGACAGGAGAATAAAAGGAAAAAAGGAGGGAAGAAATAAATGAATGAAGAGTTGGTGAGAGAGAGGAACAGAGTCTCCCTCAGTGAGACAGAGAATCAGCGTCTATGAAAACTGGATGAATTATTGATGAAATAAAACTTTTAAGGGATTTATATGCTAATTAATAACTGAGTTAATTCTTTTTAAATGGCAAACCCTCTGATTGTGCCACCCAGCACAGTCATGATAAAAGCAGCTTTGCTTTCTGTGGCTCCAGGCTGTTCTAAAGCCTGCCAGGATTTGTCCCCAGAAGTCACACTCAGAAAAAGGAGCTTTCAGATTCCCTTCACACCTCTTCTGTTATCTATGTATTAATCTCAGAATACAAGAAAGATGTTGCCCTGATGTGGAAAGTCCCAGCCACATGGCTACATGAAGTTCAACAAAACAACAGTTGAGAGACTTTAGTTTGCCTAATGAAAAATTGGGTTTTCTTTCACTTTTAAAAGTGCATTTGTAGAAATTTAAAGATGTGGAAAGCATCTGGTAATATAAGTCTGCTCAACTCACAGCGGAGAGTGCAAGAAATGAGCATTTTTTGATTTGGAGGTGGATAACTAGATATTGCAGCGACCTTCTTAGGAAAAGGGGAAGATCAGCACCACTCGAAATCTTGGATCCAACCTTTTCTGAAGTGACATGCCTCAATTCGGTGTGAAGTTGTCTGATTCAATCATACAGCCTTTAGATGGAAGGGAAAAAACTAATTCTTCCTGTTCTTTGATCAGCCTGGAAGGTTATTGCAACCCCATGCTATTTTTTTGTCTATGGGTAGCATGTCTAAGAGGTTAGCATGTCAAAGATATTCTAGGATGAAAAAGCCTTTAGAGCCTTAGGAAGTGGTTGTTGAAGAGCCGTAGCAGGTTGACCTTGGCTGGGTGCCAGGTGCCCACTAAGCCACTCCATCCCTCCCTTTCCCAGTGGGACAGGGGAGAGAATAAGATGGGGAACAACCAGTGGGTGAGATAAGGCAGTTTTATTACAGTGAAAGAAAGAAACAAGCGAGAGTTTGCACACCCATAAGCGAGGGGAAAAGTAATTCCCTAATTCCCATCAGCAACGATGTTCGGACACTTCCCAGGAAGCAGGGCCTCAGCACACGTAGTGGTTTCTCCAGAAGGCAAACATTGAGGAATCATTAATGCCCCCACTTCCTCCTCTCTCCCTTAGCTTTTATATCTGAGCTGACGTCATATGGTATGGAATACCCCTTTGGTTAATTTGGGTCAGCTGGCCTGGTTGTGTCCCCTCCCAGGATCTTGCCCACTCCCATCCCCTTGATGGGGGAAGGAATGTCAGAGGAACAGCGCTGCTCAGCAGCAGCCAAAACACTGCAGTGTTATCAACACCCTTCCAGCTACCACTGCAAAGCACAGCCCTGGGAGGGCTGCAAACTCTACCTCAGACAGACCCAATGCAATTCCCTCCCCTTATTCCATACCATTTCACAGAACCACAGCATGACTAGGTTGGAAGAGACCTTCAAGATCACCAAGTCCAACCCATTCCCTAACACCTCCTCAACTAAACCATGGCCCTGAGTGCCACATCCAATCTTTTTTTAAACACATCCAGGGATGGTGACTCCACCACCTCCCTGGGCAAACCATTTCAGAGCTTTATCACTCTTTCAGTAAAAAACTTTTTGCTAACATCCAACCTAAATTTCCCTTGGCACAGCTTAAGACTGTGTCCTCTCGTTCTGTCAGTTGTTGCCTGGAAAAAGAGACCAACCCCCACCTGACTACAACCACCTTTCAGGCAGCCACATGTCATACTCAGATCCCACATTGTGTATATATCTTCCAACTCTTCTGTTATATTTATTTCTCAATACTGGAATCCTTCCTTACCTTCATATACAGATTAAACTACATCCTTAAACCATCTCTATACCAAATATGCTTTTTTTCATTAACTACTACCGAGGCTCTTAGCAGATCCCCTTGTATTGACCAGCCAAGTGGCTTCTGCTAAGCTTGCATCCCAGTGCTTCCATGTCCCATTACCTAGTGCCCTTAACATGGCTTTCAGTAGCCCATTACATCTTTAAGTCTTCCCAGAGGCCTGTGGATGATAGGGAATGTGACATATCCACTTAATGCCATGTTTCTTTGCCCAGGAGTTGATAAGGCACTGGAGCCGTTCCACCCCTTGCCTCTGTGAATCACATATTTAAGGATTATCATTAAAATCGGCATTCAACACACAATCTTCACTTAGAACAATGAAAAACCAACTGAACTAAACAGAAGTTCCCCACACCAAAGCCAAAAATAACATCATCACAACACAGAACAAAAAATGGACAATTTATGCAAAATCTGCTCCTGAAACCTGCACTACAATTACGACACGAATTCTCCACTATCATTCTACTTGATAACATGGTTTAGTACTGGTTTTGCCCATTATTTTTCCCAATTAATATCCTTATCTCAAAGTCCCCATGACTCCACAGCATCTCCACCAAAAACTGTCATGGTTTGACAGTGGCCAAATGCCAGGCACCAACGAAAAGCCACTCACTGACCCTCCCTGCTACAGCTGGGCAGAGAAGAAAAAATTTACCAAAGGGTTCATGAGTTGAGATAAGGACCAGGAGAAAGCACTCTAGGGCAAAACAGGCTGAGCTTAGAGGTACAAAGTGAATTTATTACTAACAGAGTCAGAGGAGGATAATGAGAAGTAAAATAAGCCCTTAAGAATACCTTTTTTGCCCAACCCGCAGGGCATGAGGGTTTGGTCAGTTCATCACACGAGCTCTTCTGCTGCTCTGGGAGAGGAGTCTTTCCCCTGTGAAACCAGGGGGTCCCTTCCCACAGGAGACAGTTCTCTGTGAACTTCTCCAGCATGGTTCCACCCTCACGAGCAGCAGTCCTGCCAAACCTGCTGCAACGAGAGTTCCTCCCACGGGCACTCAGCCCTCCCAAAACTGCTGTGGTGTGGGCCACTCTTCCACAGGGTGCAGTCCTCCAAGGACAGGCTGCTCCAGCCTGGAATCAGGGGCCCCTCTCTCCACTGGGTCTCCCACTGGATCACAGCTTCCTTCAGGCATCCACCCACTCAGGTGTGAGCACCTCCTCAGGGGCTATGGGTAGATCTCAGCATCCTCCATGGATCCCCATGGGCTGTGGGTGTATCTCTGCATCCCCCATGGATCCCCAGGGGCTGTGGGTGGATCTCTGCATCCCCCATGGATCCCCAGGGGCTGCAGGTGGATCTCTGCATCCCCCGTGGATCCCCATGGGCTGTGGGTGGATCTCCGCATCCCCCATGGATCCCCATGGGCTGTGGGTGGATCTCTGCATCCCCATGATCCCTCCAAGGGCTGCAGGGGCACAGCTGCTTCACCTCTGTCCTCACCATGGCCTGCAGAGGAATCTCGGCTCTGGCACCTGGAGCACCTCCTCTCCCTTCTTCTCCACTGACCTTGGGATCTCCATGTTGTTTTCCCTCACATGTCCTTCTCTTCTCTGGCTAGAAGAAAAAAAACTGTGTGTCCTTTGTTTTGCTTTTCTTCTTAAATATGTCATTGCAGAGGTGCTACCAACCTCCCTCATTGGCCCAGCCTTGGCCAGCAGCATGTCCATCTTCAGAGCCATCAGGGTTTGGCTCTGCTGGACATAGTGGAAGCTTCCAGAAGCATCTCACAGGAGCCATCTCTGTGGCTCTTTGGCCTCCCCACTACCAAAAACCAGGCCGAGCAAAACCAACACAAGAGTAAATAAATTTTTTATATGGAAACCAAGTATGTTTTATCAGTCTAGCAAGTGTTCTCACAGGAAAGAGACCCAGTTTGGGGTGCACAAGCTCTTCTTCAGAACTGAAAAGCAAAGCTGCCAAGTGCCCACCAGGCCATGTTATCACTCCCCTCTTCAGCAGGAAAGGGGGAGAATTTAGCACAGGGATGACATGGGTCAGGATAAGAATAGAGAGAGATCACTTACCAAGGATCTTAAAAGGCAAAAAAAAAAAGACTCAACTTGGGTAAAACTGATTTAATTTATTGCCAGTTAAGCAGAGTAAGATAATGAGAAATAAGAACAAATATAAATATATCTTCTCCCTACTCCTCCCTTCTTCCTGGGCTCAGTTTCACTCTCAACTTCTCACCTGCTCTCCCCAAACAGTGCACTGGGATGGGGAATGGGAGTTATGTCATGTTCACAATACTTAGTTTTTGCTGCTTCCTCAGCTTCTCCTGCTTTTCCCCTGCTCCAGCATGATGTCCCCTGCTCCAGTGTGTAACCCGCGGGATACAGTCCTTCACAACCTTCTCTAATGTGGGTTCTCCCCATGGTCTGCAGTTCCTCACGGAGGCTGCTCCAGCCTGAGCCATTCCCATAGCATGCAGCCCTTCAGGATCTGCAGTGTGCATTCCCTGTTGGGTCACAGGTCCTGCCAGGAGCCTGCTTCAGCCTGGGCTTCCAATGGGGTCACAGCCTTGTGAGAAACAAACTCACTCAACTCAAAACCTTAACAGTTTATTAATGGACAGTAGGGGACAAATAAAAATCATCCAACAAAGTGGAGGAAATACAGCGCTGTGTGCGTGGTCACAGACAGGGTGCAACTAACAGCATGCCCTCAGGGCAGGGGATATATTTTTTATAACCCAGAACATTAATATAATTCCACCTGATCTCCCCTGCCTTGGCCCATACTTACTTGCTCGTTGCCTCCCAATGACAGAAGCCTGTTCATCCCTTGATGCTAATCCTAGGGCAGAGCATCACACTTTCCCTCCCTCCCTCCAGGGTAGAAACTAGTTACCTATCAGAACAAGGCAATTTTACTTACTTAACCCTCATTAACACATGGCCAATAACAAACTTAATCTATTCCTTACAACCATAAACATTTAACAAGGAGCCCACTAAACCTCATGAAAGCCAACTCTGCCTTCAGCATTTATCTCAGCCTCCTCCAGCATGGTTTGCCCCGAGGCCTGCAGGTGGATATCTGCTCCACCTTGGAAAAACACACACAGCTATTCACAGACTCACAGAGGTGCTGGTCAGAGGGGACAGCCTTGGAGTGGGATTCTCACTAAGTCCTAGGGCAGGGCAGCTGTGGTTTTGCTTGTGTGAGTTTTGAAACACTCCAGGGAGGGTGGTACCCCATCTTACCAGTGTCTGTGTATGCACCACCATCCTGGGAAGAAGTTTTTCCTATGCCCAACGTGAACGTCCCAAACTGCATCTCTGGCCATTGCCTTTGTTCCACCATCTGAAGCTGCCAAGCAGAGCTTGGCTTTGTTATCTTGGTACTTGCCACCCAAACTATAGTTGTCTACCCAAACTATATTAGATGTCCTTTTCATTCCTGCTTTCCCAGATTTACCCTGTCCATTGCTCTCCACTGATGCTTGTATTTCAAGTATTCCAGGCCTGGATCATTTCGGTGAGGCACAAATGGACCAGCAGCCTGGGGTCTGATGGGATTGTGGAGATGATGTATGTCATAAACCAAACACATTTGCAAAAACCTGATTTTGCAGGTTCAGTTACCAGCAGAAAATTTCCAAGGTCTACAGCAGATAGAGAGCAGTCCTTCAACCCACATGTGCACCAAGGGAGTCATTGTGCTGTGGGAAACAGAGTTCCTTGCTGTGAGTTCAGATATAAAACCTGGGCATAGTGGCACTGGAGGCTGTGCAAGTGGCATCAGGCTTTTTAATAAAGGCATCTGGGATTTATATTTTGCTCTTCCAGAATGAAATTATTTTGCTTTCTGATATTCCTTGTCAAGAAACTGACTAGTGCTAGTGGGTATCATGATCTCACAGTAATCCTGAAATGAGGGCAGCATTTTTGCTGAAGTGGTGAATCTGCCATACCTCTGATTTCTTCTTTATCCACCCTGGAGTAAAGTCAGCAGCAGCAGAGAGAGCTGCTTGCCTGCATCTTCTCCCCAACCTTTTGAAGGGATAACCTATGTCAGACAGTTTTGATTTAGCAACAAAGCTTTTGTTTCCTGGGACGAGAATATGTAGAAAACTGCTCTTGAAATCCATGGGCTCCTAATCCTTTTAACACTTCATAATCAGAGTGCACAGGAGGTAGCAGGAGAATATGGTAAAAAAAATTAGCAAGAAACAATAATGAAGATTTTAAAAATGGAGCTCTGGTAAGCTGCTTAGAGAAGGACATTTAAATCTTCTTTTTGAAGTTGCACATTCACAGATTTATACACTATTACAAAACTAATCAGGGTTCTGCAGTGTTTAATATCACCTTTTGTCATTACTCATGGCTGCATAGCCTTTCACAGGTTATATTCTGTTATTTTTTTAATCAAGAACTTCACATCTTTTTTATTTACTTTAGGCAGTCATTTTCTTTCCCTCATGAGCATTTAAAATTTATTCCATGTTTTATTCACTGACTAGTGAACTTATTTTCTTTGAGCATCNAAAAAAAAAAAAAAGCCTTTATTCATTTAACAGCGAGAGTCCAGATGTCTCCAGCTAAACTGATGTTGTGTTTTGCACAAACCTATAACATCAGGGTATTAAAAGACTCTAATCCCCTCCCCCCCGAAGGAATTATATTAGTGTCACAACAATGTAACTAGATTTGGATTCTATCTTGTTGCCTTCACTCAGATTTCAAGTTCTCAGTCAGATCAGTGGGCCAGGGAAAATATTAGTGGTTAAGGTATTTGGACTTTAAGAACAGCTGAAAAGGGGTTAGGTACGCAGCTCTCATTACATTCATATTCTGTACTGCAGGAAAGAGATGTAGGATAGAATTCTTTAGAAATGAGGAGTATCTGGAATATTTTTACTATTCTCCACCCTCCCTCTCCTTCATGTTTTGGGTGAAAATACATTGGTTGTGTTTTTTTAAGTTGATAGAATTCTGTGTTAATGTTGCTATATTCTAGAACAAACAACTTGTCTCTGTCTTTCTGCTCTAAAACTTCTCAGACCTTAATAGATTTGGAAATCAGAACTTGGAATTTGCTATACCACTCTGGCAATAAGCCTAACATGTACATTAAGATACATTTATACATCAGATTTTCCATCTGCAGCACAAAAATTGACTTCCTGCTGCCTCACAATGATTTCACCCTAGTTCCCCCTACTTACTTTCCATCTTTCTTTATGCAAACCTTTGCATTTACAAAGATGCCAGTGAGCAAGATACAATCTATCTGTGTAAAGATAGATATTTATATATATCCATGAATCTTAACTGGGAGCAGTGGCTCAATTTATACATGTAGCTGTGGAATTGCTGTATCTGTGTATTATGTAATCAGCAGTAAGTTAAATTACCCCTGTTTGTGTCCATACCTGACCCTCAGCTTCAACAGTTCAAAAACCCAGAAGCCTTACAGAATGCTCCTAAAATCAGTACCTGCTGACATATTTCCAAGTGCCTGCAGCCACGTGCATGGCCCCTTGGCGTGGAGTAAATTCTGTTTGCAGCATCAGACTGGAAAACCTTCATTTTCTCCTTCTCCTGTACATCCTGAAGTACAGCAAACATGTTGTTCCAGGAATCTCTGGATTGTTCCCAATACAGCCTATTCATTTTGGAGTCTCACCATGCTCAGCTTTGGCAGTTTCCTAGGACATGGGCACATGGGATGATGCTTCCTGTCAGGCATGCCAATCTTACCCAAATTCCATGCTGGTCTCACAGATTCTGTGTATCTCAGAATTTTGTGAAAGGACAGGGACAGGGAATTTACCATGGAACCAGAAGGCCTGCACAGGAAGGTCAGCCCCTGAGAGACATCAGGGGAGGCACAGGCCTCATCCCAGGCATGCTGCTAGGCAGGGCAGGCATCTCCAGAAGGGAAAAGTCTTTGGCAACCACATCATTTGTGATGTGCAATTAGGCCCCATCTTCCCTGTTACCTAATTATTTCAGTAAACTATATGCTACCTCTGAACCCTTGGCAGTGCAATTAGGTGCCAGTTCTCACCAACAGTAAGCACTCTTCCTTCCCCAGGTCCAGACCTGATAAACAAAGCAAGCCTTGGCTTATCCTGGGGCAGTTTTGCAGCCCAGGTGCAGGTGGGAACGGTGTCAGGAGAGCAGCACGGCTGCACCACGCACCCCTGTGTGTGCAGCTACACAACAAAATGCCTGCCTGGGCACACACTCTGGGCTGTGCAGGCCAGCCACACCAGCCAAACCACCAAAACAGGGATGGGGTTCCCCTGGAATTCCTGTCAGATTGGGACAAAACCAAAGGCCTCGCTGTGAGAGTGCTTTAGGCCCTGCTAATTGGCTGTGGGTCATCCCCTTCCCGCTGCCTCTCATGCAGGCAGTGACTCTGCCACAGGGATCCTGGGGTTTTCCTTCCTCTGGCAGGATGTTGAGAAGGTTTTCTACTTCCCAGTGAGTTATGGCCCAGCCCCAACTGCTCATTCTACTGCAGCTTAGATGAAAAGATGGAAAAAAGCAGAGACCATTTTTCTTCCTTCTGTCTCCTGGGGGCTAAGCCATAAACACACACTCAGCACACACCTATAATTTATCTCTCTTTATAAGCTAAATGTTCCTTGTAGAAACTCATTTAAAAAAACCAACTCTGCTTCCCAGTTTTTTCCTCTATTTTTTTTCTTTTATTGTTTCTTATTACAGTAGAGGTGATCTAACTGCTGTTCTCACTGCTCTGGTTGATTATGTGACTAAAATGCAGTAATACTAATCTCCTGTAGTTTCATCTGATGCCATTTAATGCTAAAATAATGATTTAGGGTTTGTTGTATTTCTTACAGTTACTACATTCTATAAAATGTACTCTTGAGATGAGTCCCTAAACCACTTTTCTCTCTCAGTATTGCCACTGGAGGCAATGCAGAAAGTCACACCTTGCACGGGTTTGGAGGGCATCTCTTTAGACACTCAATTCATGCAGAGTGAAACACCTCATCATCTGGGCTTTGCAGGACTGAATAGGAGGAAAAATGTGCTTTTACAAGATACCTTCTGGGGTGATTTTTGCAAAACCCAACTGCTTTGAAAATGGAAATATTTGGAAACACAACCTCTGTGACTCATTGATCTTCCAGTCCAGATACCTTCATAGATTGACTGCAGACAAGGCTCCAGGATGAAGTGATGCATCCTTTTGTCTCATGGGTGCCTGTGAGAGCTTGTTTGCCCCAAGGAAGTGGAATGGTCACAGGAAATAACCATACTGAATTTACCACAGAAATTTCCATGAGCCAATCTATACAGACAGGCTTAGGTTGGGGATGTTTCACTAAAAAATAATTTTTTCCATAGAGAAAAGCATTGGAAAGAAATGACTGAAACCAAAACGTCAGAAGAAATGCAGGAGTTAGGAGGAGAGGGAGTAGACCAGAACTAATACTGCTATCCCCTCCAGCTTACCACACCAAAAATGTCACAGATTTCACTGACACATAAAATTAGTGAGGTACTTTATGGCAATTTTGAAGCACTGTTACAAGCACAGTGCAAAAAATACTGCTGACAAGCAGGCTGGGGGGACAGTAAGGAAAACCAGAAACTGAAGAATACTTCCATTTATCAAAATATTCCTGTCTTATGGGCTAGGACCACACAAAACTCTGCCTAAGGCCATGTCTAGGGAATTTGTTAAGGGTCCAGTACCAAAACACCTGCTTAGCTTGAGTAAACGGAGAGTTTGCTTCATTTCTGTGCTGACTTGGAGTTAAAAGTATAAAAGCCAGTCTCACTGTCCCACTGAATTCTGTGAACTGTGCCCTGAGCATTTTAAAAGTGAAGGAAGGATGTTATGACTTTTGCCAGTTTGGACGGATTGTTGAAAACTGTATCAAGAGACAACTGGTGCAAGAGACACTCTCTGGTGAGCCAGATGAATAATACATTCCTGGAGGAAATTTGAATTGTTTGTTCATTTATTACAAACATTTGTGCAATTTGCCTGGTTTTCGTTCGAATGGGGAGGTGCAAAAGGATACTTTTTTAAAGTAAGGTTTCCAAAATATTTTGGGAGGCTTTAAATGGAGATGTATGGAGCAAACTACATATGCAAATATATGTCCATATAAATACTCCTCTGTGTGTCTGTTCATATGGAAAAACATTTGCTTTAATCTCTGCAGAGGGTGGAAAAGTGATTTGATGCCTACCTAATTTTACCTATCCGGTGCTAATTCATGTGACAAACCCTGCAAT
This sequence comes from Erpornis zantholeuca, assembly GCA_013400515.1. Lineage (NCBI taxonomy): Eukaryota > Metazoa > Chordata > Aves > Passeriformes > Timaliidae > Erpornis > Erpornis zantholeuca. The sequence goes on along the minus strand of VZTN01035294.1, from coordinate 115,498 downwards.
ATGAAAGCTGTTCTGGGAAGTGCTGCTAAGATAACATCGTATAACATCTTGTTCTGGTTCCAGCTGGGACAGGGTTAATTTTTGCAGTAGCCAGGAGGGGCATGGCCAAGACCCAGAGATTATTCTGTACCACCTCACCTGACAGGAGGGGGAAGGGATCCATTCTGCTGGGGTAGTGGGCAGTGAGAGGTCGGGGTAACATCATGTTCTGTGGGGTGAGCACTCGAGGATCATTTTCCTCTCTTGTACACTGTTATTAATATTGTTGCTGTTAAGAGTTTGTTTCTTATTTCCCTCCTGTTTCCAGCAAATTGTTCTACTCTCAGCCCCTGACCTTTAACTTTTGTGCATCTGCTTCTCCTCTCCAGCCCATGGCAGGGAGAGCGGGAGTGACAGAGGGAGGGAGGGAGCAGCACATGGTTTGGGGTGCTTCAGTGGTGTTTTGGGTCTGCCTCATTTCCCCACGGCAGCTCTCCCAGTGCTGTGCTTTGCATTGGCAGCTAGGAACGTACTGATAACACCCCAGTGTTTTGGCTACTGCTGGGCAGTGCTGGCACAGCACCCATGGCTGTCTCTCCAACATTCCTCTCATCAGTAGGCGGGGGGTCAGCAAGATCCTGGGAAGGGACACAGCCAGGCCAACTGACCCAAATTAACCAAAGGGATATTCTGTACCATATGGCATCAGCTCAGACATAAAAGCTGGGGGAAGGAGGAGGAAGGGAGGGCCATTTGTTATTTGCAATATTTGCCTTCCAGAACAACTACTACAGGAGGTGAAGCCCTGCTTCCTGGGAAGTGTCTGAACATTACTCACTGATGGAAAGAAGAGAATAAACTTTTTTTTTTTTTCTCCTTGCTTGTGCATGCACAAACTTTTGCTTTTGCTTTAGTAAGCTGTCTTATCTCAACCTGTAAGTAATTTTCCATCTTATTTTCCCTCCCCTGTCCAGCTGGGGAGTGGCAAAGCAGCTTGGTGGGCACTTGGCATCCAGAGAAGGTCAACCCACCACCAATGGGAGCATAAATTGGGGAATTCCTAAACCCTGACACCTCTCATTTTAATTCCTGGATATTCAATGAATTCCGAGAGCTAGGTTATGATGTTTGAGGAATTTTTTTTCCCATGATATGGCAGATGAGGAAATTCCTGAGTCAGCAGGCATCAAAGCAAGAGAGCTCACTCTCAATGCTGGTTTTGTTCACCATGACAAACTGGTGTGTGGGTCTGTCTGCACTTGGCTTTAATTCCAGGTGCAGGAAAAATTCCTGTATGATTCCTACACCTGGGCTCACAAATCCATGGATTCTTCCTGCTCACAACAAGTTGTACAACCAAGATCCTAGAGGCAAAAATAGATAGATAGATAGATAGATAGATAGATAGATAGATAGATAGATAGATAGATAGACAGACAGACAGAAAGAATATGTTGATTTATTACTGGAGCAGCAGTTGGGATGAGGAAAGACAAAAGAGGTAACTGGATACTCAAGTACGGGCTGGAGATGGAGAAAAATGTGCTCCATTAGCAGTCATTCTTGTTTACAGGCCCTTGTCTTTGTGACAACTTCCAAACTGAAAATTTTATCCATATGATCATAGGGAAAATGTATCCAACAGAATTAACAAGAATTGAAACTGCCTGTATTTTCAAACACTTTATATTCCAGTAGCATCGTATTTCCCTGGTATGTGTGTCTACCTGACACATATGTCCTCTCTTCCCAGATATAAGCAACACAACTAATGGATATGTATTGCTCTGAAAAATGACACACAAATGAAGTTACTTTATAAAAAGTCCTGCATTTAAAATTTAAAAATTAAAAAATGTCTGAATTAAAATATTGCTGATGCTTAGTGTGAACAGCCAGCATGGACTGAGGAGCCTGGCTGGGAGTTATGAGACTTCATTTGTAGTTGCTAATGTGAACAAAATGTTGTCCAGTTCTCTCTAGCAGCTTCCTGCTTCTCTTTCTCTCTGCTTGCTATATTTAGGTCACACCATCTTCAGAGCCACAGATGCCTGTTACCAAACCTGTGCTGCAGTGAGGCCCTGGAGTGATCAGATGATTGCTAAAAAAGAAATAAACCCTTAGAAGTATGATGCCTTGGAAGTATACATTAGCCAAATCATTTCCCATTTGGGTCATTGTGGCAGCTAACTTTCTCCCTTCATTTCACCTCTCCAGTCTGGACTGATTGGCAGGTGACCTTCATCCATCCCTGTGGGTATTTGGCAAGCCTTGGGAATCCAGTGTAGGTCTGTGAGGTTGTGTACAGGGAGTGGAGCAGCTGAGCATATGCTGACACATGCCAGATTACTCCTCAGAAAGCCAGGATCTGGATCTGGGAGTCCTGTTGGATGACCCTGTGCCAGTGCTGAGGCACCTGAGGGCTTCATGGTTTGTGCCAGGCAAGCAGAGCAGAGCCAGAGTACAGCTCTGCAGGGCAGGCTTCAGAAGAGAAGCATCTGTGGGGGAAGAAACTGTCAGCCGGAGGATCTCTGGGATTTTGCAGACTTTGAGCTGATCCAGGGGGGAATTTCAGTGTTTCCCTTACCTCATTTCCCAAGAAACCTCTAAAAAAGAGAGAAAATGAGAGAGACAGAGACAGAAGAAACCAAAGGTTTTGACTGGCACCTCCTCCCTCTGCTTCGGACCTTGTAAAACAACTGAAGGCCCTGACACATCTGGGCTCTTACATTTTCCATCAAGATGAGTGCATTTCATTTATGTCACACTTTTGAATACGCTTGCATGCACAATGAGCCGTGCTGTCTGCCAGTGGAGGAAATGGAATAAAGCAGAGCTGGCTAGGACATCATAAGGGCTGTTCCAAGCCCTACCAAAGCTTGGCTGCATTTTCAGGTTATTTAATCTCCCCGCTGTTTTATATTAAAGGGATAATGGTCACAGACAAGAACCGCTGACACTTGTCAGGTAGTGATCAACTGGAGTGTCTTGCAGGTCTGGCTGTAAATCAAGATATGACTCCGAGGAGATAAGGCCCCCAAATGCCTCCCCCACTCCTTCTGTGGGGCTCCAGTGTGCTCCAGCCATGCCTTTGATAGAGCTTCTGCCACCTGTCAGTCAGAGGCGAGTTCATGGCATTGCAGGCTGCTCTTGAAAAATGCTCATTGCTGGGCACAAGCATGAAAAAAACCTTTGTGTCCCTGTTGTGCTTACGTGGGGAATGCACAGCTCCTTTGGATGGTTGAGTGATGTGACAGAAGCATTTGCATGGCCCCAGGCCATGCTTTGGTTCAGGCTGACTAAGGAACAATAGGTCTTGTGCCCTGCCATGAACCTGCAACCTGGGAAACTCCTGGCTTGCATAGAGAGGGGCAAAGGTGCAAAATGAAGACACATCTCTCTTGTCCGTACTGTCGATTAGCAGCCAATTACTTCACTCTGCAAATATTCCAATCAGGAGGGGCCCAATCTGAGCTCTCCCCTCCAGCAGGGACATCTCACAAACTTCCCTGCTGGCAGTCGGGATGGGGAGCTGGTCCCAGTGTGAGGACACAGCTGGCAGGACCTGCATGCCCAGCAGCCTCCTGAGCTGTGCAATATTTACCTCTAGGCTGCTCTCGTTGCCTCTTTACTGGCACATCATGCTCTTGGGCTGGGTACCCAGTGGTGGTTACAGACTGAATGGTACAGGCAGATTTACTGAGGTCGCTGAAAAAAAATCCATTCTTTGTAGTTAATTTCCCTGCTGGCATCCCGCGTACTGATTGAATCCTGCTCTATGGCTTCCCCTCACAGTATGTGATTGTGCTTCTCTCACCAAGACAGGCACATTATTCATCAAAACTCAACACTCAACTAAATAAATTACTCAGAACTTTTTCAAGTAAGTGAAGTGAGTTTCACCCTCTCTTTTTCCCCTGCATTTACTGCAGTGCTAAGCAAGGGCACCCAGTAGCCTAAAGGGATATTCCAGATATTAATTTCCTAGCTTTGTAGTTGCACAGTTCCAATTTTGCAGAGACTCTGAGCTGCTTTCCTAGCAGAGTGCAGAAAGGAGCTCAGGCTGGATTTTGTGCACAGTAGTGTAGTGCAGGATTGAAAGGCTGCAGTATTGTTCATGCCAGCAAAGAGCCTGGCCCTGCCTGAGTGGTGCCCCTGATACCTTGGGCATTGTCCCTCCTAGGGTTCATTTAACACTCACACTGATTTAGAGTCAAGGTTGGCATGGGCCATCCTGCCTCTGCTGCTATACAGTGAAATCCTGAGGTCCACAGTTTCAGATGGACCCTTAAGTGCGTTTTGTACAAAAGACCCACTACCAAGATCACTTCTAAGAGTGGCAGTGAAATGTCAGAGCAATGGAGCTTCAGGAGTCAAGGTGCTCAAGATGCTGAGATGATGAAGGAGTACAATGGGAAAAGAAAGAAAAAGCTAGGAATGATTTCTAATGTCTTTATTTGCTTTGGTCCAGATAAACCCAAGCATACTGCTTCTCAAACTTTGGTGATGCTCTGCTTTTGAACAGGAGAAAATTCTGTCTGATAGGACAGCCCTAATTCCCTATGGAGCCAAAAGAGAGACTCTCAAAACATCAGTTCCAGGCTATGTGTTCTGCCTAGGTACCTGTTTGCTGCATAACAACTGGGACAGGGACAGCAGCAGGAGCAGAGCAGGTGTTCTGTGTCATTAACCTTTGCAGGTTCTTTTTCATAAAGTAAAGAGACAAGTAGAGTGGAATCAGAATCACAGAATGGTTAGGGTTGGAAGGGATTTCTGGAGATAATCCAGTCAACCCTGCTCGCAAGGCAGGAGCAGGTGACACAGGAATGCATCCAGGTGGGTTTGGAATGTTTCCAAAGAGGGAGACTCCACTCACTGGGCAGCCTATGCCTGTGCTCTGCCAGCCTCACTGTGAAGTTGTTCCTCATGTTGAGGTGGAACTTCTTGTGTTTCAGTTTATGGGCATTGCTCCTCACCTTATCACTGCACACCCGAAAAGAGCCTGGCACCATCCTCCTGGCACCCACCTTTCAGACATTTATGTGCATTAATGGCATCCCATCCATCTCAGTCCTCTCTAGATTGAAGAGGTCCAGGTCTCTCTTGACTTGCTGAAGTCAAGGTAGACAATATCTACTGCTCTCCCCTCATCCACCCAGCCAGTCATGCCACCACAGAAGGCTATCAGATTGGTCAGGCATGATTTCCACTTAGTGAATCCATGCTGACTACTCCAAATGACCTTTTCTTTTACATGCCTGGTGATGACGTCCAGAATGATCTGCTCCATCACCTTTTCAGGGATGGAGGTGAGGCTGACTGCCCAGTGACTTCCTAGGTCCTCCTTCTTGCCATTTTTGAAGATGGGAGTAACACTGGCTTTTCTCCACTCTTTGAGCACCTTTCTTGTTCTCCATGATTTTTCAAAGTTGATAGGAAGAAGAAGTGAGCCTTGCAATAAACCCCTTCAAGCTTCTGCACGACAGCAATGGAAAACTGCAGCTTGTCTTTGTCAGCTTCTCAGCTGATGGTCTGTGTGATGCCTCATCAGCCCTGTGAGACAAAGCCCCATTGTCTTTTTGGTCAGAAAAGTTCTCCATAACATCCCCTTTAGGCAGCACAGTCACAATCCAGTCACCTTCTCAGCATCTCACTACAGCTCTGGGAGGTTTCTAGAGCAAAGACAGCTTCCACCAGCCAATTCAGGTGGTTAAGTAATCAACAGTGAGTCTTGGATGAGGAAGGTTTGATGAGGAAGGTCTGAGAGATAAAATTCTACTGATCCCACCATCTAAAACTGTACAGAGTAAGATAAAGCAAATTTTTGTTCAATTCTGTCTTTAAAAAGATGACATGGAGTAAGGCAAAAGCTTTGTTGTTTTTGTTGTTGTTGTTAAAATCAGAGGAGCTGCCCACAAGCAGCTAGGGAGATTTAAAAAGTGTGATCAGAAGTGTCTGTCTGTGCCTCTGTGGGCAGCACACTGTGTAAGGAAATTTCTTTTCCTCCTCCCTGAGGTGGTTTCTTTGGGAAGAAGGCAGTCAGCAATTGTGGCATTAAAGAGATCGGCTTTAGATCTCTGAGTAGAGATGAAAGGGGAGCATTTATTGTCTGCAAGCCACTGCTTCTGGTTTTCTGCAGAATCAGCCTAGTAGCTCTGCACCAGTTACACTTATTTCAATGTCTGCAAGACGTTCTTCTTATGCAATAGGGTTGCACAGTTCCTGTTTTCAAAGAAGAGAAAGTTTCAGCAAGAGCAGCAGACAACATCAAACATATTAGCAGAGGATCTGATGCCTTCTTTTCATGCTTGTTTCAGAAGGAAAAAGATACGGCAGATCTGAACAATTCCTAAGGAGTAGGTTTATAAAATCAAGTCCCAGCCCCATCCCATCCCATCCCCTAAGCTGTAAGACCAGCCTCCCGTGGTTCAGGGGGGCTTTGCAAGGTGGAACACGGCAAAGCGTCAGGAAAACGCGGCTGTGTCTGTTCTGTGCTCTATAATTCTGCCTACAAAGCAAAAGAATGAAACTTAGGGACTTTGATGATTCAAAATATAAGAGGAAATTGGTGTGTTGTGTCCAGTTCTCCTGCTGCAAGAACTTCAGAGGAAAAATGAAACCATTAAAATAGAACAGAAGAGGATATCACTGTGCTTTCATATACAAAACAACTCCTGTGTCAGAAAGGCATCTTCGCCCACAAAAGGGAGGCTGTTCTGTATTTCAGGCTCTATCAGAGGTGACTTCCCAGAGGGACATCCTACTTGGACCAGTTAATATCTGGACTGGCTGTACATAGGAGCCAAGGCAGTGCTGTCTCACCACAGGTGGGAACTAACAATGCCCACAGGTTTTAGAGGCAGCAGGGAAACAGCTATCAACTCCTATAACTGCAAGGAGAGAGGGAATTTGTGTGGTTGTGTATGGCACAAACAGACATAACTCAACCTGATGTGCTGAAAGGTAGTGTCTTTGGCTATTTCTACCCATGGGACAAGTTCTCTATGCTCTTAAGAAAAATAGAAACTTCTGGGCTTTTTTATTTTGGTGGTGGGTGGCTTTTTTGGTTTTTTGTGTTTCTTTTTTCTTGGCTTCCCCCCCAACCCAGCAATTAACATCTACACTGTACTCTAGGCTGTGCAAAACCCAGATGCTAAGTTTGTATTCTGTTCTATACTGAAAGCAGCTCCAGTTTATCTTTCAGAACATGTCAAGAGCTATAGTGAGGTCCTGGTGCAGGATACCAAGAGGGATGGCTCAGTCCCTGGCAGCATCCTGTCTTAAGACTCAAGGTGAAAAAGGAGCGAGAACTCCAGACTGAAATTGCAGGCAGTAATTAGGGGAAGCAGTTGGCAAGGCACAGAAAATTCTCCCAGCTCTCACCTTTCAGCTGTCATCAGAACAAAGTCCTGAATCAATATTATTGGTCCCTGAAGAAATCCAGTGGAGATAAATTAACATAACCTCCTAAATGACAGGCTTTTCCATTCCTATCAGTCCCTAGATAGAAACTATCCATTGCTGCCTCGCTGCAGCAGTCCCCAGGAGCAGTCCCAGTGTTTCAGGTGCTCCCACATGCCATGCAACACAAACCAGCCTTTGCTCAAAATCAAAACTGTTTTCATATCTTTATAGAAAGGACAAAACATGGATGAATATAACCCTCTCTGCCAGAGCCTTACTCATGTGACCACCCTCAAGGGTATCCCTCTTCAACCACAGAGATCCCTGTTGACAGAGCTGAAGGTGAGGATGGACAGGAGTGGATTGCCATGAAATTCCCTGGCAGCAATGATGGGTGTAGTTCTTTCCAGGCTCCTGCAATATGATTTATTTCACCTCTGCTGCTGCATGTTTTCTGTCTTGTCAAATACATGGCAATCAGTGGAGGACTTAAACAAACTGCAGAGATACAGAGTGGGCTGGGAAAAGTATTTTCCTCATTTAGAGCAGGAAAACGAGTCTTTGTCTTCTCAGGAAGTTTATTTAGGGAAAGATCTGGAGAAGCAAGGGAGGAGAACAGAAGCACCTCAAGTTTGAGGAGAAAAAGACTTTGGATGTGACCTACTTTTTGATGCTAGGAAATGCTGTTTTCTACTTATCTGTTGCTCTCACTTTTTAGTATGCCTAATAGACACTTTGTTAATTTTGAACAAAGCCCCTCTTGAAAAATTAGTGATTCCTGTGTGCATAGAGCTTTTCAGACTTGAAGGTCTCAGGTGTTTTCATTGTCTTTTAAAATATCTCAAGGTCGTGGGGATATGGTGAATAAGCAGGACTGAGCTGCATTTTATTGTTCGTGGGAGTTCGCTGTATGCACAGCAATTTTCTCCGTTGGGGCTGGACTATTGTGTTGTGTAACAGTGAATTAAAGATAGGCCACAGAATGAAAGCAAGATGCCTCTCGCCTGTATTGTCAGGGTTTTATAACCACAAGCAGCCTGCTGAACCGCTCTGATGGGCTCATTGTTCTGTTTTCCCATCTTTCTGGTTCTTTTCAGGAGGGTTTGGTTTTCTTAGTCTGGAGTTTGGAGTGTGTTTGCGTGAGAGGGAGACAGAGGAAAACCCAGGCTGGGTTCTGTGTCCCAGCGCTCTCCCAACACAGCCACAGTGGCATGCATTCTTCGGACACTGTTCCACCACTGTTCCTTGGTTGTTTCCACAGGTTTCTTCATTTGCCCAGTCCAGCCTGAGAACCCAGAGACCAGGCACAGAACAGAGAAGAGTCTGGAGGGGGAAGAAGTAGATCAGACAACAAAAAACCCCCAATCTATCCTCATCTCAAGAATCTCTGAATTGTAGAAGAGACAGATAGCTGGAGACTATCCTGGACATTTGTTGGACAAAACCAGCCACAGTCAATTTTTCCATATCTTTGTTCTAAAAACTGATCTAATTTGTGCAGTACAAAGATACTTTATAAGGATCTTTAAACGTGCCAAGAAGGAATGCAGAGCTCAGCTGGAAGAAAAAGTAAACTCTGGTACCAAAAGCAAGGAACCCAGATAATAAATGAGTCCAAAGGAATCAGCCTCGAATGACTGCACAGCACTCCTTTGGTGGAAAAATGGTGACTGGTTTATTGTTAAACAGTCCATATTTCTTGTGGGAAGTAATCATGCAGAGTAGTAACACTAATGTAAATAGAAATTCTCTCCAGAAATTGTTTCTGAGAATGCCAGCAGTCTGAAAATAGTTGCTTGCTCCCTCCAAATAGACACCACCGAACTTGCAAATTGATGTAATTCCAGCAATGGGCCTGTAACTTTCCTCTGCAGTCATGCTGTTGATTTAACAAGTAAGAGGCAAAGAGAATGCAGAGAAGGCAGAGTTACTGAACACCTTCTTTGCATCAGTCTTCCCTGACAAGGTCAGCCCTCAGGGATCTCTGATCCAGGAGACCAGGGCAAAGGAATTGGGGAAAGAAGACTTTCCCTTAGTCACGGAGGACTGGGTTAGAGATCACCTTGGCAAGCTTGTCACCCATGAGTTGGTGAGCCCTGATGGGATCCTTGAGAGGTCGTGGTGATGACCAGAGGTGCCTGAGGACAGGCAGGAAGCAAGTGTCACCCCAGTTTTAAATGGCCAAGAAGGAGAGTCCAGGGAATTACCAGCCAGTCAATCTCAGTGATGGAGCATCTCATTTTGAGGCCATCTCTGTCCACATACAGGAAGACAAGAAGGTGATCAGGATAGTCAGTATGGATTCACTACAGGTGTGTTAGGCTTGACCAACCTGTTTGCCTTCTACAATGAAAGACCTCTCTGGATGGATGAGGGGAGAGCAGTGGGTATTGTTTATCTGTACTTCAGGTGGGCTTTTGACACTCTTAGGTAGGCAAGCTCAGGAAGTCCTATCTGGATGAGTGGATGGTGAGGTGGATTGAGAACTGGCTGAATAGCAGATCCTGGAGGGTTGTGATCAGTGGCACAGGGTCCAGTTGGAGGCCTGTCATTACTGGTGTCCCCCAGGGTTCTGTAAGGGGCCTAGTACTGCTTAAATTTCCTCATCCATGACTTGGATGAAGAAGGGGCTGATGCCTCCTCAGCAAGTTCACTGTTGACACAAAGATGGGGGGAGCAGCCAAGATCCCAGAGTGCTGTGAGCCCTTCAGAGGGATCTTGACAGGCTGGAGAGATGGGCAGGGAAGAAGCTGCTGAAGTTCAGCAAGGGCAAATGCAGGGTCCTGCACCTGGGCAGGAACAACCCCAGGCACCAGCACAGGCTGGGGGGACCTGCTGGGAAGCAGCTCTGGGGAGAAGGACCTGGGGGTGCTGGGGGACAACAAGCTGTCCATGGGCCAGCAGTGCCCTTGTGGCACATTCCCAATGGGATCCTGGGCTGCATTAGGAAGAGCATTGCCAGCTGCTCAGGGAGGTGGTCCTGCCCCTCTACCCAGCCCTGGTGAGGCACATCTGGAGTGCTGTGTCCAATTCTGGGCTCCTCAGGGCAAGAGAGACAAGGAGCTCCTGGAGAGGGCCCAGCAGAGGGTGACAAATGATGAAGGGACTGGAGCACATCCCTTCTGAGGAAAGGCTGAGGGAGCTGGGCCTGTTCAGCCTGGAGAAGAGACACTGAGAGGGAACCTCATCAATGTCTGTCAGCGTCTGCAGGGAGGGGTCAGAGGATGGACCAGGCTCTGCTCAGTGGTCCTTGTCAGAATGGGACAAGGAACAGGAACTGAGGCACAGGGAGCTCCACCTGAACATGAGGAAGAAGTTCCTTACTGTGCAGTGCCCAAGCACTGGGACAGGTTTCGCAGAGAGGATGTGGAGTCTCCCTCACTGGGAATATCTAAGAACCATTTTGACAGCATCCATGTGCTCTGGAATGACCCTGCTGGAGCAGGGAGGTTGGACCAGATGATCCACAGGTCTCTTTCAACCTGACCTGTTCTGGGATTCTGTGATTCCATGATCCAGATCTAACACAGTGAAGCAGGTAGGGTTGGATTTTGCATTCACAAGTATGAAATGCCATGGCCAGGCACTACTGCTATCAGAGAAGAGTTGGGAGGACAGAAGAAAGAAGGAGTAAAGATAGGATTTGATCAGAGATTCCTGCTTGCTGCTACTAGATGTTGGGGATATTACCAGAAGTCCATGTATGCTTTGAAAACCTTTATTTCTTCTTTAAATCTTTGCATAACCTTTACTTCTACTGTAAGTAAATGACATTTAAGGTTTCTGAGTGGAGTTTGTTTCCCTCTTTACAATACGGATTTTTGTTTCCTTTTTTGTGTGTGCTTCCCCAAATTTATATCTCACTAACTGAAAAGTCAAGGGAACATTGCAACACAACCCACAACTTAGCTCAAATCCTTAATATTAATAGTTTTGTATAAGATTTTGGTACTGTCATTAAGACATAGTGGTTTTAAAAGAAGACAGGTTGTTCACCAGCTTATCTCAAACCTAGAAAGGATTACAGCATTTATTAGCAGTGGTACTAATGAAAGCTTTCCTTGTATTTCCCATGAAAGTAATGATTTCCACCTCTTCCTTCTCTTCCACTGTACCCCAGAGTTGAACTATTTTCCTCTGTGATCCTGCAGAGTGACCCCACGAAGCTGTCAGGGGCCAGAATGGAATCCCACTGCCCCCTCCCCAGGCACTGAGAATTGGCTGTTTCCAGGTGGCTCCTGACTGAGGGATAGCAGAGGTGAGCACCAGTGGCCATCACTCAGCTCTGCTGAGATCGGGGTTTGGGCTGGACTTTCAGCACAGAAGATTTCCCAAGTGTTTCGTTAAAGCTGACAATTAATGCAGCTAAATTGTTCTCTGCAGGGGGTCTGGTGTGGCTCAGAACAAAATTACCTATAAATAAATCATACCTACATATTCCCTTTCATATGACTTTTTAGACTCAGTTGATTAGAGCATGGTGCTAATAAAGCCAAGGTCACAGGTTTGATCCCTGTACAGGCCATTCACTTCAGAGTTGGACTCGATGATCCTTGTGGATGCTTTCCAACTTGGAATATTCTGTTATTCTCCACATAATAGCAGCAACTCTGTGATGAAGCACTGCATCTGAATTGTTTCATTTCACACCTGGTTTCCTCTTTATATTAATGTTATTTTATGCATTTAAATTTCAGAGGAAGCTAAACAGAAGGTAGCGTAGCAAAGCAAACCTCTCAGCCTCGTTTATCAGCGTCACTTAAGGTGGTGCTGTCTTTGCTGAGTCAGAAAGCTGCCCCTTCATTTATGACTGCCTGCTTTTTGGAAGAAGCTTTCCTCACTCACAGGGTCTAAGGCCTAGAGAAACATTCCAATCACCTGCCCTGACGATCCACGTGCTGCAGGCTGTCACATGTTCTTGCAGTGGTGGTGGTGGATGTCTGCAGCAAGCCAACAACATGGCATTTGAGGGGCTCAGCTCTGTTGTGCCCACTAACAAGCTTTTGTGCAGTGTGTGTAGGCAGCTTTAATTGCTTTTGCTCAAAGCTGGGCAAAGCAAAACTATTTCCTTTCAAGGTCATCTCTGGGATGCTGCTGAGTTTCCAGGCCTGATGCTAGCTAAGATTTGTTCAAAGAAAAAAATCTGTTTAACTTCATCCAGGTTTTTTTTTTTTTTGGCCGACAATAGGCTTTGGTAGAAAAGAGAGAACCAGAAAATAGTGTTGTTGAAAGATACCTCTGTTCTTAGCAATGCTGGGAACAAGTTATTGGCTTTTCTGGGAAGGCAGCATCCTGGGTTAGTAAAATCAGGAACACTTTTCTGAGATTTAAGTCTCTTCCCAACAAAGGTCATTTCTACACAGTTATTCACTTAGAGGTATCAATTAGGCAAAATAGAGGTGGATTTGAGCCAGATGCTAAGAACTAACCCCTGCTCATGTGGTTTATTGACTGCAGTAGAGAGCCTGTTGATTTACAGGCGTGTAGTTAAAAGGAGATCCAGGACTTAATGAGGTGCCTTAAAGCAAGGAGTTATATATGAGAGCCGCAGGAGTTGAAGGTGAGGGTGCAGCCTCCAGGCAACTAAGAACAGGTGAGTAGTTGAAATAAGCTCTGGAATCAGTGCCTTAGAGCAAGAGCAAGGCACTTGCTCATGCTAGGCTGGTCTGGCTCCACTGGGACTGGGACCAGTTGGTCCCAGAGGGAGTTTTACTGGAGACCAGCCTCTTTGGACAGTCAAGGAAGTCACAGCACCTGTCCCCTCCACCACCACTCCTTTTCTTCTTTTGACACAGTTTTGACAATTCAGTTAATATCAACAGACAGCTATTCCCACCCTGACTTTGAGGGGAATGGAAGGATGCTGTCAGCATAAAAATTCTGTGGGAAAGGGTGGCTGTTGCTGCTTACTCAGGCTGGTAAACTGCTAAATGCTGAACTTGGACTGGGCATCTGAATGTGGGACTGTTTATTTATGGAAATCAGCAAAGAAAACTGTATGTGTGATTTCCAACCAGACCTTGTCAGTACAGCAACATTATTCATGTTTGCTTCTGTTCTGTTGCTTTACAGTCAATAAAATGGGGTGTTGTACATATCCAGTGCAAGCTACAGTCATTGCTCCTAATAATTTGCCTTTAGACAGGTGATTTTTCCAATAATCCAAACTACTGGAATGCTAAATGTCTCTCAGAAGAGGGCCAGACCACTTAGGAATATTGGGAATCATGTATAGACTTTGTATGTGCTTTATTAGCTACCACTTGCAATCCCTCAGAAGTCCATGGATCCTTGGGATTGGATGGAAAACCACTGCCCCAGATAGAGAAGCCGAAGGAAGCTGTTTGTGTAACCCAGCTGGGGAGCAGCAAGGCTGCTGGAATAATATTGTCTATTAAGAAAACTGAACCTTATGCAATTTGTCAAATGGTCACATTCTGTTATGGTGATTTCCAAACGAGCTTGCTTCACAGGTCAGGATTTTGTGCTGAACTTTCAGATGTGGTTATTTTTGCTCATTTACATGAGATTAAATTATTTCTCAGCTCCCTCCTGTCATGTCATGGATGGGCACTGTAAACAGTACTAATGAGGCTGTATCTGTTATCTTCTAGTACATACAATTAATCACCAAGTAAAATGAAGATAAGCTGAATTTTAATGTTTGAAACAGTGGAGGGGATTTAATCAAAAATTACGTGTGTCATTGAGGCTGCAACAACCTCACTTTTTCATATATTCAGATTTGGAAACGGTAAGGTAAACCTTTTTGGTACAGCCACTGAATTTTCTTAAGAAAGGATGTTCTTTGATGTTTGATCTTTGCATACTTTCAAGCCTAATCAACGAGGAGATTTAATCAGTGAAACAGATAGCAGCTAACAAGCTCTGAGAGATGTTCATGTGTTAGAAAAACAAATTACTTGTGGGTAGAATTGCCTCGTTAAGGTTTAGGGCTGGACATGCTTCAGTGATCTCAGACCCAGGGGGAGGTTAACTAGGCTCGGGGAGAAGGATGTGCCACTGATGGTGAATACAGAGAATGCAGAATTTATGGGCCACAAGGACTTTTGGCAGAACTCCCAAGGCAAGAAAGAAACTAATAAAGCAACTGTGCTGAATCAGCTCCGGCTGGGTAGAAGGTAATTCTTGCAGGGGCAGATCAGAACCACCAACTCACAGACCACCGACCTGAGACACCCAGCTCAGAAGAAGAGAAAGCCTGAGCATGGGGACTAATTAGCATGGGAAGCGAGAGAGTCATTAACCAATAAAAGATACAATACTAATTAACAAGAGAACGATGCAACTTGCAGCCTAACCCCTTTGTTTGCTAAAATGTATAAATAGTAAAAGGTTTTGATAGCCAGAATGCTTGATTAGTGGAATACCACAGAGCACCCAGGCCTGCACAACTCTGAAATAAACAATCTGTGTCTCTCTCAAGTGTGTAATTATTGGCTTATTGCACACCAGGTAATGAATCTGATTTTTGTGGACATCACAGGAGGACAGACTGTTGGGGTATTTTATTTTCCTTATTTTATTTCATAATGACTGATTGACCAAACTCAGGTTTGCTAGAGAAACTCTTTTTCTCCTTGGTTTGGATCCTAAATTTACTCCTACGGTGCTTTAGAAATACACTGTAGAGAGGAAAACCAATGGAAATAGCTTGGCAACACATTTATAATAAAGAAATAGGTCACTGTTACATTTTTTACCAAACTTCCTGTGGAATGAATGTCATATTTCTTGAAAACTAAATATAGCAATGTGCATTGAATGCTAATGTGTGTATTTCTCAAAATAAAAGTGTTATAGACAGATCCTCAGAAAGCCTCCAGGGGTTTAGTAAGGATTTTAAAGATAAGTTCTTGATTACATCTAAAATATTGCAGACCAGTTAAGGAAAGTGGTCAGAATTAGTGTTTCTGTGTTTCTGTAAACACAGTGTTTGTGTTTCTGTAAATGTTTTAAGGAAGAAGAAGTCAGAAATGTTTAAATTGGAAGTGTCCTGCCTGGGGTAATGTGGAATATGCCATTCAAGGTAGAATTAATGACTTAATTACCCCTCTTTTTCCAAAAATGCTCTCATCAGGGACTTGCTTTGATGCTTTCTGATTCATGGGTTTGCAGGAATGACCAAGATATTATTAGTTCAGACCCAGAATGAGGATGCTGAGTGAAAACAATTCTGCCACAGCTTGAAATATAGTGGCACAAAGCCTAAAATATTGTAGGCTTTGCCTGATTTTGCACCCTCTGATGTGTGGTATAATTTGTAGGAAGTCAGAACCTAGGCATCTGCTAAATCTACATGCAGTTGACTAGAAACAAGCTGAAAGATCCCTCATGAGCCTGATCACACTGTGGAGACAGTGCTGTCAACATTGTACTCCCATGTGCGTGCCAGGTTTCTTACCTTGTCCTGGTGAGGAAACTCAGATCCATAATGCTTTCAAAAGCTTCTTGTCTCTCACCCAGCCAGGCCTGACTACAGTGTCTCTTCTCTGCCCGCCCCCAGATGGGCATAAATAAAAGTAAATTCAGACACGTTCATTGCTTTGGGACATGTCCTTGAAAAGATGTAGACATTTTTTACCCCCCTCGAAGTCCACGGATTGAATTCTTCAATCTCAGCACTTCTTTTCATTTTGGGGAAGAATGGGTAAACAACTGGTCCTGTTGTATTGGAAGCACAGAGAAAAATGGAGAGGGAAAGTCCTGTCCCTTGGCAGTGCCTGGGTCTCCCAGAGAGCTGCAGGACTTTCTGCCAGCAGGAATTGGGACAGGGCTTTCCCCTGCCCTCTAGGAAGCAGAGCAATGTAGTGCTGTGGGAAGGACAGGCCAGTGGCTGGACTTTGGGGGATCTGGGAAACTGCAAATTACTGAGAGCTGATCTACCAAAGACTGCCCAGCTGCTTCTACAGGCAGAAAAACTAAAACCCGACACATCCCACACTCCTTGTTTTGTTGTTGTTGCTTATTTTGTTTGTTTGTTTAGTTTTGTGGGGTTTTTTTTCCTCACATCACTGAAATTCATCTGGTGCCCAGATGAGTCTGTTTGCTGGCAGAGGTACACAGAACCACTCAGTAAACAGGTTCAGGAATTGCCAAGGTGCCACGCAAAATATGTGGATCAAGGCAAAGGCTCTGCAGAGCAGCCCCTGCCCCTCTGGAATGAGCAGCAGGGCACAGGAATGAGTGCAGGAGCAGCCAGGGCAGGCTGCAGGCAAGGCAGGGGAGTGGTGCATGGGGAGCTCTCTGGCTGCTCAGCTGGACTAATGAGCCTGTCCTGTTAGTTCCCTCTTCAGAAAGCTCACATCGGCAGAATTAGCTCTGGAGGAAAAGGGGGACAGCAATTTTAAGTGTCCTAAGAGACTTTTAAAAGCACAAGTGTGTTTGAGCAGGGAAAGCTGCAAATGTTTTGATGTTAATTGAAGGATGTTTCAGCCTGATGTAATTTGTTCATTGCCCTGCTGACAAATTATGTGTCTCTGTGATATGGTGGGTGCCTTTATGCACTTTATCCTAATTATTGATAAGTAAGTGTGAGCAGTAATAGTGCCTAGCCCTTAATGGGGGGAGGGAGAGGGGGAGAGGTAAGCAAGCATTTTTAATCATCAGGACTTCTTTGACTGTGACTGGTGGTGAGAAGATCATGCCATTTTAGAGCTGGGAAAGCAGGCCTCTTAGAGGATTTATTCTGTCAAAGGCCCCCTCCTGTCTATAACCTTCATTGCCAACTCATCAGTTCTGTGAAAAATAACCATAGAGCTGTCACGAAGTCAGGTCATTTTGGGGAATTTTGACTGTGGTGCAGAGATTTTTTGTGACTCTTATCTGAATATAGTGGTTTGATGTGGGCTGGATGCCAGGTGGCCACCAAAGGCACTCTATCCCCTCCTTCCTCAGCTGAACAGGGGAGAGAAAATACAATAAAAGGTTCATGAGTTGAGATAAGGGCAGGGAGAGATCATTCACCAGTTACTGTCACAGGCAAAACAGTCTCAACTTGGGGAAATTAGTTTAATTTATTACCAATCAAAATCAGAGTCAGATAATGAGAAGTAAAACAAATCCTAAAAATACCATCCCTGCGATCCTCCCTCCTTCCCAGGCTTAACTTAATTTCTGATTCTCTGCCAGCAGCACAGGAAGATGGGGAATGAACAGTCAGTTCATCAAATGTTTCTGCCGCTGCTTCCTCCTCAGGGAGAGGAGTCCTTCCCCTGCTCCAGCATGGGGTCCCTCCCGTGGGAGACAGTCCTCCACTGTGAGTCCTTCCACGGGCTACAGCTCTTCACAAACTGCTCCAGTGAGATCCCCTTCCATGGGGGCATTTCTTCAGGTTGTAGAAAACCAATATGAATATTTTTGGTGGTAGCAGAGCAGGGAGCAGAAGACAACATAGGCTAGGGCAATGTCTTCAGTTAGAGGCTTCAAAATCACATTGTGAAAGTTGGGAGCAGCCAAGATCTCTTCTCTGAGGAAGGCTTGTCCCTGCCACACCTCTCTGCTCGCTTCTGTGCAGGTGTTTAGCCTGGGAAGGATTTGGTGGTGTGGTGTGGCACTTCTGATCAGAATGTGGTACATAAACCTGTGTTGCAATTTGGTTTCCAGTTCTGGCCGCTCCTTTCTCGAATCACTTTGCTGGCAAGTGGAGCACTTGCACATTCTGTTTCCGGAGTGATTTAGTATGAGAAGGGTTTAAAAAATCCCCAAAGGTGCTAATCTTAGGCAGTTGCATATTCTTCATAAAAAACTATCCTTCTGGGCAGTCTTCCAGGATCTAGATAATTTCTTAAGGGGAATTTTGGCACTTTGCAATGCGCTGTGTTAATGCTTCGCAATACACTAGCACATAGCAGAATACATAAAATTCATTCCAGCCACTGGACACTAAAGGGATAAGGAATACTAAGATTTATTTTTTTTTTTTTTTTAAATAAATCCTTGATTAATACAAAAATAACACTTACTGCAAGATCAAGTGCTGGAAGTAGATCAGATCTACTGAATTACGAAATTAAGCTAATGCTCTAACAATCTCCCAATTTTTTGGATAGGATGAAAACTGTTTTGCAAACTGGAAGGGTTATGAAAGTGAAAATAATGTGGTTTCCAATCCAATTCTGTAACAGAGATAAATAATGAAGGAGAAGCAGAAATGGATGCTGCTGAATTTGTGCCTCTGAGTTAGCGAGGCTTGGCCCCTTTCTCAAATATGCTGCAATTGCATGAAATGGTTGAGGGTGAAAAATGAGTTTTTCAGCCTGGACCCAAGTGCCCTGTCACATTGTGACAGTTAAAATGGGTAAATAAATGCCTTATTAAACATGAAAGTGCAATTTAAGAAAAAACAGGAATGCTCTGAAAGATGGGCTGAAGCTTCTGACAAAGGAAGGGCTAGGTTTTTATTTTAACTTTATTTTTGTTATTCACCACAATAAAATCTACATGTAGGTTTCTGAAGCTTCCTCTGGATCCACTCAAGGAGGTCTGTGCCTTTTTTTTTTATGCTGGGGCCTCCAGAGCTGGATGCAGCATTCCAGGTGGGATCTCCCCAGAGCAGAGCAGAGGGGTGGGATCACCCCATTAGCCATGGGAGCGTTTGTTGTCTCAGCAGGCAACCCAAAACCAAAGTGTTTGGTAACCTCTCTACTGCTCCATCTGTGGATTTTTTTTCCACGTTTTAGATCTGCCTCTGGAGGCTAAATATGATATAGCAGTTCTTGTTTTCGTGTCATGCCTTCACAGCTGTCACTTTGAGCGTGCTTGGCAGGGTGATGAGATTGATGGCGAGGAGAGGTGTGAGCGGGTCCTTCACTGCTCTCCCAGCCTGGATAAACATCCTGAGTGTGCTGGAGCTGGCACTCTGCAGCAGGACTGCTGAATCAGGCACCCGGGGTACCCATGGCAGGACATTGCTAGAAGCAAGCCTTGTATTTTCCAGCAGTGGCCCAGAGGGACTGCAAGGTTTAATGGGCTAACGTTAATTAACAGAGCTCCCGAGCTTTAGCAGTACTGTGCTTTCCTGTTGGAATAAGGCTTGCACGATCATTATCTTTGTCTGACTTTGCTTCCACTCCCAATATTTCCTGACCCTGGCTGAAAAACTTGATCGATCTAATGAATGAGCAGCGTTCCCAGAGTTACTGAATTTCCTACAAATACTGAGAAAATTGTTGGCCAAAGGAAGTTGGTCCTGATTGACTCAGAAGTTGGGTGCCTCAGCTGGCAGTTGACCCAAATAAGCATCAAGGCAAGCTGAAGGGAGAGATTAGCAGCAAATGTCTTGTGACACATAGAGAGAATTTGTGAGTAGTGCAGTAGGGAAAAGTAGAAAGGAAAAAGCTCAATAATACAAATATGCTGGGAGTAATTCCAGTAATTGGTACACTGGCTTGTTCAGGAACCAACAAAGGGAGGAGAATTCCCTATAAAGATTTGCAGCTTTCCTGTTGGTTTATTGCCCAAGTATCTTCTTGTCCTTTGTGAAAGTGTGTAGTCAGTGTCTGTCCTGTGGGAATTGTCCTCTCTTCACGTGTCCAGTGCCACCAGAGATGATACAAACACAGCAGAAACTGGGACCTGTAGGAGAGTGACCCTGAGCTATCAGTTTTGTTGTGGCTGTCTTTGTTGTTCCACAGCACATCAGAATTCTGCTAAAACGAACTTGAGCTGGAGGAGCATTCCCTGGGAGAAGGATCTGAAGAGGTGGTTTGGCACCTGTCAGAATTGGTGATGCCCTGCCAGGGCAGAGGTGCAGGTGTTGTTTCAGATGTGTGAGGATGCTGAAAAGGGATGTCTGTGAGTGTCTGCCAGGCCCTGGTTATCAGCAGTGAGACAGAGCTCGGATCCACATGGTTTAAGTGGCCACAGGGTCACTACAAGCTCCAGAGAAGGCACACACCCCCCTCTTCTAGGGGTTCTTTCCCAGCAGGAGACATCCTGTTCGGAACAGACTGAGGGGCTTATGGACATGTGTCTGGGTGACCACAGAGAATGAAAAGCCACACAGCAAGTGGGAGGCTTGTGGCTGGAAGTGCAAAATTATGCATGAGCTGCTCAAACCCTGGTCACTTCTGTTGCTTTGTTGTTGTGAGATGCAGCAGGATTTTGCCAGCCTTCGGGCACAGTAGGGGTGAAGGATGACTCATGCCTAAAGCATGATCAGGTTTTGAATTAAAAATTTAAGTCACAGATGGACCTTTGGAAGTTTTTTTAAAACTAATCTGTTTCAGAACTCTCTTTGAAGGCAGACTAGTTGAGAAATACCCCAAGCTACTCTGTGACTATTAATATTAATTGTGAGAATCTGTTAATCCTCCAAGTGAGGAGATTAGGGAGAGAAAAGACGTATCTCTTCTGCTTTAACAAGACCTGTATCTAAAATCTCCTGGACAGCTTCTAGGAACTTCCATTTTAGCCTCCCATCTCAGAGTACATGGAGCACATCAACATTTGGGTTCAGATTTGGTGATGTCTTGGGCATTTCATGGAGAAATATCAAGAGCTGAGTAAACCATTCTGACCAAAGACTGTTAAAATTTGGTTATTGTCTAGATATGTATTATAGGGAGAAAATGCGGAGAAATTACAATACTTCAAATTATTAAGCAAGACTAACATCAAAGCTATGCAAATTCAAGTTGGGTGCTGAACACACATCTTCTGTACTGAGTAACTGTTTTAGGAAAGCATCCTCCAAGCTCCTTCAGCTCCTGATGTCTTTAAATCATTACAACTAGATAGCTTCCTTCTGGCAAGCTATTTATTTTAGCACAGGCGGAGTTGGATGATGACCTGTAGTTGGTTATAGAAAAGGGCAAACTTGATGATTTCCTGGTCTGTGCTGGAATGAAATCCTGTGGATAAATTAGACTTTTTCTTCTTTTTGTTTGCAAGCAAAAAAGCTTTATCATTAATTAGCATTAGTCTCTTCCCTTCGAGTATTTTCCTTCTAATATTTTCATGAAAGATTCATCCCTGCTTTTATGAACAGAATTAAAATAGGCCTGTTAGCATCTACAGTGAATAGCCATCCTTTAAAATTGAGTCTAGAGAGAACCACCCGCTTCCTCGGGAAACAAAAGGGACAAACAAAGAGCTGCAGCCACACTCACCACTGGAGGTATTCAACTGCAAGATTCACCATTCAGCTGTCGATCTGTTTTCTGCCCAGGGGGATTTTATGGTGTGAGTGTGCATATTGCAGTGCTGCTCTCCCTCCTGGAGGCACAAACCTTTGCAGCAGGTAACAAGGAATGCAAACCAGTAGAGTGCATCTTCCTGCAATGGAAAGCACAGGTAGTGAGGCCCATTAGAATTTCAATTATGATGGGTATTGCTGAGCAATATATATGATATGGGACATTCTGGAACTTACTGGAAAGCTGTCAAAAACATTTGAATTCTCTCTGGTGATTTGAGCCAGTCTGAGTCCTGGGGGCTTGCAGGGATGGGTGTAACTGCTTGTTTGGGGTCTCTTACCCATATACTCCATTTGAATCTCAAACTCCAAAGCACTGCTGATTACTCACACTCCCAGCACGGGTGCTTTTGCTTTGGGGGATTAAATGAAATGCCATTTCTAGAAATTGAGGGGAGGAGAGTATTAAATGTCTCTCTAAGACATCAATCACTTGGGGCCCCTTGCTGCCAGGGTACGTGGGTGTGGTATATGATTATTGACTGGGGTTTCTAAGATGCATTTGTCCCCCGGTAATCATCACTCTATGCTTACTCTTAACTCTTATAAGGTCTATAATGCTTACACTGATTTTTAAACAAAACAGCTCTGAATGACTGTGTTTTTCTACCAGAGCACTGGAATGTAATTTGGAAGTTGCGATTGTTGCCTTCCTTCTCTTTCTTTCTTGGGGTGGGCTGGGAAAGGAGGGCGTGCTGGGTTAGGCAGGAGACATTTTTTGTGTGTGAGCTTCTCACTCTGGATGATTTCCTGACCTTTCTTCAGCTCAAAGCTGGTTCTTTGGATAACTAAATTTATATTGGTGCTTCAAACCAATGAACTTAAGCTGACTCCATCATCCAGTCTGCACCTCTGATAGGGAGAATTACATGCAGTGCTTAGGAGTGAGGTGTTGTTCCCAAAATAGGGCTAAGATTGTGCTGTCAGGGGTGCAGGAGGCTTTCTGGTTTCACACAGTGGCAATGCAGCAATAAGGTTTTTTCTTGTTATGCACAGTGGGTAGCAGTACTGTTATCCATTGCTTACTAATTCTGTTCCCTAGTTGGAGCTGGAATGCTTGGAAAAGAAGCTAGTCTCTCCCTAGAAGTTCATGTAGCCATTGCTAGCCTGGATAACACCTCTTGCCACGTAGAAAAAGAAAATAATGATGTTTTATAAAGTACCTGTTGTGAAGGAGAGAGAAATCCCAAATCTCCTGGCGATCTGCTGCTGCAGGGAAGTACCTTGGCATTGTCTGCACACATCCCATGTGCTGCTCTCTCTTCAGGCGCTGTCTCCCATGTACCTGAATTCTTCGCTCTTTGTGTGATAAGATTATCTGAGATAAGATCATCTTCTAAGATACCTTTAGAACTCTTGGTTTCCTTGCCTGCTGCCCTGCTGCTTGTCATTCTGCTCTCATTGCTCCTTTGGTATCCAGTATGGAGAATATTTCTGTTTCTTCTCCTCCATGTCCTTTAACTGCTTCTCTTCTACTCTCCCTCTTGCACTTCTGTCTGAGTCTGTTGGTGAAGACCCATCTAGACCTGTCCTGTACACCCCCCTCTCTCTCTCTAGACCTGTCCTGTATGGCTCCTCCGAAAAAAACTGACTTTGGCCTGTGGCTCTTTTGCTTGCTCCTTTTGAAGCAGAAATCAACAGCTTGCAGGAGCCTGTGTGTTTTGCTCCATGCCAGGTATTAATGGAGCATTTAGTGAGTGCTGAGAGACTTGAGACGAGGTTCAGCAATTTCTCTGGGGCTGCTTGGGCTGTCTGAATCATGCACAATATACGAATCAAGATGGTGTCTGCAGGCTGATTTAACCCCGAGCATTGCAAAGATGCACATGTGAACCCAAAGCAGAGAGGAGGAGGGTGTAGTTGCAACCCAAACACACCACATAAGCAGGTAATAAATACATTTCAGAGAGCTGGGGTATATGGTTTAGGGAGCTGACAGCCCATCAGCTGATGGTGGCTGAAGACTGTATAGGATAGATACCAGCTTTAGTACAGCTTAATCTGCAATGTGTTGCTGCTTCTTAGGTTCCCCAAATAGAAAGAAATGTGCAGGGCCCCCCTACAATCCCATAGGCTTTAAATTCTTTGGGTTTGGAACTACTTCTCTGGACTGATTATTGCTCAGCACGATGGAGCTCTGAGTTCTCTCTCCCCTGGTTAAATTTGGCTCCTAAGTCTTTGCCACTCAGTTCTTGGTTGAGGTGAGAACTTTCACACTTCCTCAGCTGGATACAACTCTTCTCTCCTCCTCAAGGATGTTTTAGTATTGCAAATAACCCATCTTATCATGGGCTACAGAATGCAAAAGCTTTTAGAGAAACCTCACCATTAAATTACGGTAATTACACAGGTCATGGCTGGAGAGACCAGCTCTTGGCACAGTCTGTGCAAAAATAGTAAGTTACCAAAAATCCTGGGCAGCTGCAGAATGATGTGAAAACACACTTTCATCACCCTGAAGATGTGTCAGTTCTGGTATTAACTAGGACAGTGCGATGCAGTATTTTGCCACCTCCCGCTGCTGTTATTCATCTATACCATGAAAGCTCAGTATTCTCTTTCGAAAAATACTGCAACTCACCACCTTGATAATCTTCATTCTGCTGTGGGGTACTACAGCCCTCTCAAGAGAAATTGCATTTAAGGGGAGAGTTGAAACTAGTGCATCTACAGGAGACCAAATTACTGGAGTTTTATTTTAGCTATTGATTTTTCAGAGTTTCTTTTAACCCAGAAATGAATATGTCAAAAAAAAAAAACCAAAAGCCTCAACAAAACCACAGCAACAACAACAGAAACCCACCAAAAAACCAAATCAAGACAAAACCAAAAATGTGAGTGTTTTGCAGGCAGAACTTCTAGCTCTGCTTGTTTGCTCAGAGGAAAGAAGAAATATTTTATTTCAGACCCATATTGTGTTTGATACCAAAAAAAGAGAATAGCTTTAAGAAAGGTGAGTGTGTTGCTGTTGGGGGTGGGGGTGATCTTTTTGTTTGGTTGGTTTGGTTTTTTTAAAATTGCTTTTGTTCCTGTGCTGAAAGGACAACATGCACAGTGAAATACACATTTGATAGCCTACAACTGTCCTTCTAAAATGAGGTCATCTGTCTAGCGGGTGGCAAGAATCAAAAGTAAAACTTGTGTGTTGGGATAAGAACAGTTTAATAATTTAAGACTAATTGAAATACCATAATAGATGATGTTAATGATGATTAACAACAACAAACGTGATGCTCAGTACAATTGCTCCCCATCTGCTGACCAGTGATAGACCCTATCCTTGAAACCAAACTGGTCCCTTCTGGGTGATTTCCTCAGTTTATATGTTGGGCATGATGTTCTCTGGTGCAGAATATCCCTCAGGCCAGTTTGGGTCACCTTTCCTGGTTATACTCCCTCACAGTTTTTCTTTTGTGCACCTCATCACTGGCAGAGCATGAGATGCCCCCAAAAAAAAGTCCCTGACTAAGGTTAAATGTGGTTTAGCAAAACCCAAAACATCAGTGCGTTACCAACTTCATTCTCATGTTGAATCCAAAACACAGCACTGTACTGGCTACTGAGAAGAAATTAATTCAATCCCACCCAAAACCAGGACATCATTGTTAGTCCCTTCTACTGAAATACTCTATTCTATTCTGATGTATTCTGTTCTGTTCTATTCTAGCCTGTTCTCCTGTTTCTGTCGTGTCTCCTTTTCTCTTCTCCCCCTTCTTTTACTGAGCAGTGCTTTTGGTCCTATCTCTGCTGGAGGAGGTAGTTGTTAAAAGCTCACAGGGGCCTAATGTATAGTTCACTGTTGTTAATGTCATTTACCACAGCCAGTGCCCATTGAAAGGCCAGTGAACCTGGAGTACATGAATGGGTGAAATATATTTGGTCTCCTCGTGCCACAGAGCAAGACAAAGGCTTTGATCTTTTCCTTGACACGACAAAAAGCGTGCGGGATAGGTGAGCAAACTAAGGCACGTGGCAAACCTTAAAATACAACAGCCTATTCTCAGCCTTTCTCCAGTGAGCTGCAGAGATGCCCTTTGAGAGAATAGGGCCTGACTTCCCACTGTGTTTGTGTCCTTGTTTAACCCCTGATGGCAGCTCAGTACCATCTAGCCACCCACCCACTCACTCACTCACTCACTCACTCACTCACTCACTCACTCACCCACTCACTCACTCACTCCCCCACCACAACTCCCCATCCCTGCCCCAGGCGGGGAGGAGAATTGGAAAGAAAAGGTTTTTTGGGCTGAGATAAGAACAGTTCAATAACTGAAACAAAATAAAAGACACTGCCAGCAGTAGTAACAATAATAATAATCATAATGAAAAAGGGTGGGGAGAGAGAGGAACAAACCCCAGGAGATGCAAGTGATGCACAGCACAATCTCTTGGCTCTCACTGGCTGATTCCCAAACCATCCCTGAGTGGTGATCAGCAGCTCCTGACCAACTCCCCCACTTTATATCCTGGGCATGACACTCTATGGTATGGAATATCCCTTTGGAATGTCCCAGCTGTGCTCCCTCACAGCTTCTGGTTCAGGTCCTCAGAGGCAGAGCAGGGAACACTGAAAAATCCTCGACTTTGGGTAAGCACTACTAGCAACACCTAAAACATCAGGGTGTAATCAGTGTTATTCTCATCCTAAATCCAAAACACAGCACTGTACCTGCTAGTGCTGATTCCAGGACAGTATCCACCTCCTATTCCATATCATTTACATCATGCTGGGTCTCACACTTCCCAGTATTCTGTCACCTTTCCCATTTTTTGAAAGATAGACACACATAAATCAGAAATCGTGGGCCTGCCAAGCTATAAATAGTTCACCCTTATGGTGACAATCCAAATCCACCTGAGCCACATTTCCTTTTTCTAAAAATAAATAAAAAACTCTACCATTTTTCTTAAATCTATCTTGATCCTTTGATTACAGTCAAGCAATTTGATTTTTAAGGAAGGTTTTTTACAACTGGGAATGTGTTCCACTCTGATTTTGTGCTTGTGCTAATGTTCTGTAGGAGAAGGAGAATCATTTGGAGAGTGAAAGTGACTGAGGAAGAGAGATGGTGTGAGACAGAACAGGATTAGTACCTGATGCAAATCCACTGGGACTACAAGGACTCTGTCTGGAGAAACTGGGGACAGGCAAGCCCTGAATTAGGAAAGTAAGAAAAGCAAAGACTGCCAAGCAGCAGAGAAATTCTCTGGGAGGGTCTTAATGTTGGAAATCAGTCCAGGAGACAAACACAGATGAGACAGCCTATTTGCTTAAAAGGTAATTTGGAAGGAGAGTTTCTCCTCATCTGGGACAGCTCCCTCCATCATGACTCCCTCCAGAGCTGAGGCTGCTCTGGCCCAATTCTTGTGATCATCCAGCTTCCAGTGAGGGGTTGGAGAGGAGATAATCAGAATTTCTTGAAGTACCGCTTGTGTGAGTCTTATCTACCAGACTTATCAGAGGAAAGTATTTATGGGATTTTGTTCCTGCCCTTGGGGTGTTAAAGTGAGTGAGACTCCCTGCTGGTGGAAGAACTCAGGATGTGGTGGCAGAAGCCCCTATCCTGACCTTGTGCAGATGTGGAAACCCCAGCTTTCCACTTGGTTGGTGAGGTTAGACAGAGGTTTTGTTTTTCTGGAGCTTTCCCAAGACCTGCCTGTATCCCTTGGGCAAAGCATGGGAGTGAGAGCAAAGCTGGCCTATGCCTGGAGAGTCAGGAAAGTAAGGAAAGGCAGAAGGACATACACTGGCATCTTCTTCAGGCATCATTCAAAAATCCCTGAACAGATTGCCTCAGCTGTGAAACTTCCCTCTGTTTTTTGGTCTTGTCTTGCCCGTGGTCAGAGCAGCATTGACTCCTTTCACTGTGACAATTTCTTCTATACATCTCCTACACTGTCATGTTTTGTTGTCTGTCAGAAATGGAGGAGTCTGTCTGGGCTCCCAGGTGCTGTGGAGCAGAATATATTCTGTGGAAAATTGTGTACAGCTGCTTTCTCCCTCACCCACACTCCTTTCTCACTCCTTTTTAAGCTGCTTTAAAGTCTGGCTTTATCTCTTTTCCTTGTCCTTTTTGGTTTAGACAAAGCATCACTTGCACCCTCTGCCATAAGGAAATTTTCCATGTGCTGCTGTTTCCCCTCTCCTAGGGGCAGTTATCTGGGATCCCTGGTGGTGGTGGCTTCCCTTTGATCCCTAATACAGCCTGTCACCATTTGGAATAAGCAAAGGCTTTTAGAGTAGTGGGCATGCTAGATGCAAGTCAGATGCTAGTGTGGTGTCAGCATTAGAAGCTGGTCTCCACTGGAGAAACATTTCCCAGATAGATCCTTGGCAACATTGCAAGATTTTCCAGTATTTTTGTTAAAAGCAGTGTATTTAGTCTTACAGCACATTGGGGTGGGATGTTCTTTGCCATTTTCTGTAGCATTTGGCCATTTATTGTAGAGCCCCATGAGATTTTCAGTTCAGTCTGGGAAAGGTTCATCCTGCAGCATGCAAATCCTTCGTGTTGGGAAGCCCACAAGGAAGGCATGGCTGTGTAATGTAACCCAGGAGCAGTGACCTACTCAGTGAGCCCATGGTGCAGGAGAAAACACACTCACTTGTCACACGTGGTCCTTCAAAGGCTGGCAGCTGGCAGCCAAAGCATGGCAGGCACAGGAAGTCACCTCCAGGATGGGCAAACATGCTGGCCTCAAATCTGGAAAGGGGGCTCCGAGACTCCCAAATCCCATCCAACCCCAGCATGTTTGTGGAGGCAACCTATTAACCTATTTCTGCCTTTGAAATTGGATGCTCAGACAGCTCTAATTTTTGCAGTTACTTCCAATGAAGATATAGTGAAGCTTTCATTTTTTTTTTAGTTTAAAAGTCTCTTCCTTTGCATGTGGAAACTGCCAAAAGCAATCTAGGAAAAAGGAGCAACTCTTAATTAAGCCACATGTCTCTACAGACCTTCTTGTTCCACATCCAAATTCTGCCTTCAAAATGTTTTCTCTCCACTCCCTGCCGTGTCTCTGGGCAGCAGCTACTGCTGGTCTGCTGTCTGTGGGGGTCAGGCAGGGATGGGTACTGGTGGCTGTCCTTTGGAAAGCTTCTTCAAACAGTTCTGTGTCCCCACCCTCACGGGTGAGCTTCTTTGCTTATTTAACAATTAAAAAACATCAATGACCCAAGTTCTGGGTGGTGGTGCCAGTGCTCTACTAGCCTGAGGAGCTGCTCACAGCTGGAGGTACCAGGCAAGCCACCCAGAAAAGTGTTGAGCCACCTTTGGGATGTGCAAAGGCAACTAAATCAGAACATCTATTATGGAGCAGACGGGTGCTCATCTTTTATGCAAGGTTTCAACATCTGTGCACATCAGCTGTGTCTTTTGTTCACCAAAGAACAATATGAGATATTTTTTTAGGGTAGAAAATTCTGTTTTATATGTTTCACAATGTATTTGAAGTCCAGCACAGAAGCATTTTCCTTGTACTCAGCTCTGACTAAATCTGCCTTGGTTTCTCAGGAGAAATGCTTGCAAGGAAGGAGAGCACTCTGAGATCTCCTTTGATATACTGATGAAGGCATTGCTCTATTTTGTCTTCCAGCAGGCACTCTATTGTTCTTTATTTATATTTTTAATGCAAAGCCATTTTTTATGCATCAAAACTGGCAGTTAAATTAATATACAGTATATAAATGCATTATAGAAAAAGAAGAACTCTGGCAGCTGCTTTAGAGAAGTGATTAAAATTTAAAAGGCAGTTTTCCAATAGAAGGAAACAAACTAATTATTTACCATGGCTACACCACTAATGGAGTGTGGAAATTATTTTATTAATGTTTTTGGTATTTCAGAGGGTGGGTTTGTTTTTTTTTTCCATGACAGCTATAAAAGATCTGCTTCTTTACAGAAAAGATGATTACTCCAGAAGTTAACAGCACTTTCTGTGGTAAACCTAGTTGCTCTGGCAACTGCTTTCCATCCAGAAGATAATATTCAAGAAATAATTCTCTCCCTCCACTTTTGGTCCTACATTCTTGTAAGTCCACTCTGTTTACTCCTCTAGGTGCTCCTGGTATTTCTTCTTGACAGAAATCTGCATAGAGGTGTTGATCCATCAGACAACTGAAGCTTTCCAAGAAGAGCACAGCAAAAGCTATGTCTAATTTCTAAAAAAATGTACTTGGACTCTTCAAAATCTGAGAGGTACCAGTATCATAAGAAGCAGAAAAGATCTTTTCCAAAGCCCTTGTGAAGAAGGCCCAGGGCTGGGGCACAACACTGCTTACAAGGCATCTGGATCTGTGACCTGGCTCAGAGAAACTTTTATATCCTTCAGTCATTTTCTTAACAGGAACTCTTGTGAGGCCATTGACTGTAAATCTCACTCCCTAAAAGCAGGAATTTAGCTGAAACCGTTGATCACTGTATTTCAGAGACTTTTTGAAACGTCTCAAGCTTTATTTGTAATATATATATATTATAAAATACAAAATATAATTTGCAATATATAGCTTCCCCAGTGCAAGCTTTGTTCACCTAAACTGGGCTGCAGATCAGGCCGTGCTCTTGGCTGTTGACCTGATAAAGATCACCTGGCTCTTCAAACAGCTGGGAGAAAGTGCAGCCCAGGACTGTGACCACCTGAGAAGCATTCCAATTTTGTTAAATTGACTTAGCACCAAGGAAATAGTGATTTTCTTCTGACATAGAAACAGTCTTTGGCTTTTGTTAACTGGGTAGCAAGGAAATAAATACTTGAGATGTGCTAATTGGTTGTGCTCAGATGTCTATTGACTGAACAATTAGGATATTATTTCAAGAGAATGCTTGTGTGAGGTGGATGTGGGCTGGATTGGTGTGTCCAAACTGTTCCCTGAATAAAGGAAGTGGAAATGTTGAAACTGTGGAAAACAGAGCCCTGTATAGCCCAAATGACCTTTAAGTGTGTGCATGAATGAGATGTCTCTCACGCCATTTTGGCTACTGTTTTACTTATTGCAAGGGGCTGTGAGTACAAGAGCAATAACAAGGCCCTGGGATGTAAGAACAGTTCTTTAATTTTGCTAATCAAAGGATATTAGTGATGCCTTCTGCTTTTGCATATGGTTCTTTGTAATAAGTTTAGTAGAGCAAAACCCACAACTGTAGCTAGGTCTTACCTCTTCAAGCTAATCTGACTGTCAGCAAAGGTATCTCATAATTGAATATTACTTCAGTCTGTTCTAGTATCTACGTTTACTTCTTCAAGGCCGGGAACTAATTACATGAAGGTTTAACCTTAGCCTAAGTAACTTTCTCTGATAGGCCTTGAAAGTGCTAAATTCCAGAGACTGATCTTTTTCCAGCAGTTCGGATACAAAATTTTAGTGGGGTACAATTGCAGGTGCTGCTTCTGAAGGAATTTCAACTACTCAGTGTAGCGAAACAGTACAACCTGAGTGAACAAAGGGGATCTTTTCTAGGCCCTGCTGCAGACCATTTGACACTGTCCCCTTGGGCCTGTGGGGGTCCTGCAGTGAGGTCCTGTGCCCATCTACCCGGCCCAGAAATTCCTCATGTTTCTTTACATGGCAGCCATGGCAACCTGGAGAGCGATGTAGTTAGTCTACCACTAGATTAGTTGGAGTGTCTTGCTAACTTATTCTTTGTTGCAGCGGCCCAGCCTGGGGCTGGGGTGACCGGGGAGGTCGCGCTCCCAGAGCCAGCAAGCTGCTGGTGGGGATAGCTCAGAGGTTTGAGGCAACCTCTCCTTGAGATTATGGCGAGGAGAAGGCTTCCCCCATAAGGCAGTGCAGCTTTATGTGAATTCCCCCTGTTTGATGGCCCTTCGGCTCTCCACCCTCTCTCTTCCCTTGTCTCCTTACATGGACCCTGTTCTGGAGTGTTCTCCCTTCCCTGTAACTCAATGGGCCCTTCCTCATTTGTCATGCCCTCCATGTACTCCCATTGGACTGTGTGCCCTAACCCCACCTATGCTCCTCCCCTTTGCCCTCTTCCCATTGGTTCCCGTCACTGTATAAAACCCGTGGACCTTTAGTTTGCTCCTTAGTTGTAGTCCCTGGATCCGTCATGGAGTAAACCCTTGGATCTCTACACAAGGACCCCCTCCTGCCTCTTTATCTCTGATAGACGCAGAGCTGAGCTACCTTGGTGTGTGAGTGTGCCCGTGTGCTCCCAGCGGCGTGGGTGAGTCTGTGTTCCTGCCAGCGTGCCCTTGGCTGCACCGGGACTGTCCAGGGAAGGACGTTCTCCGGGAGGGACACAGCGTGCAACCCACTGACCACCGCACCGCAGGAGTTCTTGTCTCTGCACCTCGTAGGATTTGAGTGCCAGCTGTTTGCTGCTTCCATCCCAGGAGTGTCAAAGGTCTGGGCCCCTGCTGGGGTTGGAGCTGGGGGTTCCAACCCCTGTCCTCTGCCCTGGGGCTTTTCTTCCTTTGGTTCGTCATGTTGGAAAAAAATGCAGCAAGAGATCTTCTGCTGTTTCAGAGTTGTTTATTTGTCTTATCAAAACCTTGGAGGCAGTGGCAGCATCCTCCAAGGACACCAGGGCAAAAAAGGCAATGGCTGCAGATCAGCAGCTACTTTTATATCTTACTAACAACCATTCAAGAAACAATACGTATCTTATTTTCATTTCAACACCAGTAAACCCTCATCTTATTGATATGTTTTTTCAATACTAACTTTTTTCCACCAACCAACACACCACAGGAACTGGTGTCAGAGAAGAGAGGAAGAGAATGAGGAGAGAGGAGAAGAGGAAAGAAGGAAAAACCACACCCAAAAATCTCCATCTTGTCCCTATGTAATACATAGAGCAAGATCCTAAAACTACAACTAAACTCCCTGTGGTACACTAAATAAAAATCTCTTCACTTCTCTGGTGCATTCAGGTTCTCCCAAAAGTGGAGGGAGCTTCTCCAAAAGCCTAGGTCGCTGGCTAGGCCACTTTTGAAGAGCTCTGGGGATATAAAGAAACCACCAGAGGAGCAGGAGAAGCTTTCAGGCTTCCCTGGACTCCGACACAGGAGCAGAAGTGATGCTCTACAATCTCCTGTTGCACCCCAGATCTGAAAGAGGGAAGGGACACTTCCCACCCATGTCCCTGAGGGAACTGTTGCTCCAGGTGGCATGCTTGGGGAAATGCCACACACTGTGGTTCAGTCTTCCTGAGGAGCTCCGAAGGGCCTTACCTTGTATGGTGCCTTCTAGATGTGGAACAGGGTTTGTTGGCAGCTTTTTTTGTTGGCAGCGCTGTGGTCATACCCTGCTCTATCGTGCAGGAGACTTTGACAGGCCTGCTGAGCAATTTCACCTGCTCTCACTGTTAGGAATCTGTGATGAAACCATCGTTATTCACCTTTAAGCAACCCCTGTTCTTCACCAATGTGCCACCTACCTATTTCACAGACATGAAATACAGACATGATGTTTCACAGCCAGGGAAGTTGGACTGCAGGGACCTCTCGGGTTTGTGTCCTCAGGTGCCCTTGGCCACCCCAGCTTGCAGCCCCTGTAGCTTATCCAGGGTCACACATACCAGCCCCTCCAAGGCTAGCTTTCACCTGCAAAACTAGGAGATGACAGAGTTATTTTGGACAGTGATTGAATCTTAGGTACTGCCTAATGCCAACAGCTGAGGAACAAGGAGGAGGACTGTGAGGAAACACTAGCAGGGTGACCTATTTTCCCTCACCTCTGACCCTGCCTGTACCAGGAGAGGCACTTGAAACTCTGAGAAACTAAAATATGCTAAATACTGTTTTGTCAGATAGAAATCTCTCTCCCAAGCAGAGATTACTCAGAGAGTGAGCTGCTTCGGGCAAATTAACATTATAGAAATAATAAACCAAGTTTAAACCTGTTTCTATTAATCTGGCAAGTGCTTTCACACTAATAATGGAAAGGGCAGCAGTATTATGTAGTAATGGCCTCCTTTCCATTGTTCTGTGCAACTGCACTTCATTAAAAGGCAACCTTTCTCCTGTCCCTAAATAGTAAACTATAGCAGTAGCTATATAAAAGCACTTCAATATTTTATAGCAGCTAAAGCTGCCTGCTATCTATAATTACAGTCAATACTTGGACTGAAGAGAAATGACTTCATTTTCTTAATGTTTCATACATGGAAAAACAATCAGGCTTTTCCTGTATTTCTAATTGCATTGACTGGCTCCAGATGAGTGTTCTTTTCCAAATTATTACCAGGCCCTGGAAAAAGTAGCACTGAGGTAAAACCTTCTCACAACTAAATGCCAGTCCTTGTTACAGCCTATTTCTGCAAGCCTCCATCCCAAGTCCCATTTAGTCTAGGGACCCCTAGTTCCAAACTCATAAACATTAAACCTTGATTAAACTCTGCCTGGAAATCAATGAACCTGGGAGCTCCCTGTGGTCTGATGCCAGCTGTGTGTTGTGCTACTGGAGTTTTGGTACTGAAAGGACAAGTAAGTGAGGTGTGGAAAGAATTTTCTGGTTGATGCTGCTTGGATGAGGGGGAGTTGAAATGAAGGCACTGTGAACTCTTGCTGTCGCAATTTCTTAGTTCTGCCGCTGAAAGCCCTACCAGAAACCTAGAAAAAATACCATCCTCAGACCCTTGCCAAGCAAATCTAGTACTTTGCTTTCCCAGAGATTCACCACCTACTAAAAGCAGCACTTGTTTTGTCACAAACTAGATGCTTTTGGCTGTGTGCTACGGAGAAACTACCTCTGCAGATGACTGTGTTCTGATGATGTCCCTCTCATCTCCCCCCTGAAGGCAGGCAGATATGTCTCTGTGCTTAAGTGTGCTTCCAGCTGATGCAGTCGCAGTTAGTGCTGTGGAGCCCAAGGAAGTGAGGTATGGATATGGACACTGATACGTGGAGCACAGCTGGCTGGAAAGATGTGATATCTCCTCCAGCCTGTGGGCTGACCGTTCAGGACCAGGGCCGTGTGCCTGGCCGTGACCATGCAGAGCAGCTTGACACTGCACTGAAAAGACAGGCTTGTAAATAGATATTGTGCCAAAATGCACAAGCCTTGCCTTCAGGAAAGTCGCCCATTTGTTTTTTCATTGCTGCAATCACTGTGCGCCTGTGGCACTGGTTGGGTAGTCCAGGGAGTAGAGATGATTAATGCACAGAAGATACTCTAACTGGAAGGATTGCCAAAATACCTCCAGCACTGCTGTATCCTTGCTAGGAGTCTAATTTGGTTAACGTGGCTGAGCACATTCCAGAGCAGAAATTTCCTGGATATGTTAGCACTGTGCTGGAATTAAAATACAGTTGGTATGAAACCTCTGATTGTAAGCAGAGAAAGACCTGAGAAAGAAATTATTTCACCATCTTGCCAGAAATACTCACCCTGGTTAAGACTATCATGTGTTAGTATGTGAAAGTTGATGGGGTTGATGCCCTGACAGTGGTGACTGCGGACCCCTTATCTGTGTGGGGGTCTATCAGGACTGGTGCAGCTGGGGCAGGAGGTGATACCAGTGCAGAAGCTGCCTCAAGGTCACCATGGTTTGCAAAATTTCAGATTTCATCCTGAAAGTCTTCCCACTTCCCACCTCCTCATACAGTTACCGAGTCAAAGAATCAGTTATTTGAAAAACTCTGTGTTTCCTTTGTGGTCTGGCTTGTCATTGCATCCAGGTTCCCTTTGTCATTCCTTGCTCCCCATAAAATGCCAAGCAAAAGTAAATTTGGTGCCCATACGAGTGAGTGTCTAGGAGCCCCTTCCAGAGAAAAAGCCACATCTGTGAGTAAAATCAGCCCTTCTTCAAAATCATTACAAAAATCTGAGAAAAGGATTCAAGTATTATTTTGAAACAGAAAAAGCCTAGAATTTTCTTTCAGTTACTTGAGGAAAAAAAACACTTTGAGCAAGTGTTCCTTTAGCACTTTTTTCCTTGTTCTTGGAAGAGTTTTTATACAAATGTGAAAATTAATTAGGATGCAGAATGTAGGATCTTGTTTATGTGAACATATTTGTTGAAAGTTTACGAGGGCTGAATATTGCAGTAATTGATGTGTGCTTGTATTTCAGCTTCTCATGGATGCCATCTGGTCCTGTTAAGTTGCTCTGTTATTTTATATCTTGTGTTGTGCGGGTTTATTTTTCTTTCTTATGATTTTCTGATTACTTCTGTTGGGAGGGGGAGGGAGTGGGAGAGAGGGAAGCGTGGACAAATTGCAGGAAGGATGAAATATCTGTGAAAGCACGAGCACAGGATCAGTTTTGATTAATTCTGTTTGTATACGTGCTTTACATTAGGGACTGGCAGCATGTGACTGGAAGGATGGATACATCTCACCCAGATTTTTGAACATAGCTGGGTAACGTTAAGAATGACAGAGAACATCTGCTGAGCTGTTAGTGAAAAACATGCATCTTTTTATCCCCTGCAAAAATGGATCACATTTTCATAGCTGCATATAATGTGTGTGGTGCGTTAATTTAATTCTTCCTGAAAAGGCCACGTCTGGACAACGCCACTGCTCTGCTGAGTAGTGCCTGCTCATGCTCCCCATCCCTCAGCAAGCTCTGTGTTGGTGGGTAGTGATGTTTTTCCTTTTCTCCCATGTCCTGGTGTAAAGGAGGAGTAATCAACTGCCTGGAACCCAGATCGAGAGGCTCCAGATCTTCTGCGCCCTTCTGTGTCATCATTCCATCCTGAGGGCTCAGTTCCCTTCCTGCTGTCAAGGAATTCTTTCTCCGTGAGACTGACCTCATTTGGTCCAGCAATGACCCGGCTGCCCGTGGGCAACACTGCCTTTGTACATGGTGATCTGGATCCCTTTCCCATGCTGCTCTTTGCTGACCATCCGCGTTCCTTCCCCGGCTTCCAGCCCAGGACTCGGCTGTCAGACTGGCTTCCATCTCTTTGACCACAGATTTTCCCCTCCAGCCCTCAGGTCTCCACCAGCGAGCATTAACCCTGCTTCTGGGCCATCTGCTCTCGTCTCACTCCACGTGGGCAGCAGCAGGTCTGTTGCAAAAGTGGGTTCTGTTCCAAAGCCATGCAGTTCTGTCCCCGTGGTGGCCTCGGGGACAGCTGCCTGGTGCAGGGACAGCCAGGGCTGCTCCGGGGCTGGCCGTGTGTGAAATGTCCAGACACCAGACGTGCTGGTGGGCTGAGTGGCTGCCACCTCCAAGGGGAGAGGAAGTGTTTTCTCTGCAGATGAGAAGGAAAAAAGGTTTTCAATCAAGAGATTAAGATGTCATAGGAGGCTTGTGTACATTACACAGCAAAACCCCGTGTTTTAGAGGGTATATTGTTTTGGAGAGACAGAAATTATTTGGTGGAGTTTAAAATCTCTCAGGTTTTTTATGACGCTTCTTGGGTATTAGAGCCCTTTTACTGCCCACACATTTGTATATTAAGAAGGTTTTTGACTAGAAATGGGCAAAGCTTTGATGGAAAACTAAGGTGGAAAAAGTATAATTTCTACTCTTAGCAGAGCTGGTTGGGAATGGTTCAGCCTTCCTTGAGGGGTGGAAACTGCAATCAATTTTAAAAGCCAGTATTTCCCACATGATGTTTCTGCTTTGCCAAAAGAAATAAGGTAGAAAATACGAATAAAGCAATAATAACATTATTTTCTCTGGGCTCACTCACAAAACAAGATCTTCCATGATGCCTTTTCTCTGGTTAGAAGGATGTGATTTACCCTGGACAACCTCCTGGACTTAAAACAAAACTGATTTTTAAAACACTAGAGTGGTCTCAAGAATACAGATTATTTTTTTGGTTTGCTTTGGTTTGCTTTGGTTTTTTTCCCAAGACAGGGGAGCTGGAGGAAATTGCTGAAGAGAGAAACAACACTTTCCTCCCATAATTGATGCTGAGTCATTTCTCTGTTGGATGATGAGGCAGAAACTCAATTATGGCAGAAGACAGACTGTGATGAGGTTCATCTGGCAACAAAATTTTCATATTTGGAAAGCCAAGGTCAAAGTACAGATTGGACTGGGAAATGGATTTTAAATCAGGCCTTCTCATCCAGGTGCTCCCTGTGTCTCATTTATAAGATTCATGTGGTGATCTAACAGTGTTCAGCTTGGGATGAAACAGAACTTCCTTCTGCTCATCCTTGGCTGGTTGGCTTCAAAGTGTCCAGCCAAATGTGGGAACTGTGGTGGGTGCTCAGCTGCCCAGACAGCACTACTCTGGCATAGGAGAGGGTTCAGTGACTTGGACAGTGCTGTCTTTAGTGTTAACTTGTCCCTATATCAGCTGCAAAGGCTTTGGAATCATCCCTGCCGTGTCCTACAGCAGCGAAGGGAAAGACTCTTGTAATTGCTTCTTGCATTCGTTAAATAAATGTCTTCCCAGGAGTGTTCTGGGCAGGGAACTCTGCCACAATATCTCATCCTGCACTTAGCCCTGCCTGCTGAATGAGAGACTGGTCTCCATATTTCAGTTTTCTAAAATATTTCTCCTAGTCCTTGGGGAGAAAAAAAAAAAAAAAAAGATCAAAAATCAAGCATTGTGATCATTTTGATCAATGTGCAGGGTTTTAGGAAGTACTTTGCATGAGAGTTTTATTGGTTTTCAACTACAATTTCTCTGCTCAGCTTTTGCCAAATGCTCCGGCTCTTTATTTAGTTGCTTTGGAAAAAAAGAAGTGTGTATGTAATTGCTTCACTGAATCAATACTCTGATGGCTTTAATCTTTCTTACAGTGATAATTTTTTGTATTCCTGATCCTCAGGGTGCCTGAAACACACAGGTGATGATGACTGCTCTACCTTGTCCAAAACGCTTTTCTGGTGGAGGTGTCCCTGTGACAGGGTGGTCTGCTGGGAATAAATCCACAGATGTTCTTATGGTAGAGGGCTGGGGCACAAAGGAATGATGAATCAAAGCTCTTGGACACTGACAAAACAACAAGGTCATTTTTTTTGTAGTACTTTGCAACCTCGTCCAGCAGGCCCCAAAAAAGCTGTATTTGAGTTCTGCCTTTATCTGAGCTTTGGGGCATTCACTTCTTTCTCAAATGCTTATCAGTCTCCCAACAAGGAGACAGTGATTGCATGGGATAAAAGGATTACATTGGTGCTAAAACAAATAACTGAAACTCACTAATTTTTTACTTCATCTAGGTGGGTTAGTAAAGGAAGTAGGGAAAATGCACATCTCTGAGTGTGAGTAGATGGGAGCTGTGATGTCAACTCCATCCTTGGAGTGGGTGAAGATGGTGTGTGATGTCTGGAAAACTTCTCATCCCATGCCCTGTTGCTAACAGCTCACTCTACACGGGAGACCTCAGGAGTGGGAGGAAATGGCAAATCTTGTAGTGGAAAGCATCTCCTCCCTCCCAGAACAGATTGCACTCGTTTTGGTAACACCTGCCACAGCCAAATAAAACCCACTGGAGTAGCACAGCCACTGCCTGACCACGTGCCGTGTTCCAGCTCTTGGAAAGGAGCCATTGTCCAGAGCAAAGAAACTCTGTGTCCTGCAGACTTTGTTCCTTGGAGGGGCTGGCATAGCCAAAGGAATGTGCCAAGCAAAGGTGCTCCAAGGACTGAAATGTCTCTGGAGGGAGGAGCTCATTTTGCTCAGCACTTGTAAAAGCCCCCCCTGAAATCGGCCCCCTCTGCAAAGCATCATCTGCTGCCTCCTGACTGTCTGCCCTGAAAGTAGGAGGGCTCCCACTTTTACTTCAAGGGTTGTTTTTAAGGATTTTGTAGCTCTTATAGTCCTTACTGTCTGCACAAAATTATCTGTGAGGTTTGTTTTCTTAAAAAAAAAAAAAAAAGGAAACAATTCGTCTAGAAATCCTCACCACTTAACATTTTTTTTGTCTCGTAACTATTGGAAACACTGACATGGTCATACTGCAATCAGCTGATTTTTTTTTTCCATTGCTTTTGAGAGAAATTATGAGCCAATTAAGCAGCCTCCCTTTTGGTCATGACATTACTGTTTTACAGCATGAACCTCTTTCTGGTGTGTAGGATATGCTATTTCTAGTGAAATATGTTAAACTCAGAGCATATTTTTTTATCAGACAGGCCTTCAAATTAGTAAAATAATTGAACAGGTGTGCTCAATTTTCAACAGCAAAACATCCTAGTCTGAGTCACCAAGAAACAGAGATGCTACAAAAAGGCATTTAAGACTCTGTGTGTTCTTTTCTGGTAACAATGATATGTGATATTTTTTGAGCTTTTCTTCAAAGTTTCTATCTTCTTCTCTCCCTTGTTTATCCCCCAATATATCTTCTCAGTAGTCTAGCTAAAGAACCACTAAAGAATTACTTCATTTTTTTTCATATTTCCTTCAAAGACCAAGGAGGATTTCCAGAGAAGTTGTATTAACTTGCAATCATGTATCAATTCTTCCCATAGAGAATACCTATCTGAAAAAAATCTCTTGTGTCCATTAATAAAACCCCAATGTTTTGCTTTCCCATCTCTTGCATTATTTATCCTTTGGGCTATTCTGTGAAAAATTAAGGAGGAATTCACTTGGATACACTGATGTGCATCCTAAGCTCTGGGAGATTTATTTGTTTAGGGTTCTCTCACTTCCAGCCTGTTTAGGATTAACACACTTTTAGTGTCCTTGAGTCTTGTTTGAAAATTACATTGGGTGTTTAGAGAAACTGTAGCACTTGGTGAGGTGCTGGTTTGCCTAGTCCAGGAAAGTTTCAAGATCTGGTTAGACAGATCCATGACAGACCTGACCCAGTGTTGGCAGTGGTCTTTCTCCAAAGGCAAGGCAGGTCTGGAGCACCAGGCCTCCATTTGTCCCTTGCAACCCAGATACAGGAAAAAAGCTCTGTGGGAATCTAAGGGTGGATGTCAGCATCAAGCTGGGTGGTTGTTCCCTGCCCCGATCAGGGAGAAATTATGGAAAGGAGAAATTATGGAAACATTGGAAAACAGGCTGGAAAGGGTTGTTTCTTGTCACCCTCTCAGCATCTACAGCCCAAAAGGTGTTTGACAATGCCTACAGGCCCAAATGCTAAGTCCACCTTAGACAGGTTATCCAGACACGTTTTATTTTGGAAACTACCACTCAACAGTGAATCAAAGTGATAAAAACTTGAGGGTTGACAGCATTCAATGGTTTATGGGTGAGACAGTTTTCCTTTTGAGTTAGGCTGAGCTCTTTTCCTTCCTGCTCATCCCCAGGCTGCCCAGGCTGCATCTTCTGAGCTATGGCTCATACAACAGCACACGTTCTGCAGCAGCCAGGAGAGACAATGGCTGGGTGAAATCCATGGCAGTTCTGGCCAGATAAGCTTTACATATTACACATTACTGCAACTAGGAAACAAACACAGAAACTGAATCCTGGTGAAGGAAAAGGTGCCAGAACACACACTGATATTTTTGCCTCGCAGCTTCTCAGACTTTCTCACTAGGAGAATCATTTCTTCTTCATTTTTTTTTTTCTCCCGGATGGATTTTTTTTTCTTTTTTCTTTTTTTTTTGGTTGTTTGCCTGAATGGATGGAAATCTCGGTGGCTTATTTTAGATATACGTTTAGTCTCCCTGGGATACTCTTTCAATAACTCACAGATCAGCAGTAGGGCACAGGTGTGTGTGTGGGAGAATTGACAGCAGGGAAGCTCAAATCTGTACCCCCTTTTCTGACATCTTTTTTTTTTTTTTTTTTTCCTACAGTTTATGGTTGGGAATCAAGAATATGTTAAAATGTCTTAAAATAATAATATAGCCTAAGCAAGAACTGAGTAGGTGGGGATTCAATTTTTCCAATGCCAGTAACTAAAATAAAACAGATTAAGGATTTGTCAGAAAAATGTCAGCTTTTCTATGTTTTCCTCTTAGTGCATTAAAAAAACGTAGATGTGGAAGCAAGATTCTCGATTCGGGAACTTCAGGGAGTTTAACTAAAGCAAATGTCAAGTCCTGCAGCTCGAACCCAACCACCAGCAGGACAAACTGGGGCAAACAGATTAGAAAGAAGCTTTGCAGGAGAGGTGAGGGCCCTGGTGCACATCTGAATGCTGAGCTGAGGTACTGGATCAAGTCTAGTGGAGTCCAGCAGAGGCCACTGAGGTGGTCAGGGCTGGGGCGCTCAGGGTGCTGGGAGAAGCAGAGGGAGCTGGGCTTGTTCAGCCTGGGAAGGGTACAGAGGAAACAGATCCAGACACTTCTTTTGAGGTACAAAGAAAGAATAGGAAGCCATGGGCACACTTTGCAGCCAAGGGGAGCTCCAGTTAGGTGCTAGACAGTCCTGGGTTGCCCCTGTTCCAGCCACAATCGAGGTGTACTGAACAACCTATGAACACAGCAAATGAGAATTTGAACTCCTGGGTCAACACAGGTTCTCCCACAGAGTTTGAGCTGCTTTGAGCAAATGCCTCAGTCTCTGTGTTTTGAGATCCTGTTTCAGGGGTGGCTTGGTATAGCAGCACAGTTGTGTCTGCATTTTCTGAGGCTTTTGTATGACAGCTAGCTGGTAGTTGGATGTTCTTCTAAATGCACAGTTAAGGTTTTTGTCCAGTCACACATCCAACACATCTTGCAGCTACCTCCTGAAGAGCATTAACACTTTTCCCTCCTCTCACATTGAGCAGGAGTGCTTTTTGCAGTCTAATACCCAGGTGATCAAAGGATATTGCTGCTCATCCTCCTTTGGTCTGTCACTGAGGTCACTTGGGTTCAGGATTGAAACTCCCCAGGTAAATTTTATGTGGTATTAGTCTTCAGTGGGAGCTGATGAGTCCTGGGGGACCTGGTGTCATTAAAACCCCTCCATGGACCTGACTTCTGGTAGTAAAAAAAATTCAGGATTTGGATGAGCTCTATTTCAATCAGTGTAAATTAGAGAAAAACCTTGTTTCTGATTTCCAAACTGTGCACAGTAGAAGAGGAGTGAGAATAGCAATTAATACTTTAATATCTGATGTTTGCAGAGCAGTAACATTCCTGCCACATTTCTATGCTTCATGAATTTTGTAAGGTAGAGGGTTGCCAGTATTCAGATCCAACCTCCTGGCAAACACAGAAAAAGTTGAAAAGCAAACGCTGTAGCTCAGGCCAGTTTTACAAAATTACAAATAAAAGCTTTCTGTAAAATTAATAACTGCTACTTCATGCCAGGAACTCAGAGGAGTTGGATCTTGGCTCGGACCCTGATGGGAAGGTAGATTTTAAGGATTATCCTTCCGTGGGGAGACACAGCCAAATGGCTGGATATCAGAGCTAAGTCAGGAAGTCAGCTCACATTTACTGTGTGTTTCTAGGTGTACACAGGACAGCTTTCCTGCAAGTCAGCTGATGGCTGGAAACTCTCGTTGCTGCTAGGACCTGACTGTGGAGACAGCCTTGACAGTATGTACCACCTATAGGTACCTGGAGAGGTGGGGCACTGGCAGCTTCTGCTGTGCCCTAAAGGTCCTGTCCCTGCCCTCTACACACACTTAATAGTGCCTTGAAGAAATACAAAAATAAAACTCCTGTTCTTCCCCTTTAAAGCAGAAGGAAATATTATTAATGTATCACAGGTTATTTGAATTTTTGGCCCTATCCATACAAGCAAGTAACAGTGACACTGGATATTCAATAACAGCAATGACAGATGTTTTTTGGGGAGGATTGATTCTGTAGGGCCGTTTCTGAGGAGCAAATCTGGAGCTCTGCAGCTGGATGCATGATAACTGCCATGGCACAGAACTGCACATCTTCTCTGCAGAAGTTTTGTTTAGTTTGTTGCTTTTAGGGCATGCAAGAAGATCTCCATTTGGCTCTGTTCTCAAAAGGTGTACTTTGTCAGGGAGTTTCTGTGAGTACCTTAAAACCTCCGTGAATCAAAGATTTTCTTGGAATTTTTAAAATCCCTTTACCCTTTTGGGTATTAACATTATTATTATAATCATCATCAAAATAGCATTTCTTTTACCTTCCTT
Organism: Erpornis zantholeuca; assembly: GCA_013400515.1. Classification (NCBI taxonomy): domain Eukaryota; kingdom Metazoa; phylum Chordata; class Aves; order Passeriformes; family Timaliidae; genus Erpornis; species Erpornis zantholeuca. Next base: position 72,021 of record VZTN01035294.1, on the reverse strand, counting down.
CTTTCCTTCCCTTCCAGTTTCTTTTCCATTTTCTCTCCCCTTCTGCACTCGTGAAAGGAAGAGAACAGAACACCCCTGCCTGGTGGATTCTCTTCCAAAAATCTCCCAGTTAATATGGCTTGAGCTGATGGTTTTCCACTGTCTGCATCCTGCCTTTATTTCTCATTACATGGTAAATATTTGTTGTGAGTCAATTATTGCAGTACAGGCAAGGGCTTCAAAAGTGATGAGTCCTAGTCTGTGGTTTAGTAAGAAACAAAAAACATTCAGGGCCTGGGAAGCTGGGATTCAGGGCCAGAAAGAGAATTCCCTCTGCACAGAGAGTTGAAAACACCATATGTTACCTCACTGTATTTGTCATCATGTTTATTTCTCTGGATTTTTTTTTTCAGCAGCCAAAAAGGCTTTTAGAGGAGAGATTTAGATGAGATGTTAGGGAGAAGTTCTTTGCTCAGAGGGTGGTGAGGCACTGGCACAGGTTGCCCAGAGAAGCTGTGGGTTCCCAATCCCTGAAAGTGTTCAAGGCCATGCTGGATGGGGCTTTGAGCAACTTGGTCTTGTGGAACGTGTCCCTGCCCACAGCAGGGGGTTGGAACTGGATGATTTTAAGGTCCAACCAAAGCCATTCTATGATTTCTAAGTAGTTGAATTAATGGGAAATTGTGAGCTCATTTATCTAATCAGCTTAAAAAATCCTACCCCACCGCATATGATTTCTGTACTAAAGAAAAGCAGGAAAAACATAGCCAGGAGCAGCAACACCAATGCACAAACCTGCATTCTGTGACGCTGGGTCAAAGCTAGAGCTCTGCCATTTGGAAGGGACTCAGTGGAAAAGTCCAGCCAGTCTGTAACCCCTGGAGCAAGTTTTACATGCAATGGAAACAGCTTCTCCTGGCCACATAGCTGAGGGAAAGCCCTCTTTGCTATGCGTGACACAAAAGGGCAGTACTGGTCCGCAGCTGTAATAAGGCAGGAAAATGGGAGCAGAAAAGCAGGTGACCTGGAGATCTGGAGGGACCTGAACAAAACCATGGGCCACAGAGAAGTTAAGCTGACCCAAGCACCACTATAATTTGCATTAGATCTCAGTTCCTGCAAAACATCAATGGTGTCAGTAAAATTTTAAAAAATCAGTCAGGTTTAAAGGTGAGGAAAGTGCCTAGTCTTTCCTCAAGGCCTGCAAGTTTGTTTTTTCTTTTAAGCTGAAGGAAAAGGGGCAGTTTGATGCAAGAATTCCTCTTCCCCACAATGTGTAAGATTTTTCTGGGCAAATTGTCTGAGCAGTTCCTGCTCCCCATTTCTCCTGTTGTCCTTAGCAGCACAGTTTGCTTGCCCAACCATTCCCACGGGGCAGGCTTCCAGCTGATGTCTGCCTCATTTTCTTCTGCAGGCAAAGGGATGCACATCTGATCCCTGTGCTGGTTACTTGTGAAAATGAGCGAGTGGAGCATCCTGCACCTGTAGTTGAGACATGCCCTTAATACTCAGCATCTTAGTGCAGTATTCACTGCTGGGGCAGCTGTGACAGCAGTGATGTGATGTCTTATGTCCTAATGCTCTGTGAGCTCCCTTTTGCAGGCCTCAGGCCCCAGAGAGTGGGATGTTGAGGGTTTTGTCTACCCAAACACTGCCATCTCTGCTGGCAAAGTTCTCTTCTCAAACCTGGGGCTTTGGCAGAGGTTATTTGTGAGATGGGATAATTAGAAGACAATACTTATTTATTAATGTGATTCTACTGCTCTTGGTCTGAACTCCTGTATCAATCAGTGGCTGAGTCAAGGGTGGCTCTGCCAGGCCAGTCCATCCCTTTGGGCAAAGCTGGCCTGGTTTTTGGCTTCCAGCCTCATGCTATTCCTTGGATGCCTGCTCCAGAGATGGCTGTTACAGGTTCTGGTCTGTGCTCATGGCTTTATTTCTGGCAACTCATGTGCAATAAAAGTAGGCAGAGCACCCTTTTCTTCCCATTTGTAATGAATAGGTTCTTTTGTAGTTACTTCAGAGTCAGCTGGGTTTGGTACCAGAGGCTGTAGACTCCACCTTTTAAAAGGTAAATTATTAAATAATTGCCCCAAAATAAGTTTGGTATTGAACTGACTGTTGCTGTTTCAATTTTGCTTTTGAAAGTTATCTACATCTAGCACAGTCATGTTGAATGTTAGAAGACGGATTATCCTGTGGTGGGATTTTTCCTTTTTTTCCTCTCTCTCTGGAAGCTTTTACAATACCTTCAACTTAAAAAAAAAGAAAGAGGAAAAAAAAAAAAAAAGTAGAGATCAGAAGAAAAAGTACTTTAGTTGCTTTCTGCCTCTAAGAGCAAAGATAGCAAATGAATAAAAAACCCCCAAATCTTCACACCTAGAGGACTGGGAAAGCAACAAAACTTTTTGTTAGTCCCATAAATAAGTACACTAGTCCTAAGCAATACAAAGGAAGAAAATCATGATTCATACTCTCAAAGGTGTATTATCTGGAGGATTTGAAAAACAGGGGAGGGGGGAGTTTCACTTTGTATTCTGAAAAAGGATCAAGAAATGAAAATCACGAGCACGGTTTTATGATTTTAATATGCCCTTTTTATTTAATAACAGTGTTGTCCATTTCTTCTGCTGCACTTCATCTCAGCACCCACATGGCAATTTTGCAGGTTTCTCTTGGTGGTGTTTTACCCAGTGGAAGGTGAAGTACCTGGTTATCTCTGCCCTTATTCCCTTCTGCTCCTATGAACCCCAAAACTAGGAGCAGCTACTTGATTCCTGAAAGGATTTTACAGTGAGGATGGCTGCGATAGACATTATAACAAGGGGTAATGGCCAGAAACTCTGTTTCTGAAAGATTTGACAGTGAGCTGAAGTCCTGTCCCAGGGTGGTACAGCCACCCATATGGAGGATGTCTACCCTTGGATGTTCCCAAAGTCCCTTCCCACCAGAGTGTGTGGTGCTGTGAGTCAGTAGGATGGGATAAGGCAATGCAGGTCAGGGCTGTGCAGGGTGTTTTGCAGCCATGGAAACACAGATGTTGATGGCAAAATTATTGTATTGTGACAGTGGCTCATACCCTCCCAGCTTGCTCCCAGTCTCTGGCAAGGAAAATGGAGGTGCAAAGCAAACTTTGGGGTGAAGCAGCATCCGTGCTACCCAAGCAGGGCACTGGGGTAGTCAGCCCCACAGCCCTTTGTCCTATTCTGAGTGCAGCAGCTGAAGGAAGCTGCAAATTTGGGCTGTCTCAAGCAAGAGGACAGATGGTAGCAGCTGAAGTAAAAAAGTCTAGCTTTTCTACAAAAGACCCAAGGAGCAGCATTACCCATTCAAACCCACCCCAAATCTAGCTGCTGTTTGGGAGTTATTTCCAGTTGCTAACATCCTTGATGGGTAGCAGAAAATTAGCATTCCACAAGGTTAATGGCCTCTGCTGCTCCCTGAGCCGTCAGTCAGTTTGTTCATTAATCCCTGGAAAACATCTCTGGCTGCACTGAAGCAAGGTATGTGAAGTGAATCTTAGATCTCTCTTGGACACAGGTCTGAGAGTGACAAACTGCGACAAGCCTCACAGCAGTGAGAGTGCAGTTCCTTCTGCAGTGCCAGAAATTCATGAGACATTCCCAGAGACATCCAGCTCCACTCACTCCGCAGACCTCAGAGCAGTTGGAGATCACAGACGGGGCCAGCAAGGGCACTGCACTCACTGCTCTGTGTTGTCAATCCCACTCGGAGTTAGAGTGAGCTGGAAAGATGTGCCCACGCATCAAGGGAGAGGAAGTTCAGGAGCTGCAGCCTCTCTTTGTCTTTCTCCATCCATGGGTATCTTTTGCCTGTGGTTTAAAGGAATAAAATGCAGCAAGATCTTTCTGACCAGCTGGGCTCTGGGTGAGGCTGCAGGGCTGTGGTGGAAGGCATAGGCTGATCTTTGCAAAGAGGGGTGGTTTGGGTGGAGTAAGGATTGAACTGTTGCTTCAGAATGCCCTGCTCCCATATTTGCCAAAGGATCTGGCAACCCCCAGATGGAATCACGTGTGCATGAACACTCCCATGAGCAGGACTTTCTGGGGCAAGGCAGGACTCCATCCTCTGCACTCCCATTTTCTCTTTCCTGCTGTGCAGGGGCATTTTGGGGCAGCAGTGCCCCACATTTCCGAACCCATGAAGTGCACTACTCTTTGCCCTCTACCTAAGGTGGGTGCTGTGACCAGCCAAGGCAAATGAAATTTTGTTCTGCTCTGATGTAACAAGAAGAGAAGGCTAAAACACTAAGGCCAAGCCTGAAATTTGGAGCAGCTTGCTGATACTGCAGGTAAATACCCTGTTCTCCCATGGCTCATCCTTCTGTGCAATCTTGGTCGTGTTTTCATCTTGCTTGGTTTCCAGAATTATGACAACATGTGGGACATTAAAGCTGAGCTTGAAAGTGGTGCACTTCAGAGGACTTTCTAGGATTTGCATAACATGAGGGTAAATCTTTGAAATGGAATTTTTCTTATTTCCATATTACAGGAGCTGTTTTCCCCAGTCTTTTAAGTGAAATCACAGGTTTTCAGTGTGAATTGTTTAATAACTTGTTGGGAAAAAAAAAAAAAAAAAAAAGGTCACCTCTTTCCTAACAGAACATTGGGTTTACAGCAGCATGAAGGGGTGTATTCCAAAATGTGTCATTTAGGAAAATGGGGAATCCACCTGCACCCCCTGCCACCCTGTTTTGTTTTGTTTCTGAAAAACTTGAACACCGTGCCCACAAGGGAGTTTTGGAAGGATTGACTCATATTCCTACTCTTCTCTCCGATTCTGACATTTTGTTCAGATTGTGTTTACCATAACATGCCCTCTTCCTGACACCAAAACTGATGCAAAGTGTTGGTGTGGAAGCTGGGTTTTTGGACACTTGGGTGCCTGAGGAAGACCACCAGAAGATGTTGAGACTTGGGAGTAATATTGGCAAGGGAAAGCATCCTGGGCTTTGACTGAAATGGTCTTTATGCAAGGTGAGAGGGTTTCAAAAGGAGCTGGACTCACAGTGAACAGATCTGTGTGCCCATGTGCTGCTTTGGGCTGGTGAGACAGGAGGGGAACCTCCTCAGGAAATCAAGTGCTCCCAAAAAGAGAGGCTCATGCTTTTTGAGTCTACGATACCCTGCTGGTGTTCTGGTTTCCCTAGACCCAGATTTAAATTTGTATTTAAAAAAATAAGAGCTTGGGGCTTGGTGTAATTTGCAACTAATTAGATCTTCTCAAATGGCAAGTGAAGAAACAAAGGGTCAGGAAAAGAGCTTTGTTTCATGTGTAATGACAAGAAGAGTTGTGGGATGACACAGCCCTGTCCTGCTTCAAATTATTACTTACTCCTGTTTTAGCACAAATTTTCTGCAGCCTTCACTAGCAATTAATTTGGCACACTTTTAATTATAGGAACTGACACATTATTAATTAAAAGAGGGTAGCTGACCCCAGCTATTGTGGGTCATAAGTTTTGGGTATTCCTTCTGTGCATGTGGCTTGCCTGTCTGTCTGGCAGCTATTTGTCATGCCTTTGCGTGGGAAGGCAGCACAGAGGTGCCTCACAGAGCTGGAAATACTGGCAGGGATCACTACACCATGGTCACTGCCCCTGCACCACAAAGCTGCTGAGCTCCCAACAAATCCTGAGCCTTGAGCAAAGAGGGCAACACCTGGGTTTTGCTGTCAGGGTAATTATGGTGGCTGCTTTCTTTTGAGTGGTGTGTTCATACGGACAGACATCAGTCTTCTCCTTCTGTTGTGCATGCTCTGCATATCTGAATGAGCCTTGCTGGAGCCCTCTGAGAGGCTGCCTGCCCTGCAGACTGGCCCAGAGAGGAGCTTGCTGGGCTGCCTCTCTGCCTGTGATGGGCAGGCACCAGCCACGGTGGGAATGAACAAGTTTTTGAGCAGATGAGACCACAGGTTTCCAGGAAGATAAAAACAGCTGTGATTTTCCCCCATAGGGTTCCATTACAGCACAAAACTGTGGAGGACTTGTGCTCTGTGGTGGATTACTGTGGTTTCTGTACAAAAGGCTTTGTCCAGGCCTCTTTTTTCTCAACCAGCGAAGCAGCTGTGAATGGGCGTGTGTCATGGGAGTTATATCTGTCTCTGGAGGTTTCCAAGGCAAAGGCACAACCAGCCTGGAGCATTGGAGAGTGGAGACCTGCAGAAGCCTCCCCCTGATGCCTTAGGTTTTAACTTTTATATTTTCTCAAATCCCGTACTGCCCAGTGTAACTCTGAAGTTCCTTGTAGCTCATGAGGTGCTGCTCTCCTGTGCTAAGAGAGACATAACAAAGCCTCTCCAGCTCACTCTCCAAGGACACCCAGACTGTCCTAGGCCCAAAAAGTATAAACCTCATCTTGGGGAGGGGGGGAGGCAAGCTTGGGAAAATTACATCATTAGCTGTTCTAATTAGTTCTAATTAGTGAATGTATGCTGATATGAAAATGGACCAAACGTCTGAAGTGTGAAGAACTCCTGACCTGATCTCCTGATCTTGAGATCCACTGAGGCAGGAGCCTCTGGAAACCCCAGGGTGTGACCTTTGAAGGCCTTTCAAATAAATACCTCCTTTGTTCCTTTACTCCTGTCTAGTCTCTGTTTTTAGGTAGCCATTTAAGGCATCACCGCCACCAGCACATCTGTAATTGCTGTGAACCAGCTGCTCCAGTGCCAGTTTTTGCCAGCTTAGCCCCCATCAGCATTGGCTCCTTGCAGCATCCAAGGGCTGGGAGGGCTAAGACTCTTCTTATCCAGCTCAGTGCAGGCTCATGGGAAAGGAAAGAGGTCCCAGGAGGAAGAGGGAAAAAGGGGGATGCAACAAATGGGAGGTTTCTTGCTCAAGAAATTCATGATCCATCAAAGACTCTGCTATTTTCAACTTGATAGGCAGGGGAGATACCAAGCTTGGATCACATGAGCTTACAGTTGAACTCATTAAAGGAAGGGATGAGTAGTGACTACTTGGATTGGAGAATGCAGGAAGATGTTTGAGGAAGCTCACTTGTCAGAAGGGACCCAGAACACAAATGCAGAAAGATTTTGGGCTCTCTTGTTGTTTTAGGATGGGAACCAGTCCAGGAGGTGAGTCCCTAACAAGAAGCATTCTTACAGGGAAAGAGTTTAGGTGGAAATTGAAAATCCTCACAGAAACAATGAAGGTGAATAATCAGAGGACATAAAGACAATTTTCTCTCCAGGCTCATAAAACACAGGGAGGACATGAGGTGTCCCAAAAAGCTTTTTAAATTGACCAGAAATCCAAATTTTGACCAATTACTACTGAATTCAACACATAATATTCCACACACTGTGTGTTTTGGGTAGTTTTCTCTGCCTGGCCATGAAATACAAAATTCACAGCATTCCTTGTTTTTCTCTGCTGATACAATAAAGAAGCAGGAGCCTATTTATTAATTAATTTTCTATGCTTCTGGTCCTTGGTTTATGGGTCCACTACTCACAGGAGGGATTAAGAGTCTCCAGTGGGCTTCTCTGGAAGGAAGTGGCTGAATTGACAGTAGCCTGTTTTCCCAAATTATTGTCATTGTTTTTGCTTTAGTTAAAATGGAAATATTTCGTGGAAAATGTGACAGTGTTCCATCTGGCTCTGTGACTGGTGGAAAGCCAGTTACAGATTTTTTATCTGAGAAATAAAGTATTCAGAATTTTAGATATATATGGGAGATGATTTAACTATTGGACTCTATCTGTGTGTGTCTTTTCAAACCAATATTGGGGGTTTTAGAAACAATTACAGGTCTAGTTAATGATAAACTAGTGACTCTTAAGTATGTTCTAACTTTTGTATTATCTTGCCAATTCCCAGCTGTTTTCAGAAATATTTCTTGTGTTACAGCTGAAAAAAGCTGGTTGCTTGGAACCTCTTGAAATTAAATGTATTTTGAAAAATAAGGTAAAAGCATTTCAGCAGCAGATTTTCATTTTCAGTTTAGCAATTCAAAACCCAGGAGTCCAGGGCTTCCAGCAAGCTCTGCCAGAGCACCACCAGTCCTTTCCCTCTGACCAGTGCAGCCTATTGAAATGAGGAGTTTAAATCAGCAAAGAGAAAAAAAAATCAAAAGAAAATGAAAAAGGTCTAAATGGTCTCTACAGTTTTTTTGAAATGAAGAAGAAAAATTATCTCAAACTCACTTAGGGATGGATGTGTTTTATAACTGATGCTAATCCTCAGTGCAAACCAATCTGTATCCTTGTCCAAAAGAAGGGAGGGAAGCTGATTTTTTCCACAGTTGTTGCACAGTGATGTGTCTATACATCCTACATGTTGATGAATGCAACAGACTGATGTTGTTACACAAGCTTGGGGTGCTGTGCTCCTTCTCTGCCCAGCTCTCCTACACAGGAGTGCCTGAGCAAGGTGCACTGCTGCAATCCAGTGCAAAAAACGTCTAATTAGGTATTTATTTATTTTTGGAGGCTGACACATACCTTATAAGTGTTGGTTTTTAAATACCTTGCCAAGCAGATTGTGTGTCCAACAACAAGGAGATTTTGAAGGGATTTTTCCCTCTTGCGTAATACCTTTTTCCACCTTGAATTAAAAAAAACCTCTTTTTTCTAATGTACTGCTATAAATGTGAGGGCTTGTTGGCTTGTTGTTCTTGTTGTGTTATTCATCATTGCAGGAATTGTGGCTGAAGCAGCAATTTTCCAGCTAATAAAATGGAAATCCTGCCTGCATAAGAAAACTAACAAAGCACCCAGAGAGGGCTTGTTGAGAAGACAGAGGAAACAGCCATGTGGGATGAAATCTCTCAGAGTGGTGTTTGTCCAATAAGCTGCTCCATTTTGCATAAGCTTTTCAGAGAACTGATGGGTATTTCAGCTTGGGACTCAGGAGTCAGGGAGATTGGGAAAAACAAGACAGAAATCCAGCCTCTGAGAGGAGTGGGATATTGTGTCAAATTCCGCACCTTGGGAGCAGCACACCAGGTACAATCCTGCCTGGCTCTGTCATGGACACACAGCCACAACACCAGTTTTCAGGGCTGTGAGAGGCTGCCTGGGCCTGAAATGGGAGATATGGTTGGCAGGCCAAGGAATCTTTGACTTTGTGTCTTGGTTTGAAAGACAGGTGTCTGCTAAGGAAGGCAGGAGCCTCCCTTGGAATGGAAGATGCAACCCCCCTTCCCTCTGAACTATTATAATTTTGAAATTAAGGGGCTTTCAGGCAAAGATATGGGAAATAGGAATAACAGTTCTTTAGTTCTTTACTTAAATGTATATTTATATATATTATATATATATATAAAACAAGGCAGAAAACCCCTCTTTTGAACTGACAGAGACAGATACGACCTGACACCCTGTTAGTCAGGGCAGCAGTGGCAGTCCAACAAGGTGGTGGCTGCAGTCCTCCTGAAGTGACAGATGTGGTTCTGTTGGAGCAGTGATCCTGTAAAAGGGTCTGGTCTTCCTCAGAAGGTCCAATGGTAGCCATGTAGCTCCTGTCCTCTGGAAAATCCAGTGGGAAAGGCTGCTGTGGTGTTTGAAATCTTAGATTATATCCAGGATGGAATGCTTGGTTCCTCTCTCTGGCTGGAGCATCTCACAATGAGATGATGAGTCCTGAGACAAGGCACTGATGGGCCATTAACAGGAGATAATCCAGAGGGAGGAGGCAGGGAGCACTACCCTACCTGGTTTCAATAGTTCATGAAGATGGTGATAGAATACATGCTTTTGGGCACAGCTTACATTGCAACCCAGGACACTTTGCCACTCAGATTCAAGGGGGTGGTGGCATATATACATACAAAATATACATATGGCACAAATTAAATTGAGAAGGGAATGAGCAAAACAATCTTTCAACAAACAAGTAAATGAAGACCGTGCTTTCTTCACAGCAGTGCTCAAGCTAGTTGAATACTGATTCATATTTCTTGGAATGAGAAGTGCTGGGGAGGGAGGTGCCATATTCTTCATTGCTGTTAAATGTTTTATGCAGTTTTTTTGTTTGCTTGCTTTTTCTTTTGATGTCATAACTTAAGTTCTTGTAAAACCATAGTGGCATTTTTAATACTTCCCCATTAGATCATAGTTTTTGTAACAAGCAGATTTTCTGATGAATTCTGGTCCAAAACTATTAAGAGATACACTAGGAGCCTCGGGCAAGTCAAAGAGACTGAGCAAAGACCAGAAATGGTGGAGGAACAGCCAAAGTCTGAGAAGGAGTGGAAAGCAGCCAGACAGGGAAACATTCAGGTAGGGCTATTTTCATCTGTTTTTTTCCACGTAGATATTTTTCTTCATTCCTTGTACTAACTATTGCTTTGCTAAAGGACAGCAAGCACAGCTTTGTGAAGCTTGAATGTAAAACTTGCTGTGGGAAAAGCTTTGGCTGGACTTGCAGTGGAGTTTGTGGCACTGGTTCCTGCGAGGCGGCATTATAAATCCACTGTCAGGATTGGTGACGTGCAGGGTGGCCTTTCCTGCTGCCATAATGAAATCCCTGGCATTTCAGCACACAGCAGAGACTCACAGGAGGTGCTTAGCTGTCTGTCAGTCAGTGATCCTCACCATGCAGTCTGAGTCCTGCTATCTATCCAGCATCCACAGAGGATTCTCTAAAGGCTCTGTTGAGTACTTGAACTTCTGCTGCAAAGAAGTTGATAAATGAGCAGCATAGCTAAATCAATCTGGCATCCACGAGTGCTCAATGAAGTGACATCCACCTGAAATCAGAGCAGTTCTGAATGGCCAATCGATGGTAAGTGAATCTGCATTAAGATGGGTGAGAGCACTGTCTGCTGGGCTCCCGTTTCATCAGGGACTTAAGATTTCATGCAGTGAGAAAGAGAGACTTTGCAATAGTCAGAAGACAGAGGCATCATTTCCTCCCCCAGTAACTCCAGACTGTCAGTACAGAGACCTGTCCCCATCTTCCACTCTCTGGCTTTATCCCTGTCTATCCAAATGGCAATTGGCGATTTCTTCTCTAACTGCAAGGCAGAACAACACATCTAGCCAAAACCAGCATCTCTAAATTGTATCCATGATTCATTTACTGTCTCTGTGTTTCAATCCAAAAAGGATTTGCATGAAATCCCAGAGGCTGCGATGATGTATAGATGTGCTATTATGGGAACAGTCTTCAGAGGACACGTAAACCTTGTAAACAATGTTTGCCAGGACAGAACAGGCTGCGATGGAAAAGGGATCCACATCCACTGTGTGGTTTTGTCCTTGCCCTTGAAACAGTAGAGATAGGATGAAACTCCACAGCTGGAAAACCCCATCCCATCCCACTTGTACCATCCTTGGTAGGGGGACTAGCACAGGGACCAGTGTGACAATGGGTGTAACAGCCAGTTATTTTCTGCTTTCCCTCTAATTTCCATGGCCGTCCTTCCCTGGAGTGTGCAGCTGGCTCCCAGCTCTCCCATGCATTGCTGGCAGCTCAGACCCCCCATTCCCATGGGATTTTCCCTGGTCCCAGGTCATACAGGCTCCCAGGTGGATGTTGCTCCCAGCCCAGCTTACTTTGCTCCTTGCAGAAGACATTCCCACCTGCAGCTCAGTGCTCGGCTCAATGTTCTTTGGCAGGGCGCAGTGACTCGACCGAAGGGCAGCTTGACTGAAGTCGGGGTTGTGTCCATCAGTCATTGTGGTGAACACAAAGGAGGCAGACACATGTCACTGCAGCTCTGATGGAAAGCTGGGCATGCAGAAAGACAGCAGGGCTCAGATCCAATCATAGAAGGGGGGGGTGAAAAATAAATATGTTTCTGGAACAACCGGGAGATCTTCAACAGCTTCCGAGAGCAATCCTCCCAGAAAATTTTGAAGACCCTCTCATTTGTGTGCTTTAACTTTGTTTATTAAGAGAGCCAAGGTCATGCAGGGGAAGGTTTGCACAGAGCAACAGCCCACCCAATAAAAATCAAACCAAAAACACCCAAAAAACCCCAGCATAAAAGACATGCAGGACGACTGGATGACTCTATCTTGAGCTTTTATTAACATTTCCAGTGACAGACCTTCAAGCGCTCTCTATAAATAGCAATTAGTTAAACTTTATAGTTAACTGACATGACTCCAAACTGCATCAGACAATCAAGCCTTCAGGTAAGAGTGCAGCAGCCACAAGCATGCCATGGATGCTTTTGAACAGAAATACTCAGCTCTTTCTGTAAATTATTGCCCCATTTCCTCCCAGCTGGCTGAGAGTGTTGCTGCAGTGATACCGGCTAAGCCTGTGCACATTTATTTCACAAACACTGCACAGCCAACAGCAGAACAGGTAGAGTTCTCAAATGACACCACGACTGGGTTTTGGCTCTGTGGCAAGGCTAGAGTTATTTGTGTGTCTCCTCAAACATTTTCTTTGCTGTTTCCTGTCAACTAGAGATTAATAAATCATTGCCATGTGATGGCGGCTATGAGTGATACTCGTGATGAACTTTTGATGACAGACTGCAAAAGGAGACTGTACATGAGGGCTGTGTGAGCTGTGCTGCCACAAAACTAAGAAATGAAGAGACCTGTGTGTTTATTATTTGTAAGCTGTGAAGAGCTGGGCCTGAGAAGTGCCTAGGAAATCCTGCTCCACATGGCTGCAGTGCACAACCAAGCCTAACCAGGGACCCTCAGTACCAGCACTGATGAGATCTGCTTTCCTTTTTCCATCAGTGCTCAAGGTACAACTTCCAGGTTTGAATAGAGAAGTGGCTGGACAGGAGATTTCTTCAATGGCACCTTTGAAGGACCTGTGCCTAAAGGAGCAGACTTTAGGCAGAGCAGGTTTAACTGCAGTTTTGGGCATCTGAAGACAATTAAGACTCATTAATTGTACCCCCAGAGCAGCTATTCAGAGCAAAGAGGACTACATCTGCAGGGCTTAACCTGTGGCTAAAACAGTGCCTCAGCAGGGCAGTGAATCACCCTGACTCACTCATGTCTCTTCAAGCTGACCAAAACAATGGATTTATTTTTTACAGATTATTCTGAAACCTCTAAACTGAGGTCATTGTCAGTGAATGTCACCAAATTCTAGTAAGATGAAACAATGGCACTGGGGTGGGAAGGGAGCTGGGAAAGAAGAAAAGATTTTGGGATGAGCAAGGTAACTTAAATGCTTTTAAATTCTACCTGCAATGGTAGAAATATGGAGAAATTTTGAAGGAAAGGTCCTGCAGCATTGAAAATCTAGTGATGAAAATGTAAACACTTTTATTCTAGAGTTTGTACAGGACAGGGTTTGTGAGGTTCTATGGTCCAACCCCTCACGCAAAGCAGAGTCAGATTCAAAAGTAACTCAGGAAAGAAAGGCATTTGTATCCCACCACAACCAGGTCAAGGATATGCTGCTTTGAGTGGAGGGCAGCCTTTTATCTGAAACCAGTTTGTATTCCCATCAAACATGTTCTCATATAGCACAGGCCACTATTCCCAGTAATTTAAGCAGAAGATTGGCTAGCTGTTGTCAGGATAGAGCTGCCTGGCTGCTCTCTGGGTCTTTGCAGTGCAAATGACAGGGAACAGGCTGGGTATAGAAGACAAGTGGATTCTCATCTTCAGAAAAGGGAAAAGTGATACCCTCCTTTCTCTTTTTTCTTCTCCCCATCTGCTGAGCAGTTCTTGGTCAGGAATTGAACATATTTTGGCTGTTGAGAGCCTTAGTGTGTTCCACACATGAGATGAGGGAGGAGCGGAGAGAGCTGTTCCTTTTCAGTCAGCTAATCTGTTACCTCTGTAAAAAGGCTGTTTGAAAACCAGTTACCATTGATTTGATCTGCAGTTGTTCTCCTTTAAGTTATCATCAGTGGCAGAATATGCACAGACCCTCTTTGGCGCTCAGAATGGTTGAGGGCAGACCTAAATTTAACTCAGCCCTTTGGCTTTCTCCTTTGGGAGGAAAGCATTCCTGATATCACAGGCCAGGGTTTTAATCAATGCTATGGTGAGAAAAGCAAAAAAAGGACCTTCAGGCACAGTTGTCACCCTTGTGGGAAGGATGACAGATTATGTGCTACATGCACTGGGTGATGTGTCCCAAGCCTGTGCTTAGTGGACAGCACTGGTGAGCCTGAGCTCCAGTTCTTACTCATTATGGTTATGATTTTTTTTTTATTTAATTTTTTTACAGAAAGGAGAGGGAAACAATTCCCACACTGTCTCCCTGCCATTGTGTAGCTCTGACCTATCATGCTCTCAGCAAGGATGCCAGGACTGGAGGAGTCCTTCTGCTTGCTTCCTCTCTCCTGTGCCTGTGGGTGGGCTCCCAAGAGCTGTGAGGAGGCAGCAGCTGCTCAGTCACCAGTGCTGTGCTGGCAAGCTCAGCATTGCATCTGGGCATCAGAGACTGCTCTGGAGGGGTGTACTTTCAGCATCTGCATGAATCCCATGTAGTTTGAAACACGTTTTTGTAGCCTGGTTTGATTTGTTTGCCCCAAAGAGCTGATGCACAGGAGCCTTTGAGCAAGGAGTGTTCTTGGTGGGCAGGTGGTTCTCACCAGATGTTGGAGGTAGCCTAGGAGACATTCAGATTTTTCATTCTGAAAGCATCTTGCAGCTCAGAGCAGCTTCCCCCTGCCATCCTTTTATCACACTGTGCCCCTGAGCAATGGCAATGAGATTGTCAGAGCTGAAGGAGCTGTAGAAGAGGGCAACTCTGCTCTGCTTCTGTGTGCTTGGGGGTGGGAGGAGGAAGGAGCCATGGAGATGGCCAGTGTCCCTTTCCAGGACCTGGGTGTAGAGGCTGCAAACCTGCCAGCTAGGTATTGCCAGTCTGCTCTGAGCAGCTGGATAAGGGTCCCAGGACTCGCCTACTGCCACTTGACACCAGACAGCCTTTTCCTGAGAAAAGGTAATAACCTGACAGCAGCGTGGTTACAAACCAAAGTGTCACTGTTGGCTCAGCTTAGAAGCTGGGGCACAGGTAAATGAAAGCCTCCCAGGCTGGAGTGGGCAGCAGAAGCAGGAGCAGACACAGGCCTGCCAGAGCCTGGCTAGTGCCCACTGCTCCAGACCAGGCTGCCTCTTCCCATAGAGATGTCACAAGGACAGCAGATACACTCCTGCCTCGCTGGTGTTGGGCAAACCTGCTGCAGAGGGAGTCAAAGGTGGATCATTAATCCAGTGAACCTGTGGGATTCCCCTCTGGATTTCTCCTCTTCCCCTTTGGTGCAATTGGTCCTTGTTGGAGTCCAAGAAAGTTGGAAAGCCCCTCAAATTGCCCTGGGGGTCCTAGGACCCTCCCAGGGACCCCAGAAAGACACAGTTTTTGATCTGTGCCCCTGGGAAGGACTTCCATCACTTCTGGATGAATTGAAAATATCAAGAGTGTGAAATAGATTGTAGTATAGTTATCACAAGGTGAAAATTTATAGTGTTATGTTTTTTAGTATGGTGGTGAAATGAACAGAACATGGAGATTTTAGGGCGTTGTCCCTGGCCTTTTCTTCTTTTCTTCCATTTTCCTGCCAATGTAGGCACAGGATGATTGGTTGTATAGATTTGAGGTAGAAAAAATGTGTTAGCAAGAATTAATAGTTATTGGTACATTATTGAAAATATCTTACTTTGGATATTTGGAACTGTTAATTGGGTAAAAAGTCTTTAAAACAGTCTGCACTCAAGGTCTTGTGGCAATTCTGCAGCGTGATTCTGGCAGTGCTGAGCTCAGGCAGGAGCGGCACACAGAAATTGAGATAAGAACTTAAAAAAAAAACATGAGAAACTGAAGCTGCACTTGTGACTCCTCATTTCCTGGTATGGAACCTTGAAAAAGAAGAAAAAACAGCCTGGCCAGGGGCAGGGGGCTCCTTCAGGTCCTGTTGCTGTGTGTGAGATGGAGTAAGGCGGGCGCAGTGGTTCAGATGTTGCTATTTGGGATCCTAATTATGCCCTCTGCCATCTCCCATCACACACGTGGCATACACACTTTTTGGGTGTACAAGAATGCATTTGCAGCAAATAAACCCCCTTTACTTATCCATATATCCCCAGTGATTTTCAGTGCATTATCCAGATTCCCTCTCATACCCACCCCACCAGGGTGGAGCTGACCACTTCTAAGCAAGCAACACAGCTGTGCTGTAGGACAGCTAACTCTGTTCCACTGACCCCAAAATCTGCACCTGAATAAACTGCATGAATATGGGACACATCTCTGTCAGGCAGAAATCAAAATTCCTCAAATAAGTTGTTACAGCAAAACATCTCTTTCTAAACTCTAATATGACTCCTAAAATGCTGATATTTCTGCTGTCTTTCAAAGAGTTCATATCCTCTGGTTTTGCACAAAAGAAATCTGCAAGTTTTCTACCACAGGCTACAACCAGCTCTAGACTAACCTTAGTTTCTTTTCAAGCTTTAATCGGCGAAGAGTGGAACCAATCCATTTAGTGCAGACTTTTGGTGACATAATTAGTTAACTGAGGTCCTTTGCCTCCTCAAATTCAAAAATGTTGCACTTCCCAAGCTCTTAAATGGATAAAAAATTAAGTTATCTTTCGGGGTTGTTCTGGTGTTGGCACGTCAGATTTTTCAGAGAGCTTATCTGCAGCACCAGCACAACCTGCCACTTAAAATGAAACAGTTTTTTTATGCTTGGTCTGAAATCAGAGGTGTTCTTAATTAATTTTTTAAAATGCTCTTTTAAAAGGCTATAAAGTAATTAAAAGAATGACAGGAGATGTGGTATATTACCGGTGCCAAGTGTGATTCAGACAAACTGCTACTAGAAAATGGCTCTGACAATTCAAAGTCCCCCAAAATCTATTATTAAAGTTGTTTGGGCTTTTTCTTTCTTTCTTTTTTTTTTTTTCTTTTTTTCTCCATCAGCCACAGTGCTAAACATAATCTCAGATCTATCAAAACACAAATTACTGTGGATGACTCTATTGTGTTTTATTCTCTTTTCTGGCATTGGAAACTTGCTGGATATAGGGATTGTAGCCAGTGTCTGCACTCACAAAGTAGGATGATTGCTGGGCAAACAATTTCTTCCATCATGGCTGATCTAAAGGAGTGTAGGAATCTCCCCCCTTCTCTCTCTCCTATTTCTGTTTCCAGTTTGCAGGATGATCTATTAAGGGAGTTGTTCCAGACAATCCAACATCTCATTGCTCTCAGCTCTGGCATCAGCACCATCAGTCTGGGGCTTCATCCAGGTGAGTCTGGTATTAGGTAGAAAGCTCTTCAAAAACTTTTGAAACTGTGGTTTCCAAAGGGTGTTTTGGGTGTTGTGGGGGAAAAAAAAATCTCCTCAATACAAAAATGGAGGGGGAAAAGGAATGGTTTACTGTACAACAAAGCAAATGTACATTATTCTTTCAGTCTTTTCTTCTTTCAGGGGGATGTCCTTCTTTCAAACCTGACCACTCAGAGCCAAGCAGGTTATTCTGCTCTTCAGACCCCTCTCAAAACCCTGAGCCTTGGAACTGTTTTTCAGACTATGCCTGAAAAAACAAGTCCATTTCCATCCTCCTAACTCCTCCTACAAATTTTCTTCTTTTTTGGCTGGCATCCTACAAATAAGCTCCTACTGCTGCTCTTTCATCATCTCCCAGCTCTCTCTTCAGTTAAGTTTGTGCTAATAAACTGAAAAACAAGCAGGGATCGACAGGATGTGATCCCTGCTCAGCTGTTCTGTAGTGTCTGGGTTTTAATTGCTCTGGGTCACCTTTTGCTTTCCATCCCCAGGCCAGAAGTAACAGCAGTTTTAATATAGGGTATTTCTGCAGTATTTGGTGATCTCCTGGCAGAGGGGCTTTATTCCTCTGCCAGCACCTCCAGAAGCCAGTGCCTTTTTGGTGTGCCCAGCCTGCTGAGCACATGGGGCACCACCAGACCAGGGAAGGCCTCCACTCATGGGCTTTGTGTCTCAGATTTGCATCTCTCTCTGAGAGCTTACCCCCACTTTTCATCACCTCAGTGTCTCACAGGTCTGTGGTTGCCTGGGTTGAGGGAAAGTGGGTGTTTTCTTGGAGCACTGGGAGTTGCTTCTCGTCACTGGCTGCACATGTGGATTGTCCCATGGGGAAGGGTGAGGAACAATCTTAACAAGAAGGAGTTAGAGATGGGCTTGCTCTTAAAATAGAAAAGGCATGGAAAGGGGTAGCACAAGGGTGGAGAAGAGGGGTTGAGAACCCTGAGGGGAGAGAGCTGGAGGAGAGTTGCAGGCAGCAGTTCAGGAGGCTGCGGGATATGAGAATCCTCCCACTGCTCAGATTTGCCTAGCAACTCTTCTCTTGGCTGACAGCATTGCTGGTGTTTTGCCATACAGATGCAGCCTCCATCTGATGGAGAATAGAGGAGAAGGGGGATATAGGGACACATCCCAGCTTTGGGGAGATCTGTGCCTGGTACCTTGCAAAGAGGTTGCAGTGAAGGCATTGACTCCATGTTTGCCCCTGTCTGCTCATGATCCTGATATGGTGTCTGCCACCTCATAAGTGATGGCTCTTTTACAGTCCCACAGTGCTTGGAAGCAAGTATTAAATAGAGGCCCAGCTTTATGCCCTGACAGAGTCCCTCAGCACTGTGTACACAGGGATGTGGCAGTGCCATCTGCATGTTCTGTGGTTATTAACACCAACAGCGAGAACAGCTTGCCATAGAAGAGTGCTGGTGGAAATTAACTCCTTTAACCTTTTTTTGTCTCTGGTCACAGCAAAGTTAAAATCCAGTTTTTGACCTCCTTGCAAATCTTTAGCTCTTCTGAGGAAGTGTCAAATATGTAAAACCCCCTGGTAATCTTCCATTCCGACACAACGGCACAAATCCCTCAGTTTTTGTGCCTCATGAGTAACAGGTTATTAAAGTAGTACAGGGTCCTCTGAGAGACTGAACTGTCCCCACACAAGATGAGAAAAAGTCCCAAATCACAGACAGAGGCAAATGTCATTGGCAGCAATGCTGACAGTAAAGGGTGCTGACACCAGACCCTGAGGCTGGTCTTCAAAGACAGCTGTGGGGGAGGTCTAAGAAAAAAAGGAAAGGCAGCTGCTGGGAAAGGCAGGAAAAAATCTGGGATGTATGACAAGGCCTGGGGTGGAGAGATGTCCATCTCATAGGGTGAGGAGGTGCAAAGTGGGAGGAGGAAAGGTTTGCTAGGGACTCTGGGCCAAACAGGGCAGCTCAAAACCAAGATGAGATCACAGCAAGGGCTGATGTGTGTGGCTTTGTGTGGGATGAAAATGTCCATGGGGTGTGCTGGAGAGCATTTGTACCCAGAGCCCCTGTTTAGTCGTCTTGTCCCTCTTCAGCTGTGGTTCACTGGAGCTAACAGTGCCTCCACCACAGCCCTCGGCCCTCTCGGCCTCTCTCCTTTTCCCTGGTCTGCTTTGCTTTTCCTTCAGCTTGCAATATGTGGAATTGTGCTCCTTGCTCTGTCCCTGCAACCCTCAGTGAAATCCATGCAGGGTATCTTTCCTGACTGTGCAGCATTTCCCAGCAGATGCATGCAGGAGCCAAGCTCACAGGCCAGCACTTGTGATTTCCCCTGGGATGAGCGCAGGATCGAAGGTGTTTGGAGTGAGACACTTTCTCATCAACTTCCATGCAGCATTGTGTACACACTCAGTGTTCAAGGCAAAGCTGCTCAGAGCTTAGAGAGGGCACCAAGACCCTTTTTCCAAAGGGCAGCTCTCCCATCCTTTCACAGGACTGTGATGTCTTTGGCAGAGCAGGGAGGGGTTTGACAGCCCTCGCCAGGAGGACGCAGTTTTGAAAACATGCCAAGGATTCTGCAAGAAGGCTCCTGGCATACCCACTCTGTCCTGAAGACACTCACCCATCTTGTAGTGTTTCATACCAAGGACAGAATTTGTGGCCTGCAGGTGACACATCTCAGCCAAGCCCATCACAGCAACCTGATCTCCCCTCCAAAACAGTCTCCATGTCTGAGAAGGGAAAAGAGCATAAAACATCAGTTTGTTTCTCAGGAGCTTAGCAGCATGTGCACTGAAAGGACTCATCTTCAAGGGTTCTTGCAGTCATGGTTGCATTGTGCTCCCCCAAGTTGCTGAAACAAGCCAAAAAACTGAAAAAAACCCCAGTACTTACTGTTATTCAGCAGAGTTACCTTCAGCTCAGCAGAGTCCCTGTGCACTAGCTGAAGGACCTCCTTGGAGTGCACCATTGATTGCAAAATGCTGTCAGAGAATCTCTGGAACATGGCTGAATATTTCTGTCACAAGAATAAGGCAGGCTGAAATGTAAATCTGCATTGGTGACAATAATGCTCCCCCAGTGGTCAAGTCAGAGTTACACACATAAAGAGATTATTTTCTTGGAAAAAAAAAAGGAAAAAAACCCACCCCAAAAATGCCAAACCACCCAGGAAGCTGAGAAAATCAGCCAATTATTAGAAAAGCTGGTCTGGAAAGTGGCTGAGAAAATGTGGTTTTAACCCAGGAACGAGGTGAAAGGACAAATCCTGACCTGCTTATGAAGAACCCCAAGAGTAGTGGGACTCATTTGTGGACAGAAGTCACGAGGCAGATGTTGGCAGTTCCCAGGAGGGAGGGAGGTTTATAAATATGTCAAGATTTAGTGTTCAGATTTCAAAGGCGTATCAGACTTCTGTCCTTCAGCATACACAGCAAGACAGTCCAAACCCATTTCTTATTTGTGGCTAATCTTAGTCTTGCTTTATATTCCTGACTGAAACAGCATGAAAATGCAATTCCTAGGGTATTCATTTAATTTTGTAGTGAGTTTAATTTTTATTGTAACATTTCCTCTCTTAGGGAAACACAATGTTCCTAAGTACCACACTTCACCCCACAGTGCATTTCTGTCAAAATAACACTAAATAATCTTACTAAACAGGAAAAACTTCTGAACTTCGTGATGTACTCAAGGAGCCTTATCCGTGCTTTCCATCTGTAAGATTTGCAGCAATAAGTTGTGTCATAATGACTTTGGCATCTATTGACATAGCAAATTTAGTAACAGTGAGCCTGCAAGATCTCTCTGTGCACTGCTGTTTTTCTAGGAAATTGGCTCATTTGTGTTTCTTCATCTTCATGGAACAGGCAGGAAATATGAACATTTGCTGGAATTTCTCTTCCCTTTCTTCTCTTCAGGAAACCAGACCCCCAAGTTGATAACCTCTAGCACTGAGCCAGTTTGAAGCATTTTGCAAAGCCATTGCACGAAAAAACTGATTAAGGTAACTTCAGTTTGCCTTGTGTTTAAAAACCTTCTTGTGAAAAGGACTAGAAACACAGTGTGAATTCCTCAAGTTGTAAACCCATGTCACATCGAAGAAAGGAAAGAAATGATAAAAGACCACTCTGAGCTTGCCTGTTCTCTGCTACTGAAACTAGACTATAGTTAGATTATAACTGCTTTTTCATTTGAAATGTCACCATTTACATTGTTTTTCCATAACAGAACTTGTTATGTTCTGTGACTGTTCATAGGGTTCTACGTGATAACGTGTTATGGCTATTAATAACCACAAAACACAACGAATCCCTATCACCTGCTTTTACAGGGAGGCAGAGTAACTTCTTCATATAATGAAAATTACCCAGAAAAATACATAACACACATTTCTAGAGTTTAAGACAGCAGGAAGATTTTCTTTTAGGATTTAGCTTTATCTGACAACCAAGCTGGTAAGATTGAATCCTCCTGAAATCTAACATCAAAAATTCCAGATTGGGTACCATTACCCTAGTCAAGCCCTAGTCTCAGCAATTACTGAGAGGTGTGGGAGTTTGACAGCTTGTTCACCTGAAAGTCTATCTGTAAAGTCACTGCCAATCTACAGGAGACTGAGGTCTGGGTTACAATTTGAGACATTTTTCTCTTGCCTCTTCCCATGGCAGAGTTTCCACCCCCACTGGCCCATCCTTTCCTGTGATTTGTCTCTCTCCTTGTCTCCCTGCAAACCAGCCTTGCAGAAGGATTTCTGCTCCCCCACCTGATGCTTCTTTTCCTCCTTCCTCTCAAGTGCCCTTTTCCTGGCTGAGCACTGTGATTTCTCCTTGCCTGAAAACGTGGCTCAGGGAGCTGACTGGCACAGCTGCTGGTGGGAGTCAGGCTGGATTACTCCTGCTGCTGCACTTGCCCATCAGCATGAGTAAGATTGATGGGAGATGCAGAGCCCACTAATCCCATGGCTGACGAGATTAAAAATGTCTCTACTTCCTTTCTCTGTATCCCTTTAATGCACAGCTCCTGAATGCTCTTTATGATTGTAAGGCATTTAGTCCATTATCTGCTATCAGAAAAAAAAAAAAAAAAAAAAAGGAAAAACTGCACTGCTGTTTTTTAATTGCTTAAACAGTTTCTCATCAGTCAGATCTGGACTTGGTGCAACTCTTGCTCTGCTTGTGTGAGACCTTCTACAGTAATTTCTTACCTTGATTATTTAATGTACCCTTTTTTTGCTTGTAATAGGTCACATTATCCCAATCTGGGCACAAAAGAAAAATGCTCTTCCTCACAGCTCTAATTAGCAGCCATGCTTGGCTGTCCCCAGCAGAGCGGACCTGCCTTTGTCTGCAGAAGTCTTAAAATAGTAGAGAAAGTGAAACTCCTTGTGTTAAAAAGCTGAAAATTTGCCATGTTGAATTCACTGCCTCTCCCCCTCTGCCAAGAAGAGCTTAAGAGGGATGTCTCTGAGTGCAGCTGGAAAAGGATGCCTGGCTGCCATTGATTGCCATTGTCCCATGGGTTTTCAATGGAGGGGCTGCTGGATGTGGGAAATGTGCAGGGGTTATCCAGCAATGTCCCTAAGGTAGGAAACCAGGGGGAGAGGGCTGGTGTCTCCATCAGGAAAGCTCTCCCACTGGCACCATTTTTTCCCCCTTCTTTGATGCTCTAGCACAGAGAAGCAGCACTCATGGAACGAGACACAAAAACAAGCCATAAAAGAGGTTGAACACAGTTTGCCTTGGGAAATAATCTCACTGGGGTAGTGAAATTTGAGCCCTCCACAGGCTGGTGCAGACAGACTTAAATGTCACAACAGCAGCTTGAACTAAGGTCACATCTGAAGCCACTGTGTTTGCACCATGTCTGTTATAATCCCCAGCCTCTAAAATGAAGCTTGATTGTTTTGCTTTTCTGTTTTTTAATATGCCACTGACAGGTCAGCTAACACAACCCATGAGAGACAGAGTACTTTAATACAGTAAGGCCATTCTGATTGCTGCCACATCTCATTAATAACTCGTTGCCCTGCTATTGTGACTCCAATTTCACAGCTCCCATTTGCACTCCCTCTGGTTAATCACATCCATTTTTAGCTTGCTGATCTTAATTGGTCATTTATTATGGCTCTGTCTATTTGATGGACACTGATTTCACCTCACCACAAATGCTTCTATCCCATTGCCTCTCTGCCATCAGCTGGCAAAACCAAAATCAATGAGAATTAAGTTTGAAGCCTGTTTGAAATCACAGGCATTGCTCTAATTGATTCACTTTAATTGTTAATTGTCTCAGCCTCCTGAAGCCAGTGCTTCCATGCATCGGCACCGCCCTGAGGGATGCACAAGGTTGTGCTGCCCCAGCCCTGGCAGGCAGCTACACCTGAGAGATGAGAGTAGCCCAGAGCTGCAGCCCCCATGACCTCCAGCTCAGGAACAGCAGAGCCACTGCCTGGCAGCATATCCACCTGTGTCTGTCACCAGCAGAGCCTGCAAGAGGATGCCTGGAGACAACAAGAAAGCATGGAGCTGTGCTGCTCCCTCTGAGCTTCCATGGGGAAACACAACCTTGTCCACACCAGAATCCAGGACTGTCAGTGACTACAACAAATGCACTTAGTACCAGAAAAATTATGTCCATGGCCAGCAGCTCAGAGGGTACCAGGCTCTGCTACGCCTGTAAGCACAAGAAGTGTCCTGGCTGTGTGGGTACAGCTGCTGTGGCTTGATCATGTGAGCAGAGCAAGGCTTTGTAGAGACAGCCAGCATCTTCTCTTGGCTTGAGTGATGTTGCTGGGGACAAGACTACTGATGAGCTCCTGTTGTGCACTTGCAGGTGGCCCTGGAGGCTACTTGCTTGTCCCCAACAAAGTTGCAAGACAAAACAGCAGGCCATGGCCTGCATTAGTAGAGGACATCACTGCCCCTGTGCAGAGTGACACTGGAGAGACAAGGGCAAGGCTGGGTGTCTGCGTGCCACCACATGGGCTGCACTGGCTACAGGCAGCTGGGATGTGGCTTGTGCCGCTGGGGATTTGCTGCTCCAACAGCTCCTCTGAGTTCAGAGGGGTGATGGCACAGAGTTGGGCCCTGTGTGTTGGGAGGGGCTGTACATCTCCTACAGGGCACTAGGAAATGAGGGGGGTGAGGGGAAAGCAAGATCCTGCAGTGGCAGAACGTTAGGTAAACAGATTTTGAGTCCCATACCACTTCCTATGAGCTTTGCCCTCCATTAAATACGTGATTGGCAAATGACTACAAAATTCAGGTGTGATTTGCAAGACTGTTAGGTTTTGCTTGGTCCTTAATGCTGCAAGAGCCCAAATTACTAATTGAAATCCAAATTACATATATATATAAAACCAGCAATATCTAGGTGATGACATTAACTTGTTACTGGTAGATTATTTCCTGTGCCAAAAGCAAAGGAATTGAGACCCATATTTACCATTGCAATATCCAGGCTTGAAACGTAAAGGAGAATGGATGTAGCAATAAAGGCTCTTGGATTTTCCAAATCAGAGATGGAATTCAGTTAAATTACAGTTTCAGGTCCTTGCCCTTCCTGGAGATAGTCCACTGGGAAAACTAAAAAAATCAGTACCTTCATCTCAATGCACAGAAACATAGTTCCAACCAATAGTGAGCCTGCAAGAGAGAGCAAAAATGCTGGGGAGCCAGGAAAAGGGGAACAAGGCAGACCCAAGATGAGATGAGCTGGTAATATTTCTCTCTCAATAGCATTTCCAGGAGAGAGAGACTGAGCAGGCTGAGAGGCTGACTTTTCTGATTCCCTGACCTCTGTCAGGGCATCAGAAATTTAATATCTTCCCCTCTGTACATCTTAAATTTTCATCTGAGCATTTTGCTGTTAGCATTTTTCCATGTTGACAGCTATATTTCTGGAACACTTCTAGCAGATACCTGAGCACTTTGGAAAAAACCCCCTGGCCACACAGCTCTTAAAATATGTCCAACTTTTCTAACTAGTGGAATGGTAATGTGGATGGAGAATTTCTTTAAAGAGCAGAGAAGGTGATAACAATAATAGGGGAAAAAATCTTGGAATGTGCCAAGGTCAGACCGTAACGATCTGATGAAATCTGACCCTGGAGAAGACATGGAAATATCAGGTATTATACCTGGGGCTAATCACTCTTATTATACCTTTCCTGTGGTTCCTTCTAAGAATGGAAAAAATGTGTGAACCTGGGTTACCTGACACTGAATTTCAAAGCATGCAGGGGAATCTGTAACTGCCTTCTTAAATGGCCTGATATATTACTGCAGTCAAAGGAATAATTACAATGCACAGGGGGCATCCATGCATAGGGTAGGCGATGCTCAGGGCTCAGGGGCTTTCAGAGCAGATATTTTTCAAATGCTCCTGGAGCGACTGGGAATGCATACTCTGTGGGAATGTATATTCTATGGAAAGTCAATTACATTTGCTTCCCACGTCTTTTGGTCCCCCGGGAGCTGCCCTAAACTTCAGCAGTGCAGAACTTTATAGTCTGTGTCATATCCTCCAAGCAAGGTAGCTCAGTCTGTCAGCCTCACGGTCACAGGCACGAGGCACACTCCTGGTGCCTCCAGCACCAGGTGGGCTCTTTCCTGCTTGCCTGCCTCCTTATGACTTGTTCCTATCCTGGATAAAATGCCCCCTGGCAGTGGAAATCTGCTGAGATGGGTGTCAGACATGCCCAGGAGGCAGCTCCCTGCCCCTCGCCGTGACGTGCTGTCCCCCGTGACACGCAGTGACCTGGATGTGACTGCATCAGGCCACCACTGGCCATGTGCACCACTGAGGGTGGCTCTGGTGTCCACAGCCTCGCTGGAGCTGGGCAGTGAGAAGCTGAGCTTCTCCCTTTGGTTGGGAGAAAGTGCTGGACCCTCTGCAGCAGCCGGCGGAGCCTGGTGACCTATGGCTGCCTCGTAAACATTCCTGCACATCATAGCCTATTTGCACACATTGGGCATGACTGTTTCCAGTGAGATGCCATCTGGAATAAAGGCAACTTCAAGCATGTATTTGAGCATTCAGACACGTTTAGAAAGGAGACAGGAGCGTGGAAGTTAACATTCAGATATTTCCCAAGCTCATATACCTAGGAGCCAAATGCTCCAGCTAAACAGATTGTGCCCTATTAAATCAAAAGAGTGCATTGACAAAAGCTTAGCCCACAAGTTGTCATCTAGGTCATCGTTACACAACAGTGTGTACAGTGGCTATGGATATTCTCCCAGCATTCTTAATAAAAACATTAATGCCTTCCTACCTTCCTTGCCCAACCTCGGCCACGTTTCAAGGAGAGATTGGTTTCATAGGAAGGCAAACAGTGCAACAAGATGCCAGGCTCTCTGTTTGGAGTGGTCTTTTGCCCTGGGGTGCTTCTGTGCTCACACAGATCACCAAACACAGATGGCATCCTCATCTACCTTTGAACAACAACAACAAAAAAAAAACAACCAAACTATGATAATCTATCAGCTCCTTGAAAATTGCTATGTGAATGTGCTGGTTTTGGCTGGGGTGGAGCTAACTTTGTTCTCGGTGGCCGATGTGGGGCTGTGTTTTGGATTTGTTCTGAACACAGTGTTGGTAATACAGAGATGTTTTTGTTACTGCTGAGCAGGGCTTGCACAGAGCCAAGGCCTTTCCTGCTTTTCATTCTGGCCTTGCTGGTGAGGGTGCATGGGAGGCTGGGAGGAGACACAGCCAAGACAGGTGACCCCAAGTGACCAAAGGGACATTCCATATGACATCAGTGTATGAAGTGGGGGGATGTTTGGAGTGATGGTGTTTGTCTTCCCAAGTCACTGTTCTGTTTGATGGGGCCCTGCTCGCCTGGAGGTGTCTGAACCTCTGCCTGCCCATTCCTTGTTTTGCTTTCCTGGTGCACAGCTTTCCCTATTAAATTTCCCTATTTATCTCAACCCATGAGTTTTCCAGCTTTTACTCTTCCGATTCTCTCCCAGTCCTACTGCTGGGGGAGTGAGTGAGTGGCTGTGTGGGCCTCGGCTCTTGGCTGGGGTTAAACCACGACAGTGAGCTCAAGTCAAACTCTATTAACCAAATTCTCAGGTAGACTAAAGCCATTTTAAGTCACTATGGCAACAAAAAGGGCTTCATAATTACAGCAAATTATATTTATAGTCGCTTCAGGGAAATGTTCTTAGACCTCTCTTCTCCAGTTAATTGATGGACATTTAACTTAAAATATCGAACACCATTGCAAAGACTACAATAGATCTTCCTTCTTTGTATATTCATAGCTGCCAACTAAGCTGACATCTAGTTTTCTTATTTTCTGGACCCTTGGATATTTTCCTGTGCAGGTTTAAGCTTCCTGAGAACAGACTTGCTCTTTTTCTCAGATCCCTCAGAGCTGCCTGGTGTTTACAGGCAACAAAACATCGTTGCGGTGCAAAAAAAGGAAAAGGTGGCAGTCCTCTTCAGAGAGAAAGGCTAAAGAACATAAGCTTTTCAAGGATACCTTGCATAGCAGAGGAACATGTTGTTGGTGTATTTATCCAAATTTATAATGTGCTTTCTGTCAAGGTATCTAAGCATTACATAATGGATTCAAAACAAGAGCAGTGGCCTGGGACTGTCATTTAAAGCTACTTAAGTTTTGAAGGCTCAGCCTTACCCTGTCCCACTTTGGGGGAGATGAAGCAGTGCAGCGCACAGAGATTTACAAGTGGCATTAAAAGATCAAGGAGCCACTTTTGAGCCATTCACAGCCAGATGCTGCCCCTGGTTTGCCAAAGCCAGGTTGGCTTGGTGCATGCAGTGGTCACTCCACAAACCTCTAACTCAGTAGAGAAGGTCTGGCCCTCATGGAGCAGTGCAGGGAAGAGATAGACATGAAGTGGGATGTGTTCTAGTGGCAGCACCACAGGGAATTTCTTTATCCTCCTTTCACACTCCAAGTGGCTCTTCAGTTCTGCTTCTCCTCCTGGCTGGGGCAGGGGGAGGGCTTGGGGAGGGCATGGGGCACCACAGAGTGGGACATGCTGTCCCCACAGCACTTGGCCAGCCACGTACGTCTGCATCACTCATTTCCTTTGCACTGGTCTCAGGAATCTGCTCTCTGGTAAAGCAAGCCCCCAGCTCCAACCCCAGGCAGAAACATTAGGTTTTTCTTTCCCCATTCAGTGAAAAATCCTTTCAACATTGCATCTCCTGAGGGCTCAGGCACCACTCACCTTTTGCTCCTCAATAACTGGAGCAGAACGAGCTCTCTTTCCTCGCTAAGTATCATCTCCAGCTGCTGGCCAAGTTTTATTGTCCTTTTCTGGATTTTATCGATCCTTTCAGCAGCCTTTGAAGAAGCACAGGTTTGGGACTGACACAGCTGGTGCTCCACTACTGCTCCCTAGCACAGCCAAAGGTGGCAATGCCCCTCTTCACCCCTGTGTCCCATCAATCCCTCTTTACCCTTCCTGGTCCTGTGTCCCTCACCAACACAAAGACCTAGGGAAAAGGTGATTTTTTTTTCCCCTTCTGAAAATACTTGTTGATCAAAACCACCCAGACCAAGACTGGAACTAGAGAAAACAGAACATTTCTATGCAACTGAGATTTTAAGCAAGAAGCAGCTGCCCCTCAACCCATTTTTCCCACCCTTCCTCCTTTCATGTAAATAAAGTTGTATGTGGCCTTTTGATTAATCTAATATAACTGCAGCAATAAATTATATTCTTCACTGAGAGTGATGTATTCCACAATCCACACCCCTTTACATCGTTTAGTTGCTAAAACCACAGCATGACTTTTGCCCTTCCTTGCCTTCAAGGCAGTTGAAAGAATCCATGCAGGAGGGGAAATTGATCCTCCAGAAAGGATGCTGAAATATTGTTTTTACTTTCCACTTCATAATTAAATTAAGCAATGCAGCATCAACATTTCCTGCATGGTGGATGTTGTCTGTCCATCCTTAATTAAAATGCACTTCTTTAAATGGGATATATTTACTGTGTAAATTTACTAAGTGGCCCATCATTTTCATTATGTACTCTATTATACATTTATTTTACATAGGTGTAACTGATTATATGTAGTTCCTGATAGGTTCCTGTTCATCTGAAGTTGTTATCAGCATTGATAACACCACTGAATAGCAGTGGGTTATATTCATCACATAGCCAGGTTTTAATTCTTTTAGCACATGGTCTTTGTGCTTTGTCCTAAACCCACTCTGACACCGAAGCCTTACCCACCTCAGCCAGCAGACACCCAGCCCGTTTGAATTTTGGGATTCAGGGGCCAAATGCCTTCCAGAAGCTTGAGCAGAAAAATATTACAGAGTTGAAAACCCTGCCTGAATAATAAAAAAAAAGTCATGAGCTTTGTTTGCCAGGTGTAGGTGCTTCTCCAAGCTGACACAGCTGAATGCAAAAGCCTCTGAGTGCTGGCTGTGGCTTTTGACATAGTAATAAAATAATTCTGTTGTATTAATAAAAACTTTCCGTGAGAGTAGAGGTTTCTTGGATTCCTGGAGGAATCTCTCTGTTCATAGATGGAGATGGAACTCGCTTTGCTTCCTTCCTCCTTAGCTTTCCTAACAGAATGGTGCTTGTGACCCTGGGATCACAGAATCACAGAAGGTTTGAGTTAGAAGGGACCTTTTAAACACCATTCAGTCCAACCCCTGCAAAGACCAAGAAGGTCTTCAACTTCAACATGTTGCAGTGAGGGTTCTGGCAGGAGTGTCCCCAGGAGCTTGCTGCAGGAATGGCTCCAGCTTTGTCCTGCAATGTCACCATGCTTGAAATCACATTGAGAAATGGTTTTCTTTCACTTAATTTTTGTTCAGAAATTAATTTGCCAAGAACCCAGGGAAATAGTTACATCTAATACGATGAGCCTGGGGAAATGCAGAGGCCTTGGGAAATGGGCTCATCCTGGGTTTAGATTTCAGCTCTTCCTTGAGATCCTCTTCTAAAGTCAGCGCTGCTTTTCAGCCCTGTTCTCCACTTCTGCCTCCCATCTTGCAAGGATGGATCATCCTGCTGATGGCAGCACAGTGTCCTGTCCTGGCATGTGCTGTGTGGCCTGGGCCAGCCCAAGGCACCCCGAGGACAGAGTTTGCCCCACATTTGCCACCACTCTCCCACTGCCCACAGCATGGTGCCCCAGAGCCTTGTGCTCCTGGGGTAGGCTGTTCCATGGACTTCCTCCCTAGAGAAGGAAAAAGTTTTTTGGGATCACAGTCAAAAGTGCAGAACTAACACAGGGGGAGGAATCAGAGTTCTGCTCTGAACCTCCACATCTGTTCTGCTGTGAGCACTAATCAGTTCTAATATGAAGCCTCAGTCATAGCCAAGCCCTGCTACATAAAATATCTCTGCATACAGCAACAAATCTTCAATCTTAATGAAGTCTTGCACAGGAAAGCTGTTCCCCTTCTGCTCAGCCAAGAGCAGGGAGGTGGAGATGAACTTTAGACAGCAAGCCCCAATAAATTGGACTTTTTTTTACAGTCTTCCTGCATCAGGCAGGTACACAGCCATAGCTAAAGGGCTTTCAGCAATCCCTGCAGATTTAAAAAGCTTGGAGAAAAGTCTCTGGATCCCAACACTGATATTACTTCTGCCCCTGAATATATCCCCGAATAATATCCTTCCTTGAATTTTATTACAGCTGTGCCAAAGATGCAAAGTTGGGGGCTAAAATCCACTTTGTGCTTGGCGCTATCCAGATACAGCAGAAATGGACCTTATCTCACAGAGACTGGGGTTGTTTTATGTACTTTTGCAGCAGGATGCTGCCCAAGTAGAACAAGTTCAGAAGGGCTAAAACAAAATGTTTAGGGTTTTCTAGAGAGCTCTCATATTCTGGGGGCTGAAGGATTTGGGCACAGAATCCATAAACAGGAAGCCAATGCTTTCCCACTTCTCCCCTGCTCCTGCTTGTGACAACTGCTGCATCTCTATCCCCGTGTCAGGGATCTTCCAGGAGCAGTGCTGGGGAGGGACCCTGAAATTAGTGCAGTGGGAAGCTCTTTTCCACCAAGATGAGAGAGGCTGATGGGTCTTTATCACAATGAAGTGGTGTTTTCAGCCTTCTTTATCATGGATAGTGATTGCACACGAAGGTACTGTGACTGGAAAGAACCTCTTTTGATCAGCCAAGTAAACTTCTTGGAAATAGGACATGGACACAAGGACTTCTCTACAGAATTCTTTTTTTGAAAGGGCATTTCAGAATGGCACTGCTTTTATGGGGAACAATTTTTTCACATTTCCAGTTGTAACTTCACTTTTCATCAGCCCTGAAGTACTGAGGCAGCTGGACTAAATGATCATTGTAGGTCCCTTCCAGATGAAATTTCTGAGCCTCTCCTCTCCTCTCCTCTCCACGATAAGGCTTTTCAGACAGGAGATGTATGCCTGCTGCAAACACCCAGCCATGGCTCCTAGTTAGCAGTTCACAGGTCTGCAAAGATGATAATTTTCCTTTTGTGAAGAAATCGGATTAATATGACCTTTTATGAGGAAAAAGTGAGCATTAAATAACCGTGATGAGAAATGTTTGCAGCTGGCCAAGTCTGAATTGAGCAGTGTGGGAGTCATGGCAAGTGAGTCTCTTCCTGTGGTTTGAAACACAGAAGAGAAGGAACAGGGAATAGGCAGCCCTGGATTCTCTCTGAGCTAAAGGAGTTATTGGTTTAGGTAGTATGATGGCCTAAATTAAAGAGATGATTCACCCCTCTTAGCTGTTTTAAAGTATCATTGAGGACTCTGATGCTTTTTCAGAAACCAGATTACCAGCTGTGCATCGCAGGGAGCTGGGTGAGCTGGTGGAAGATGAGGAAGTGAGGAAGATGAATGTTGCTGAGAGATTCATGCACCAGCTGGAATGAACTTGGTGCAGAAAGAAGAAATAAAATCACCAGTCGTGAATGCTGCACAGCAAACAGCATCTCATCCCTTCAGGCATTCTCACACCTTCAATGGGCACATTTTGTAAAGCTCACTCAGGTGGAAAGAATTAATGTTTTTTGTTCTCCACCCAAAGTCGAGGCAACAAACTGAATTATCACTCCTGGGGGCAGCAGGTGAAAAATCATCTTGATTCTTTTTCTGTCTTTGCTTTTGAAACCACCTGTTTCAAAACAATTGAAATTCTGTTTCCACTGGCCCGTGAGGAGCTTTAATGCTCCATTTGCCCTGAAAGAATGTGGCCTCTCTTCCTGTTGAAAGGAGCTGAGTGCATCTTCCCAAACTCAGCCCTTAACCACATGGCCATGGAGTAAAACAGAACTAGGAAATCTCTAGGGAAAAAAAGAAGATTGCTGTTTGAAGAGTGGTGGATCACTGATGTTAGTTATCATGCCTTTATGCAATGGTTTGGAAGGTACCAGAACATGAAAAGCTGTGACAGTGAGGTGTTTACACAGCAACACCACATAATTGCTTGAACCAGACATGGCACCAGGCTGTTCTACAAGAAGCTGCCCCTTGATTTAGCAATTGCTTTTGAACTGCAGTATTTTCTCTACTACTAAGACCAATTCTATAAAACAGCTGATTTCTCCTGGCCCTCTTTGTCAGGTTTGATGGAGTCAGATAATATATCTGTCAATCTTGTCTTGCCAAGTGTTTCACAAAGTCACATCTCTTCTCCAGTAGTGTTTTATTTGGAGGATGATCAGTTAAAAAAATAGTAAAAACCAACCACAAGCCCACTCCACATACCCCCTCAAAAAAAAAAAAAAATCAGGGCAAAGAAGGACTATCCAATTCTTTACCATAATCCAAGACTGACCTCAGTTAAGTGAAACGAGAAAGGAAAAAACATCCACCTGTTCTGTTCCAGCAGGACTTGCTCTTAAGATATTTTGGATATGAGCTTTCACAGTACAAAAAAAAAAAGAACACCACCCTCTGTCTGCCGTTCTGGGGTTGACTTGCAGACAGCTTCAGGCCTTTCTTCTACCCTAAGAGGAAAGTAAAGCTCGGCTGCTGGATCAGGTGACAAGAGGTTCGAGGCCGTGATTTCAGGCAGATTTTAAGAGAGTGTGGATGCAGTTGAACTTGGGGGCAGTGCAGCTGGAACATGCTTGCTCTGTCAGGATCCTTTCTGCCCAGATACTGAGAGTGTTTCTTGCTTGCACTTCATATTGCCCCAAAGGCAGGCAGCAGACAGCAGCTCCCACAGGAATTCTGGTCCCCTTTCCCTGGAAGAACAGCTCACACTGGGCTAACTGTGGCCAGCTCAGACAGGCTGCTCTTCCCCACCAAAGAAAGGGAAAGGTTGCTGACATAGCCAGGAGCTGGCAGTGCTGGTTTTATAGCTGACCTCCCAGCCAAGAGGGGCAAGTTGGGAACAACATATTTCATTAATTCGGGCGGCACTGAATGTAGTGAAGGAACTGCACACTATTCATGGCTTCTGTCAGCTGGGAAAGGGCTTGAATTCATGCAACAAATTATTCAGAAGAAATCGTTCGCCAGACTCTCATTATGAGCTCTACAGAACAGAGGAGTTGATACATCAGATACAATTAACTTCATGTTATAAAACCCTTTTGGGATGTAAACACTAGACCCTGCCAGCCCTACTGTACTGTAAGGGCCTGTTGCTCATGATTTTAACAGGAACCTGTGTCTATTCATCCTGTGTGTGTCTGCAGGGAGCAAAATCCTTTAAAAACCTGGGAGATATTGTCCACTCTGTGTCTGAGGAACAGAGCAACACCCGAGACCAGTGCAAGCAGGATCCAAATCTGAGATTTGAGTATGACTAAGCATTCCTCAAAGCAGTCAAATATCAAGCTCACAAGCATTGACACTGAAAAGGATTTCCAATTGTGTTGCAGCCAGAAGGATTTTGCTGAAGGCAAAGCTAGGCCAACACCTGTCTGCTTTTTGAATCAGAACCCCAATTACAAAGTCTTTGCTCAGTGCAGTCAATAAATCTCTTCAGGACAAGGCACCTGCATTCTGCTCAACATGGGGTCTGTGGCCAGAGCAGCAGTCCACAATCTGTGGGGTGAAGAAAGTGCAATTGGTTCACAAAAATGGGGAATGCAGCAAATCAGATTCAGCTGACACCAAAATGTCCTATGGAGTCTATGCTGTTTCACCAGATTGCTCACAGAAAATCTTACTCTTGCATCTTTTAATGCACTATGTTGGATTAATGCAAATTTATATTCTTGTCAACATCTATCTTTTAGTCATTTTCCAGCTAAAATTCATTGGCCAATGTGAAACGTATTTTTAACTTATAGAAGCCTCAGTGAAAAACAAAAATAGCAATGGAAATTGTTTCATTTTCGTAACAGCCAGGGAAATAAACATCAATTAGTTGCACTGCTCTGCTCAGAAGCAATGGGAGAATAAAGAGAGATAAGTCCTGCAGCTGAGTGGAAAGCATTTCTTGAAGCAATTTGGAAGGTGAAGTTCATCATAAGTGCTCAGAAGCCAACACAGTGTGTTCCTAAGGAAAATATATGTTGGGCTTTTTCAGTATCTATTGCTGTCATTTATTCAGAAGGAAGTTTTTAGTGCTTTTAAGGTAAATGCTGATTTTAGACTAATTCCATTTAATTAACCGAACCCGAAATGATGTTTGCATTAGCAGCTAGCAAAAGAGAGACTCAAATCACTGCCATCATTCCCTGAACTCTCACACAAAGGACACTTAATAACATATCACTTCCTGAGACAGAAAAAGAAAAAGCATTAAAGGGAAGAAAACCAAGAGGCATCCTGCTGAGATAAGCATCATTCCTCTCAGACTTGCTTTCTTCTTTCTAGAACAGCAGCTCTGATGGTGACCATTAGAATAACCTACGGTGGTGGTTTAGTTGCCCAGCCTGTTAACAGCAGGGATTAGTGGGGAAAATGCTCTGTAAAACACTGCTTGCAACTACTGGTAATACACAGCCATCATTTTGTGCTGCCAGTGCAGGGCTGGCTCAAGAAATAGCTGAGATTTTGGCTGTGATGTATCTGCTCCCAACAGCCATAGGAAAAGGAAGGTTCCAAAAGGCATCACTGTGTTCTCTCAAATGTCAGAAGCGCCCGAGATAAGCAGCTCATATCGAAATAAGAAATGGAGGGCCAAGCTAAAATAAGGACATCAGGGTGCCTCTCCAAGCTCTCATGGGATTTAGAAATATTATCAGCTGTTAAGAAGCATCCAGTTCACACAGCTTTTACAAATGCAAACTAGGTTTTGCAACCAAAAGCACTTGTGAACACAAGAAGACCATGCAATTGTCAAACTTGGATTACTCACACCAAGTAAAAGCAAGGCTGGGAACAGTCTCCCTGTTTTAGGCAGGCTGAGGAAGCAACTGGGGTTTTCATCTTTCTTGGGGACCAAAGTTGTCTTTTAAGGGAGCTCCTGTGTCTGTGCACATGGGCTGGTGCATGTTTGGGCTGATATTGGAAAGAATATCAGCCCAGAGTGGAAGTACTGAAATCCACATCGAGAGGCAGAAGTCATCTTGGAGCAGGGTCAAAGTGAATGAAAAGGAGAAAAGGAAAGGCTCTGTAAATGCTGGATAAACTGAGAGTAGAGAATGTCAGGAATTAGGCTTTCCTCCTAAATCTCACTGAGATACCCTTTTCCCTGTGGAAAGCCACTGTGATACTTTTAAACAGAGATGAGACGACAGGGCCATGGAAACTTGGTGGCTTGCAAGGAGATGCCTGGTGGTGGCAGCTCCTCCTCTCATGATGGCTCTGCTAAATTTAAATTGAGTTCAAGCCTGCACCAGGGTCAGGCAAATGAGCAAGGGACCAGATCCCACCATCCCTTCAGAGGCACCTGATGTCAGGCACACATTAAAATCAGGAGGTCATTTGCTTTAACGTCTGCAGAAGTTTTAATTGGCACTGCTAATTGAATCAAAAGGGTTTTTTTTTAAATCAACTAAGCAGATTAGCACAGAGATTTGCAGGAGAAAGCTGTTGCTTGGCCTTAGCAAGTGAGAGGTGCAGTAAGAAGTGGGGTGCAGGTGAGACAGTGACTGGTGAGTTAGTGGGTGTCCCAAGAGCCTCACAGGTTCCCTTGCAGGATTTGAGGTCCAGCATTTGGCTCCTCAGCATTTGAAATTCTCCATGTGGAGTCTCTATCCACACCTGATTCAACCTGCTCATCAGGTTTGCCCCGTGCTACAGTTAAAGTGGAAGTTTTAAATCATTGTTCAAACAGGCTTTCCAGCCATTTCCAACCTGCCCTAGGGGAAATAACCACAGGAGATGGGATCTCTAGGGATTTTTGCCTGGGATAAATTGTGGTTCAATAAAATGCATAACAGGAAAAAGCATTAAAGGAAAATGTGTGCCACGGTAAAAATCAAGTACCCATGATTTAGCAGGTAACAGATTTAATGCTGTCTGTGTGAACTTTATTGTACTCTCCTCCACCCCACAGGAGTGGTTGATTGCAATGTCATAAACAGTTTTTTTCTATAGTGCTTATGTCTCTCTTATGGAGGAAATTTGATTTTCTAACCACATAATATTTAACTGAAATAGGTTGTTAATGTGAATTCCTTCTCAGCAGCCTGGATGGCAAACGTTGAGAATTTGAGAGTGGCTGTGTAACCTTATTTGGGATGCTTGAACTGCAAAGGTTTGTGGGCTGCTTAATTTTCTTTGCATGTAGCAGAACATAGTAAGAAGTATTTGCAGTATAGAGTACAATGTTATTACGAGAGAGAGAGAGAGAGAGAGAGAGAGAGAGGACTAATTCTAGACTGGGGTCTGTTGAAATCAGTGCCTTCAGGAAGAGAGTCTGCAAGGGATAGCCAAAACATGGCACTGCATCATGATATTCCATGCACATCTCATGCAGGGCCCACTGCAGAATGGGTGCCCAGGAGAGAGGAGGGTCTGGCAGCTGCCAGAGGGACAGTGCCAGTGCAAGCAGCTGCTTCCAACTCCTGCTTCAAGACCTGGGAGCACCTGTGCTCCCAAGACACCAGCACTGTGGCCTCGGAGAGGTGGGGCTGTCAAGGTCGATGTACTGAAGCACTGAGTAAAGAGGAAATAGAAACTGTTTGAGGTTACTAAATCTGAAGTTAAGGAATGGCAGCAGGGGCAGCCACAGTCACGAATCTCTTTTTGGACTGGGCCAAAGCACTTAGATCCAAAGTAGTCCCTCCATGTGGGGTCCACTATAAATATCCACTAATTGCCTCTAACGTGAAAGAGCAGGAACTTGTGGTGATCCATTTGCAAAGGCAAAGAATCCTGTTTGGCTCTGTGGAGAAAGCAGCTGAAAACACAGAGGAGGAGAGGCTGGTGCTGTTGTCAGTCCCTGCTGTGTGCCTTCCACCCAGCACTGTGAAGTTCCAGGATGGATTGCCTCGTCACACTGCTGCAAGAGTAGGCCAGGTCCAAGGAGGGCAAATCCTTCAGGTCCCACTTCAAACTCGAGCTGTTTGATGTTAAACTGAAAGGAAAAAATTTTGTGTTAAAAGGAAGATCAAATGACCCCACCATCCTTCTGCCAGAGGAGGCAGCACTATGGAATATTTTTAGGTTTTTTAAATTTAATGGTTCGCACTTCATGATTTTCTGTGGAGAAGAGAGTGAAGCGAGGGAAGAAAATCTTCCTTAGGCTTTCATTCCCCTGTGTCATAGCAAGCCTCTTCCCATCCTTTACATCACAGAATACAGAATAATGTAGGTTGGCTCGGAGAAGCTCAAGTCTGACTCCTTGCTCCAAGCAGGTCCAATTACGTGGGTTTGCTCAGGGCCATGCTCAGCTGAGGTTTGAGCATCTGCAGGGATGGCAATCCCACAGTCACTCTGGTCCCTGTTCCAGCATGTATTGTGAAAAATCCATTGCCCTATTAAATGGAGAGTCACAGAAATAAAGATTTGCAACCATGGCATTTTCCCATAAAAATATTGAATCCATATTTTCTCCCATGATGTCAGAATATTAAAAACAAAATCGGGAAATAATAGCAGATGCAATAAAATATTCCCAAATGAAGTGTAAAACCTTTTCACTGTGTGTTTTTTGTCAGAACCACACAGTTCTCACATGGTTTTTCCAGCTTTGACAGAAAGGCATGTTCTTAGGGTTTGCTGCCTGGTCTAAATCTTCCCAGTCAGCTCTAACTAGAACTTTGGATAATGTTGCTGTGCGATGGGGTCCTGGCACACAGCCCAGAGCTGTTCTCCTCACTTGGGCTCCGGAATAAGAACTGGTGACGACATGTTTGATTCCTTAACCCCTGTACTGGCTTCTCTGCCATTGAAAAGTCTCTAACCCAAACACTCTGCTCTGGGAATTCCAGGACTGGGAGATTGCTCCATGCACGGTGTGGTTTCCTTTGCTTTGGTGGGCACACTCTCATGTGCAGTGCTGCTGTTTACAGCTCGATATGCTCGTCTGGCATTGCTCTCTTCTTTCATTGCTACACACTTTGATTTTAGCGACTGGATGGAGTTTTCTGGTTTGCTTTCATTTCTAGGTCTTTCAAAAGGTCTTGGTATTGATTGAAAGATGAGCAAACTACTTCAGAGGGTTCTGAAAGACCTAAGCACAGATTTTAAGCACTCATCTCCTGTCAGCACTGGTGGAGTCCTCTGGTGAAACCACTGTGGTACATCTGAGCACAGGTGTGCAGAGGAGAAGGGAGATGTCTCACCTGGGCAGTTTGCAGGTTGTTCCCCTATGGAAATGTCTTTTTGATCACAGAAAGAGCAAATCACGATGTCAAGGACCCTGACCTTCCTGTGGTCACTGATGTGAGCCTGCCCAAAGGTTCTCTTATGCCTGGGAGAAGAAAGTATAAATACCATGTAAATACAACTGTAAAAATACCACCATATAAATTGTATATCTCACCATTTATCTCCCCCTAATTTGCAACCTTCAATGCAGCAAGGTGTCAGCTGGAGGAACCCACAGGAAGGGCAGCCTGAAAACTACTTTTAGAGGCAGGGCAATCTACCAGCCCTCTGCATTCAAAACTTCTGAGGCTTGCCCCTGAAAGCTGGGTTATTTAAATCCTTACACGGATAGAGAGTCCTTCTGTTCTGCCTCCTGGCACTCATTTCACAGTTTCAAGCCTTTTCACTCCATTTCATCAAAGAAGAAGGAAAAGGAGGAGAAGGAGAAATTGAAGGAGAAGGAGAAGTGAGAAGGAGAATAGCACAAGCTGAGATTCTGGTCCTGCACAGAATCAATTTATTTCTCCATGTGAATAGGTATACATGCCTGTATGTATACATGCACATATATAAAAAAATACATCCATATTGTACATTTGTATATAAATATAGGTTTATAGACACATTTATATAGACAAATAAATAGAGGTAAGTATAAATAAAAATACATACATACATACATACATATATATATATGTATATATATGTAAATGTATATGGCTTATTTCCAAGAACAACTGTCCATTTTTAAAGCTGGTCTGCTTCCACAAAGCAGCTCCTGTACAATTCCAGCACCTGACTTTCCGAGCACAGATGTCTGCTTCATAGATGAAAGAGCTGGCTCCACCACAAGTTTTGTCCTGGAGCTGAGAATAAACCTACTTTTCCCAAGCTGCCTTCCAGGGCAGTTTTCTGCTACTCAGCTCTGCCTCCTGGTGTGCTCTTGCTCTGACTTGAATGAACAAAATGATACCAGCATTCCTCTAGGTGGGTAATACCTATGCTGAGGGCTATCAGACCCATTGGCTCTTGTGCAGATAGAGGCACAAGAGCAAACAGATCAAGTTTTCTTATCTTTTCTCCTTCATGGCATTGGCATTTGGTCAGGCCATCCTAGGCCATTCCTGTGTACGAGTGCAGTAGAAATACGATGCACATCTTTCCCCACACGGATTTTTCTACCAACAATACAAGAAATGCATCACTCAGTGGCTTTACCATTTACTATTGGCCTTTGCAGCTGTTAGTGTTTTTTCTAATATATGAAAAATAAGCGATCTGTTCAGATGAGTTGGTCTTTAACTGCTTTCAGCATTTGTTAGACACAAGTCCCTGGAGGGAAAGAGCTCACAACTGCCAGACTCAGCTGTTCATGCCATTGGTAACCAAGGAAGCTGCAGGTCACCTCCTGTAAACATCTATGTGGCTACACAAATGAGAAGAGCACAAAGTAGCAGAAGTCCAGAGTATCTCTAGGAATAAAGGTCACGCAATAGCTATCCTGTATCATTAATATAATTTACACCTGAGGTAGAGCTGGTAAAGAAACCTGGCCTGACTCTGAGCGTGGGGGGTGTAGCTGAGAAGGAGCTTCAGTCCCAGCTCAGGTGATGTGAGAGAGACTCCAGAGTGGCTCCTGGATGGTCAGACAGGGAAGTTTCCCTAACCTGAGATTGGCTCCATGGAGCCTCCAGCCCCTGACCCACAGCTGGGCCAATGCCAACACTAGATCATGGCTTTGCCTGTGTCTTGGCAGCCTCTGTGGCTGGCAGTCCCCATCTCTGTGGAGATCTGGGGCTTGGCTATGCCACCATCCCAGGAAGATGCCAAACTAATCATCCCCAAATGTAAGAGCTGGCACTTTGGTCAGCTCCTGTTGTCAGAAGAGGTATTTCTCTGCAGGGGCTAAATGGGCAGAGACACTGGAGAGCATGCAGGACTGTGGCAAAACTCAGGGGGAGGCTGTGTAAATGAGGAGTGGTGCCTTAAATGGCTCCCTAGAAACAGAGACTAGGCAGGAATAAAGGAGGTATTTATTTGAAAGGCCTTCAGCGGTACACTCTGGGCTCCAGAGGCTCCTGCCTCAGTGCATCCCACTGAGGACAATGACAGCTCACGAGTTCTTCACACTTTTATATCAGCATAAATTCACTAACTAGAACCCAGCCAATGATGGAATTTCCCCAAGCTTTGCCCCCTCTCCCCAAGATGAACGTTTACAGTTCTTGGGCCTAGGATGGTCTGGGTGTCCTTGGAGAGTAAGCTGGAGAGGCTTTGTTATGTCTGTCTTACCATAAGAGAAGAGCACTTAACAAACTACAGGAAACTTCAGAGTTACACTAGCAGTACACGATTCAAAAAATATAAAAGTTAAAACCTAAGGCATCAGGAGGACAAAGCTGATTTTAAACCAGACACGTTTCTGTTGCTCTCCCATTCTTCAACACTCGCAAGCATCCAGATGTGGCTGTCCAGGATTCCTTGTGGTGACACACAAGATTTGAAACAAGAGGTTCCAAGTCTCCTGATGCCACCCATGACACCGTGTGACTGCTATGTTTACAACCCAGCCCAGACCTTGGCTGGCTTCAGCAACTGAGAGAAAAGTCACACCACTGGTGTTCCAGCACCAGTGTGCACCCAGCAGTCCTCACAGTTCCACCTGCTGCCAGTTCCCAGGAATGGTCTGTGCTCCATTCTGGATGGCACAGCTGCTCTCTTGACTTGCTGCATGTCTGCCATTCCTTGACTTGTGCTCTGCTGCTTCTTCTGGCACTTGCACATATGTGCACTCTTACAAGAAACTGTCAAGTTCCCTTTGCAGGCCTCTTCAGGCCTGGAACGTTTTACTTACTTGGACAAGACAGCTCTTCTCCTATTAAAAAATGAGAAAACAAACCCAGAAGAGTGAGAAACAGTTAAATTAGTGCATGAATCCAAGTGACCTGCGGAAATCTGTGTGAATGATGATCCTACTCACTGCCACCAGCCAGCTCCTCTCTGCCATGGTGTCTGTTGCATACCTGGAGGGAAATTTCTATGAGTCACAGGCAGAGCAAAGGAAACAAGACTTCTGCACTAGGCATGAGGGATGAGCTTTTTGGAGCTGCTGTGCTCTTTGTCACTTCAGGAGTGCCATGGAAATCCAAGTCCTGGGCTTGTAAAGGTTGGTGGTCAGTGGGAAATCAGACTTCTCTTGGTTTTTCCCTGTGCTGTCGCCTGCTCTAATGACAGCGCTGGGAGAAAGCAGAAGATGGAGAACTCACAGACGAGATGGAGAGCTCTCAGCATCACTTCAAAGGTGTCTGATGTGAACTTTGGAGCCCTGCACTGTGCAGGTAGCTGCTGGCTCACACTGCCTAGGGGGTGCACAGCCACTCTGCCTGTCCCTGCCTCTTCTTCTCTCTGTAAGACTGAATAGGGACACATTCTTATTCTTAATCTCCTTTCAGGTCATAGGGTTAGGTCTGCCCTGACAAAGATTTGCCTGGCCTCAGTTTTTGCTGGTTTGGTTTTTTCTCCAATCCGTCTCTCCTTTTTAAAAAAAAAAGACAAGCAAAATCAGGTTATTATGGAAGGAAATTGTGCCCAGAAGGCAAAATGCTTCAATAAGAGAAAAAAACTGAGAGAAAAATACTGTTCTCTTTAGCCTGGCAGTAGCCAGGAAGTGCTGCAAGTCTCCTGGGAGGTCTTGTTACTGAAGATCAAAGAGGCTCAGAGAAGAATTGCCTGGTTTGGAAAAAATCTCCAGAAAGCTCTTAACTCCATCCACAAGCCACTTCCCATCCAGCAACTCAGCCAGTTAAATATCTTGTGAGCCTCCTTCAAGGCAGTGATCTAAAAACTGCAGAGTGTAAAGCGGGATTTTACGGCCCCATGTATATTAACAAATATGTTTATGCCCTGAGTGGGTTGTAATTCTGAGGGCTCTTGCAAGGCAAGGTTAGAAGCATCCAGGGGAACAACAGAGTAGGCTGGGAGCATCCACAGCATTACCCACAGGAGAGCTGTAGAAACCTGAGCAGAGAGTCATTAAGCAGAATGACCCCAAAACAAGAGTGTTCATCAAGAGAAGGAGCCAATGGGCCTGGCCACTATTGCTGAGCAAGTTAAGGCAAGGTTTCCCCGGCACACAGGTGCTTATTTCTTTTTCAGCATAATTCTGCAATAAAAGCTCCCTTTCCCCTAGGCATTAGTGGGAGATGACAATCCATAAGTGTAATTGCACAGCTAAGATATCGCTCTTGCTGCAGCTAATGGTTTCTTTCCTCAATAAATGATACAGGCAAGAATGTTTGCACTTGGTCCTTCAAGTGCTCTGAAAATCGGAAAAGACTGGAGCGTTTCCTGAGCTCAAAATAGAATAATGTATTCACAAATTATATTCAGAACATTGGTACTTTACTCTGAATGAGGCAACAAATAGAAGGCAGACCAAGTACCCACCAGCCTGATCAAGTGCTCAGCAGAAAGTGCTTCCGACTCTGTTTGTAACGCGTGGCAGTCACTACATCGCTACAGTCAAAATATTTGACTTTGTTTATAGATGCCAAAAGCATCGCTGAAATTTATCTTTCCCAAGTGACTGTGCTTCTTCCAAGCAAAGATAAACAAATGCTCCTCGCAGTGTTCTCAGGTGTCTAAGTGCTTCAGGTTGTCTCAACTCTTCACGATACCAGAAGTCACTTTGAGGCAGCAGAAAACTCCTGGGGCAAGTTCTCAGAAAAATACTGTCAGCGTGCAGCCCTTCTCCACCTGACAGCCAGACCCATAAATGAGATGCAGCTCACTGCAGGTTGTACTTGGCTAGGAGTTACCATCTCGGCTTGGAGAGCTGCTGAAGTGACCCGAGGCACAGACAGGACACCCCTGTGCTGTCGCAGGGAAGGTGTGCCTCACACTGGGATGTACCACAGGCTGCTGTCTTCCTTGCTCACGAGTAATCAACTGCTTTTTTGCTAATTGCAGTAGGTCAGCTGTGTGCTGGGGAGCTGTGTCTGAGCTGAGGCATTCCTCATGGAAGGGATGGAGGCCTGCTGGAGAGAGTCCCAGGGAAAGTGTGAAGTGGTTCCAGGTCTGAGACCTGGGAAGTGTGAGCTGTGACACGAAGTGAAGAGAAGAGGTTGGCTTTATCTAACCTGTCCTGGAAATCGCCTTCTCCGTCAGCAGAAGAACTGGGCTTGCAGCCTGCCCAGGCAGCTGCACACCGGTGATAAGCATAAATATTTAACATTTCATATTAATGAAATAGAGTCCCATGTGCCCTAAAGATAATAGTTGGTGAGCTGTCACTCGGAACATTTTAGGTGTGAACAGCTGCATTTTCCCCTGCAGCAATTTTCCTCAGTGAGAATAGTGATATTATTAAAGTTTGCCCAGAAAGCCTTTCAGCAGCTCATTAAACACAGCTGTGTATTCTGTGTAGCATTAAAGCAATTCACTTAGTAATTAACTAAATGTATGATAAAACATTTTAACTAATATTGCTTTCCTCATACGAGTGGTTTTCATTCATCTCAATCCAGTGCCCTCCCAGCTGATAGCATGGCAGGGGGGATCAACTTCCACACTGGGTGGGGGCATGTTGCTTGTGAAGCCCCTGCACGGCCCTGGCAGACTTTTCCATCTGAGCATGTCAGATCCTTCTCCAAAGCAACCATCTGCTCTGGACATGCCAACCTTCTCCCTCCTGTCTCCATCCTACTCCTCCCAAACAGCAGCCCTGGGATTTCTCCACGTTTTGCTCTCCCCTTCTGAACGTCTGTGTTTCTCCTCCTGTGCCCACAGGTACAGTGTAGTTCTCACTTTGTGCTGATGCTGCTTCTCTCTTCACCAAGGGCCATTTGCAGCCCTGTGGGTTGACCCTTGTTCCATAGTGGCTCTTCCAGGTACCTTTACTCCCTGGGGCTGCTGGATGGCAGAGCCAGAGCTGCTCTCAGCTGCACAAAGGCCTCGGGTTCAGGGCAGT
This sequence comes from Erpornis zantholeuca, assembly GCA_013400515.1. NCBI lineage: Eukaryota > Metazoa > Chordata > Aves > Passeriformes > Timaliidae > Erpornis > Erpornis zantholeuca. Next base: position 27,258 of record VZTN01035294.1, on the reverse strand, counting down.
TTTGTTTTGCCAAGGCTTCTACATACTGGTCACCCTGTTGGTGCCCTGAGCTTCAGCAGTGAGGAGCAGCAGGTCTGCTGTGAGGAGGTAGCTCTGGGGTGGTCTCTGGCCAGTCCAGCAGCTGGCAGACAGGCCACAAGCATGTGGAGCCACGGACTGTGGGATGAGCAATGCAGGAAGCCGGAAGGAAGATGGATAAGGACGGCCCAGGCCATTTCTGCAGCTAGGTTTTTGTTGAGCAGCCAGACCTCAGGTGATCCATCTGCTCAGCATGTGGGAAAATACGTGGTCAATTCAGGAACATGATGTATATACAGAGCTTGCATCCTGTCCTAGATAGAAAAAAAAAATAAAAAAGGATTCAGCATTAACTGCAGAGCATCGAAATAATTTCACTCCTGTTGTTCATAAATGGTGGCATGATTTTGTTTTTTCCTAACAATTAATATATCATATTGCATCCACTGAAAAAATGAAGTATTTTATTACCATAATGTCCAACATTCCTAAAGCTATATGGGACACTCCCTAAATTTAAAATGGACACACAGCCCAACCTCAAGACAGAACTGAGTATAATAATATGAATACAGTTTTTAGCAGCTTCCCTGTATGTTGCTTTGTAACCAGAGAGTGGAAGTTAGTTGGCATAAATCTTATTTTGGAGTACTTTGATCTCGTCCCAGAGTCATTAAAAAAGTTTTGGTTTTTTCACTTCCAGCAGTGCAGGATGTTTGTGATGGTGATGGAAAACTCCTGGACCAATCCACTTTTCCTTATGAACAGTTTGCCACAGACCAAAGGAACCTCTTTGCCTCGTTAGCACGATGCAGCCTGCAAAGCCCAGCGTTAGGCGGAAAAGAGAGCAGGATGAGGAACTTGCCTCATCTTCTGAGCATTTACTGTAAATTTGCTGCCAGGCTTCCCTCCCTGGGTTGAGGGAATGGTGTTTTGTGTGTTGGTGATGAGCTGTAATGGGATCCCACAAGAGGTCCCCATTGTCACTACTTCATGTGCTGCTGAGCAGGAATCTGGGAAAATGCTGGTCATTATCTGTTCAGGCTGGCAGAGAAATACCAGAGACATCACATTCCGAGTCAAAGGCTGACACCCACAAATGAGCAGGGCACTCACAGTATTCTCACCAGCAGCCTTCTTCTGCTACACAGATTATTTAATTGTGATGTTGTCAACTGGGAGCAATTAAACTGGACATATTAATAAACATGTTTTTTCTTTTTCTTGCATGGTCCCCAAGGTATTATTTTTCCCTCTTGCTTAATGGTGCTGTGTAACTATGGAAACCTCCAAACTCTCTTCACTCAAGTTTGCAGGGGGCAGGGGGAAGCAGGGGCAGAGAAAATGGAGAAGAAATGTTATTTCTTTGGCAGATTTCTTACAGCTCCTAGATCCCACAAAAGCAAGACACTGGTTCTCTTAGGGGAAGGTATTTCTCTTCCTCTGTGAAATCTAATGATAATTTGAACACAGACAAATTTTCCGTCTCGGTCTTTATGTCCTAGATTTTTCCACTCATCTGGCTGAGCTCGGGGTTCAGTTGCCTGGATGCTGCCCAACTCATCATCCAAGCAGGAAGGAAACAGAGGGAAGAGAATCAGGAAAACCGTGAAGAATTGTAGAGGACCCTACAGCCTCTGTGGTAGACTCAACACAGAGAAACAGGAATCAGTTTCCTGCCCATCCTCTTAGCCATCCCTTTATGTGTTCTTGTTTTCATCCCAAGGTTAGAGCTTTTGGTCTTGCCCTGCTCCAGGAGAGTGCCAGTGGTGGGAGCTGTGCAGTCCCTGCCTGCTCCTGGGCAAAGGGGGCCGTGGGAGAAGGTGAGGGCACTGACTGGGTGAGCAGAGCTTCTGTCCCGGGGCAAGGGGAGTTTGCCCCTGAAGGACTGATCAGCAGTGCATGGAGAAAAGCCTCCTTTGGTTCAGGAGTCAAATACTGCAGGAGTTGGTGAGAACAGAAGCAAAATACCCTGAGAGTACCCCAAAGGGTAGGACATTAACACTTTGCACCCTGGTGACTGTCATCAGATTTAGCAAAAACAAGAGAGACACGAAGGGAAGATGGGAAAATGTGGATGAGGTTAATAACTGAGATTTTATTTTGCTGAGGGGTGAGAGGCTTGCATGGCAAGTGCAGGCTCTCTGGGAGCACAGGGAAGGGCTGTGCAGCCCTCGTGCCAGACGTGAGTCAGCTTGGCTGCACACCCTGAGTGGGCGAAGTGACACAAAACAAACCCCAAGGCAGGCTCAGTGAGGGTGTCACTCCCTGCTCACCCTGAAGCATTTACATCCCTCAGCAGCTGATCCAAGTCAGTCTCACAGACCTGCTGAGACATCCACACCTTAAAAAAAAAAACCCTGAAGCAAAATGGGGAACCTCTGGAGGCTGACAGGGATCTTACACTGAGTTTTTGCTGGTTTGGGGCGGGAAGCTGTTCCCATTTGGTAAGGCAGTGATCACTCCAAGAGCTTCCCAAGCTTTATGAGGAAAGGTCTGGGCAGATGTATGCTCCATCTCTGCCTTAGAGATCCTCTAGTAAGGAGTGCTTAAACTCAAGGGAAGGGGCTGATGCTATGATTGGACTTGTTTAGAATCCTATGATTCTATGTTGATTTCAAAACATCACAATGAGAGGCAATATCTGAAATCCTCACGAAACCAGAGATGCCCTTACCTTTTGCTGGCTTTGGCTTCACTTTCTTCCTGTGGCAACAGTCTCCATTTAATCAGCTAGTTCAAAGGATTTCAGGAGAGGAACAGGATGGTCTGTTTTCCTTACGATGCTTGCACTGCCCATCCCTCCCAGTTCATGGGCTTCCTCATGTTTTTCTGGGCATTCATCAGCATTACAAATGCTCTGCAGCTCTGCATGGGAGGCCTGTAGTTCAGGGACTTCTTGTGAACCTCTTACAGGTCAACACTTGCCTCTCTCACAATGCCTGCAGCAGGTTTTTGCTAGCAGCTTGGATAACTCACTTTTCTACTCCTCCTTGTTCCTGGCTGGTCTGATGACTAAATCAGTCTTTAAAATGCTTTAAAGGATTTAAACAGAGCAATGGTTTGCCTTCTCAGGAGTGTTTGTTTGTTGGGTTTTTTTTTTATTTCACTCTGGTGATACAGCAGAAGGTCCACTGGGTTTGAAGCCAGCAATATATCTAAGTAACCCTTGGAGTCTTTGATGTTTTAAGTCTCCAACATTAACATATTTTTGTGTGTTACTTTCTGTGGAGCAGTGGATGTCTATGACTGCCTCATTCAGAGGAAGTAAAAGAAGATTCTTGAAACAATTTTCAAGATACATTTTTTATTAATGATCAATAGGGTCCTTATAAGACCTTTGAAACTTCCATAATCAGCCCTGATCTTCACCTCCTGGTAATATTTGCCAGGGAAAGGCTCGATCTAAGGGTTTATCCCCTCCCACCCTGATAGGGAACAGATATTTCTCCATGTGCCTTTCATTCACATGCTGAAAACAACATATCAGACAAAGAAAAAAGGAAAAGAGAAAACAGCTTTTGCTCTGGGCTTTCAAAAAGCAAAAGATCCTTAATTCATTTCCCTTGACAAAGAACTGTTAATTTCTGAAGTGTTCAGCTTCATAGTCTTCCAAGGATATTTATGATAACTACATTATCTCAATGGCCATTCAAAAAGAGAGAAGAAAACTCCCATTTTGTTTCTGTAGCATGACCAGGCAATGACAATAACTTTTTTTCCGTGGTGGTGGTTTCTTCTGGGGATCTTTTCAAATGGCCTGACGACTGAACAGATTTCTCTGCATGGATTTGCTATTGCTTGGAAATAGGATCTTTGAGGACACAATGTGCCCCCACCAAGAAAGGCCTCTATTCTTTGCTAAATGACATTGTCACACCATGGGTCACCTGGCCTAAAGACCAAACCTTCTTGTCAGGGTTTGTGCTGCCCTTCACACCCTGAAGCTTCCAAAATAGCTTCAGCTAATTGTCTTGAACTACTCCATGGCACTTGCAGGATTCTTTCCTTGAGAAATTGAGGGGTTTGCACACCCTGAGCGGTTTCAAAGGTNTTGTCTTTTCAAAACCAGAACACACACCCTGAGCGGTTTCAAAGGGCCTGCACAGACTGCAGACCATGCACTGGGTATTTTCCACTTGATTCAGTTATTAGTGACTGAGTTCTTCTCTCTGAGGCTAAACTATCCTTTGTTGGCAAACCAGACAGGTATTTCCCAAGGCAGGAGGAGGACAGGGAAGCAGTGTAACCTCTGGGGCTAATGGGGCTATGCCATTTCCCACCAGTGAAAGATTTGGCCCACTGTGCTACTAGCAGACCATAGGCAGAGTTCTGGAGTGGAGCCCCCCAAACACGCTGCTAAAAATAATCTCTTTCAATTGCTTACAAGTGCTCAAGCATCTTTCTATGCAGCATTTTAAAAACTATTCACTGCACATAATTTAAATTTCATTGCATTACTTGAGGGGGTAGGAAGAAGCTACTGTAAGTAGTTATTTTATTACTGGCTATAGACACTGGCAAAACCCAGTAAGTGAAGCTGGAGTTCCAGCGAAATTTCTCAGCATGGAAATTAAACCTCCTTCTTAAGAGACCATCCTTCTTTGGGCTTCCAAAAAATCTTGGTTTATTTTTTTTCCCAAAAAAAGCTTTCTGCCTTGTTCTTTGCCTCTTTTATGGGCAAGAGAACATTGGCCTCAGCAATGATATGTTCCTGTGGGCATCCTTCCAGATGTGCCCTTGGGAGTAGCTGCTGTTGTTCATTGCAGCTGCCTGGACCTCATTGTCCACTACATGGCCAGACATCAGCCTGACCTCTGGGCCCTCATCAGTGGGTTGGACTGTTCATAGGTCAGGATCTGTCACAGGAATGCTGAGGAGCAGGACAGGACTTCAGGAGAATCTAGTGTCACATTGCTTTGCTTTCCTTCAGCATGTTGTCTCAGGCTTCTGCTGAGTTCTTCATTTGTTGATGAAATATTTCAACAGCTTCTTTAGAAGGATGCCAAGCAAGCAGAAAATCAAAGCATGCATTATGTATGTGAAGATACTAGTTCTCAATTTTTGTACAATTGCTTAGATCAAATCTTGACAGGATGTGGCTGTGAAGTTGTTCCACTGATTTCCAGTCAGTCTGTAATTGCCTGGAGATCTCAGCCTGTGAAAACACATCACAGCATCAGCCAGGGTCCCTCCAGGGGTAGCCCTGTGGTGTGGGTAAACCAGTATTGGAGATAAAAAGTGGGAAACACAGATAAGTAGGGAGTAATAAAAAGAAGGAGGAACCTATCAGCAGACTGGGTTAGAAATGATGCAGCTTTCTGTCCCTGCTGTGAATCTTCCCCAGCCTGTTTCAGGTGCCTCATGGAAGCCTGCTCTCACCAGCCTCCCCTCCAAGAGCCAGGCTTTTTGACAGCCCTCATAGAATCATTCGACTTCATATAAGCATCTTTTAAAGGCCATCTACTCCAATCACTTAGGAGGGACATCTTCAACTAAACCAGTTTGCTGAGAGCCCCATCCAGCCTGACCTTGAATGTTTTCAGGGACAAGAAATCTGCCATCTCTCTGAGCAACCTGTTCCACTTTGATCACCATTGTTGTAAAAAACTTCTTCCTTATATCTAATCCAAATTGACCCTTCTTCAGCTTAGGCCCAACATCCATGGATGTATTTGACTGTGGAGATGTAAGTGCACCTTGTGCACCCCTGGGCTATGACTAAGAAGCCTGGGGACACGAGTTCAATTTATTGCCAATTAATAACAGAGTAGGACAATGAGGAACAAAGACAAAGCTTAAAACCACCTTCCCCCACACCCCTCCCTCCTTTCTTCCATGGGCTGAATTTCATTCCAAATTCTTCTACCTTCTTTCCTGTGAATAATGCAGGGAGATGGAAATAGGGGTTGTGATCAGTTCATAACACAGAGCTGTGCTTAGAACTTGTGGTACCTTAACACAACTAATTATGTTACCTGGCAGAAGCAGAGTGCCTCAGGAGCTGCAAGTTGCCCTGAACCTGCAGCAGGGGATGCTCAGTTCCATGCAGCAGTTACCACTGTACTGGTGCTCACTGCTGTATTGTGGGCACGGGTCGTCATCTAACTCTGAATTCCATCTGGAGCAGGCTGGGGTTCCAATGGGACTGGTACCTGAGATGGCCACTAAAAAACAGAGACTAGACAGGAATAAGGGAATAAAGGTAGGCATTTATTTGAAGGGCCTTAAAAGGTACACCTTGGGCAGACCGAAGGTGACACCCACGATGGACCCCAAGTCACGAGTTCTTCACACTTTTATAAGTTTGGTTTATTTGCATATCAGGGTTAGTTCTCCAATTAAAGCTTCAGTTAATGATACCATTTCCCCAAGCTTGCCCCCCTACCCAAGATGTTGGTTTACACCTTTTGGGCCTAAGACAGTCTGGGTGTCCTTGGAGAGCGAGCTGGAGAGGCTCTGTAATGTCCATCTGGCATAAGAGAACAGCAGCTAACAGGCTACAAGAAGTTTCAGAGTTACACACTAGGCAGTACAGTTTTTGAAAAATACAAAAGTTAAAACCTAAGGCATCGGGACTGCAAACAGCAGATTTTACATGAGTGTTTCTTGAGGAGAATAATCACAGCTTCCTCAGGAAACCACAAGTCTTAGGAAGTTTGATGAAGCACCTAATACAACACACTGAGTGATTATGATTACAAAGATCACTGAATTATAGAATCACAGAATAGTTTGAGTTGGAAGGGATTTAAGGCCATCTTGTCTGCAATAATCAGGAACAATCTTCAACAAGATCAGGTTGCTGAGAGGCCCATCCAACCTAACCCTGAATGTTTCCAGGGATGGGGCACACACCATCTTTCTGGGAAACCTGTTCCACTGTTTTTTAATTCTCATCATAAAAAACCTATATCTTATATTTGGCCTAAATCTACCCTCTCTGAGTGTTAAACCATTAGCCCCCATTCTGTTGTAAGAGGCTCTACTAGAAAGCTTGTCCCTGTCTGTCTTCTAAGACTCCTTTAAGTATTGAAAGGCCACAATAAAGTCTCCCTTGAGCATTCCCTGCTCCAGGCTGGACAACTGCAGCTCTCTCAGCCTTTCCTCGCAGTCAGAGTAGCTTTTCACATCCTCTTTAGCAGTGTGCTCATGCTTACCAACCACACCCAAGAGAGAAGGGGCTGAGATTCCCCCTCAGTATGCTGGGATGTCTGAGGCAGAGAGCTCAGACCTGTCTGACAGCTATTCTGCCTTTGTTCTGTATTTCAGCCCCTGACATAAACCAGCTCAGCTGCCCTGGCCCAGGTCACCTCCACCTCTTTTTTTATTAATTTTTTTTTTTTAAGTGTTGCATTAATTTTAAATTTCTTTAATCTCTGACTTGTCCGGGAGGGAAAAAAGAAAATCTCATCACCTCTTTTCTAGAGATGTAGTTTAAAGAGGAGATGACAGTATGCTTTAATTTTTTTAAAGTTCTCTCAAGCAAAATGAACATTCATTTTGTGCCTGAAAGCATCTATTTTCTGAGCCATAACTTCTAATCTCTGTTATTCACAATGTACCCTTTGGCTACTTGACATTCTCTAGAGATGTCCCAGTCCCTGGCAACATGTCACTCTTGTTAGGACTGATTTCTACGGATCTTGAGTGACTTCTGGGAAAACACTGGGTTCCTCCTCAGGAAGACAAGGCAGGCTGGTTCTCACTGTTGCTGGGAGAGAAGCAGCCCCCCACTACCAGCTCGGAGCACTCCAGCCTCTTAATTTTGTGCTACTACTATGGGCAACCTACATGAGATTTGACTTTTTGCTTGGTTCTTCACTACATTTGCTATCTCATGAATAAGCCTTTGGTCCATAAATGGAGCTGGGTGTTGCTCAGACCAGTCATGCAGAATGAAAGGTGCTGGGCTGCCAGGGAGCAGGACAGTCCTAGACAGCAGTCCAAAAGATGGTGAACTTTGTGGCAGGATTGTCCTTGCCACCAGCACAGGAAAGAGGAAATACCAAGTAAGCGCAGAACTCTTTATCTTTTCCTGTCAGCTCCAAGTCACCTGAGTTCCCAGCACTGACTGCTAGAGCTTATTTAATAACTTGAGAATATGCAAGAGAGAGTTGTCCTGAGGGTCCTGTAGTCATTGCCAACACTGAGATACTGGAGGTCAGTAAATAACCTGTTGGTCTGGCAGCATTAAACCACATAAACCTTATGGGGTGGCTCCATTACAAACAGAGCTCTTACTTCTCTCAGTACAGTGTTTCTAGAGAAGGAAAACCAAGACCCCAAATAGTCAAAGGAGAAATTCCAATTTAGACCCTGTAGGTTTAGTGCTGGTAGTGAATGCCTTGGTCCTGCACAGTGTTTCTGCCTTCTTCTGGGGTAACTGGTATATTCCAGGGTGACCAGTGTCAAAGTTTCCTGTTCTGTTCTTTGTTTTCTACACTCCTGCTTCAGGCAAAGGCAGGGATCTGAGCCTGCCAGCAACAGCTTGCAGCTTTGTTTCCTGCTGCCACGTGACAGTGGCCCTGGCAAGAAGCCTTTGGAGGAGGTTTGCAGATATGAATGTCCAGCTTAACTGCAGTAGCTGTTCCTGTAGGATTCCTCCCTGCACCCTCTATTTCACATCAAATCTTGGGGAAGTCCAGTGTAGAATACCAGTAGTGAAGCCTGGTGTGACAGACCCCCTCTGACTTCCCGTTCTTGGAATCTGCTCCTGCCAGCACGATAGTGACAATAGGACTTGTACTGAGACCCTGGACTGGTCAGGTGTGCTGTCACTGCCAGAGCAAGTGTCTGTGTCTCCCAGCCACGCTGCCAGCGTGGAGCTCAGCAGGAGCTTTTGGAGCCAGTGCCCACTGTGCATCTGAAGCAGCCAGCAGCTGCTTTTTGGGGACAGCAGCCTTCTGCTTAGCAAATGATGCGTGTGAGACAGGTGGAGTATGGTTTGCTCCTGCCAGCAATGGGAAGGAGAACAACATAAATAAGGTGAAGAGCAGATCAGTTCCATTTTTTTTACTACTCCTGTGTCTCTGGCTGCTGCCATCCAGAAACCAACTACACTGCATTGGGTGCCAGGTAACAATAATATTTAGATCTCAGAGGAAATGTGTGGCGGAGCAGGAGTCAGATGAATGTTACCCTGGCTGGGAGGCATCTTTGAGCAGCCTCTGGGCCTGCCAGATCCTGATTTGTTTATGGTTTTGTATATCCAATTGCCTACTTTCCTGACTGCACAGCCTTCACACCAGCGTACTGTGACGAGTGACTTATTTTCCCGTGTGACTCTCAGCACAAGCAGCAGCTGCAAGGCCCAAGCTGACCACCTGTGTTTCAAAAGTGGAGGAGTAACCAGGCAGAGCATACAGCAAGTGCTTTAGATATGAATGTTGGTACCATTTTTTATGGGGAAGAAGCAGCAAGGGTTTCACCTGGTGCCACACCGCACAGTGCTGTTAGGTGCAGCATCACTACAGCTGCTACAGCTCTGTCGTGCATATCCCTGATAATGGAAACACCTGGGATTCACCTGGGATTTCCTCCAGGAAATTAATGCTTATACCCAAATAATAAGTCAGGTACCCAGAATTCCTGAAGGAAACAAGTGATGGGACAAATGTGAGACAAATGGACTGAGAAAAGAGGGGGAGAGACAGAGAAGAGGAGAAACCATACTGACCAGGGCAGGAATGTTTCTGACCACAAATCAATGAGAGGGTGTATCATTAAACACCCACTGAAGATTTCAAATTCCTGAAAGCTGTCTGGTTTCAGCAGTGGCACAGCACCTCTAGTTTAGCAAAGATTCGTATTGTCTTTGCCACTCTCCTTGGCATCTGCTCTTTGGTCCCAGAGATACACTCTCTAGCAACTCTTGTGGCTGGGGTTAAACCATGACACAAACACAAGCAGAAAGAGTAGGGAAAGCATCTTCAAAGGGAATTTTGATTTTGCTGCCACAAGACAAAGGAGTGACCACCTGAGAGGTGGTGTGTCAGCCACTTCAGACTGGCTGAGGAGAAACAGGTTTTTGGCAGAAACCCTAAAAACCCTGGCACTAAAGGCATTTGTGCTCTGGCAGGGTCCACCCCCATGGCCTCATGGATACAGCTGATGGCCTTGGTCTGGTATCTTTCCTGACACCTTGTTGAAACAGGATTCTTGATGGTACTCATCAGTCCCCAAGATGTACAAAAGCAAACTGTTAAAGTGCAGGTTTCCATGGAGAATCTATTGTGCTCTCTCCTTGAATATCTGAAGTTGCTACCAAGGAGGAGCCAAAGCAGTGTGATGCATTTGTTTGATATTGTTTTTACAATGGGAAAAGGTACACTGGGGAGTGACTTTAAAACATTAGAGAGATTTACAGGCAATGAGCCAGGCAAAAAACCCCCCAGTGTTTATGTTATCAGTTGTTAAAAATTATCAGTCCTGCAGAAGCAAATTAACTAGATTGAGACTTTGCTGTTATTCAGCGATGGGAAAACCCTAATCAAAATCACATCTCGTCTGAAATTTTTGTCTGGTGGCATTAGAGTGCACAATTCTTCCTTTATTGGAGCAGGAAGCCTGCCCTTGTATGGTCCATCATCAGCGTGCATCGTGTCCCTCCCACTGGCAGCAATGTTCACAAATCAATGACTAATCCTGATCCAAATCAGTTATCAGATATGACGGATTTTTTTTTTCTCTGCCCTGAGACAGCAAAGAAATAGCTGTTAACAGCACTTTGAAAGTGATAGGTGTCTCTCAGGAATGCAGTGGGATTTTGCTTGGACAAAAGCACATTTTGCTCCAAGATGATTCAGCCCTTTGGGAAGTCTTTTCTTAAAACGTAGCTCCATTTTTTTAGAGGGGGGTGGGAGGAAAATAAGTGTAATCACTCTCAAGAAGGAG